>BSBK01001189.1:370000-972500 GCA_027943335.1 Chamaecyparis obtusa | reverse complement strand
TCAATTGGTGGAGGTCGATGGTGACTAAATTGAAAGCTAAGTTCATACCTGCCAACTATGAGCTTGACTTGTTTAAGAAGTTACAGAATCTGAAGCAAAAAGATTTGATTGTGGAGGACTATACCAAAGATTTATATAAATTGACTATTCAGTCAGGACAAAGAGAACTTGTTAAAGAAAAAGTAGCTCGGTATGTGAATGGTTTGAGATTTAAAATTTAGGATGCGCTTGGTATGTTGAAGATTGATTCGGTTGAAGATGTGTATCAGTATGCTCTAAAGGAAGAAGATAAGTTGAAAAGGAGACAACATAGTAATCCTCAAGGGAAGGAAAAGATCGATCACTTGGTGAAGGACAAACTGACTATTGAAGATGAATCGAAACCTTTGGAATTGAAAAAGAAGATAGGTAGGGTTATCTTTAAGGGTACTTGTTATAACTGTAGTGAAGAAGGGCACCATTCTTTTGAGTATACAAAAAAGAAGTTTGGTGACTGACAGACTGCTATAATCAATGAGCACATTCATAATGAACTTGAATATGAGAACTTGTTGGCTCAGAGAACATTTCTCGGTACAAAGGAGGAACCTTATTAGAGGAGTAACTTGTTTAGAACTCGGTGCAAGTTTAGAGGTAAACTTTGTGATATAATTGTTGATAGTGGTAGTACTGATAACCTTGTTACTAAGGACATGGTTCAAAAAATTGGTTTGAAGAGAATGAAGCATCCTTATCCTTATTGGATTGGCTAGTTACAAGATGTTCATTCTCTAAAAGTGAGGGAGTAGTGCTTTGTTGATTTTCATATTGGCTAGTATAAGGATCTAGTGTTGTGTGATATTGTGGAGATGAACAGTTGTCATATATTACTCGGTAGACCTTGGAAATATGATTGTAGAGCTATGTATGATTGTGTGAAGAATGTGTTTATTGTTGAGAAGGATGACAAGAAGTTTTCCCCGATGTCTTTGCTAGATACAACATTTGGTAGGAGAAGCCTGAGTATTGGTAGCCGAGTTGAGTTGTTGGATCTAGAGAGGAATGACAATTAGTATGGAGAACAAGATTGTGTGCTATCAAGAAAAGATTTGAAAAGACAAAGGAAACATAAGTGGAAGAGTATGCAAGGTGAAGAGTTGAAGGACTTGTATGTGAAGAACCAGTTCGGGGTTTATGTATTGAATCTTGGAAGATGTTCTTCCGGCTTATGAGAACATCTTTTTGAACCTGGGGTGTTTGATGTAGGGGCATTCTAGGGTACTTAGTGTTGGATTGGAGAGATAGGGTACTGAGAGGGGAGGGGTGAATCAGTGCCCACAAAAACTTTCACTCATAAACCTTTCTAACCTTAGACATCAAACAATAATAACCTTGAAAAATAACTTGTATCTAATGCATGTATCATTCATCCACTCAACTTGTAAAAGTAAATAACATGAAATCAACAATATAACATTCTCATAACACAAGTATTTTGGTAATGCAGAAACCCTTGTTAGAAGGTAAAAAATGTGGTGGGGATGACACCCACAAATTCTTTACTACTACGAATAGAAAAGGTTTTCTTGTTAGGGCTACAAGTGGTGATCACTTCTGGTGATCTTACCCTATTAGGAGTAACATATTAGATAAGCTAGATCTACCTAGTGATAGGATTTTAGTAACACTACTTGAGTGTGCACTCGGTTAAGAGATTTACAAAAAGACTGTTAGGTCTACTCTGTTAAGAGATTTTACCAAAAATCTATTACAATGATTAGAAAGCAATAGGAATCTATCTGCTAATGACAAATTAACTTGTCTGATACATATCAATAAAGTACCAAATAGATATTACCTTATTCTGTGAAGATCTCTACTTTGAACTGCTCGATTAGCCTAATTTTGATTCTACTTTAATCTGATTACCTCTGAATACTATTTTGCTCTGTCTATCAATTGATAATATTGAAGTTGGCTAATGCTTCAAGAACTTATTCATTCATACATAAGTTTACATCAAAATGATGCAAAAATACAATTATATAGCATACTGATTTATGCCGCTTTAACAAAATTAGGTTACAATATCTTAGAGAAAACCCTAAGATCAACGGTGTACAAAAATAACCTAGATCAAAATAATAACCTAAGATCTTCATCGCATTTAATGAATATCTCAACAATAAATTATCCTCAATCTTGGTAAAACATTTTGTGATTTTGTTGTAATAGTTTGCATAGATAGATGTGCCAATTCTAATTCCTATGCTATTTCCTATGATCCTCGGTAAATAGTGTATATACTGCTCGGTAAATACACTAGTGCTTAGTGTCCAATTTTTTCAGTGTTTACTATGCTTGGTATTGGTGTCAGATGCTTAGTAAAAATGTTCTGTGCTTTGTGTAAAGACTTAACTGACTAGCTTGAGATACTTGCTTTTACTGACTAGGTTAACATAAGTAACTGACCAATGTCTTTGATACTAATGATAACCTTTAATGCTCAAATAGAGATAAAAATCTCCCCCTTTGGCATTAGTATCAAAACATAAAATGTATAAAGACAAAATTTCTCAAAAATATTTCCTATCTCTGCCATAGACATAGTCAACAAAAATTTATAAACTCCCCCCCGATGCATGCTCCCGGTAATGTGTAGTATACTTAGCATTTATTTACATATTTGGCATATACATTATTATCCCCCTTTTTATATTAATGCCAAATACAAAAGTGTATACTTACAACTGATAAAAAATGTGCTGATGGGTTTTCTTCAATGATTCCAAGAGGTTTTCCCATTCCTCTTTCAAGCTAGTGAGAGCAATGTGCTCAAGACTGACTTGTGCATGCATGTCAAAGATGTTATCCAGCACAAAATTTTTTGGTGTTGCAACAAGTGTCTCTGCTTTGACAATGTGTTTCTCAATTTTTTTTAGGTAGGGTAGGAGCTTGGTTTGTAATTCAGTGACCTAATCACTGGTTCTTTCTTCTTGCTTCTTGAGATCTTCTATAGACTGTTTGAGTTCTTGAACTCTTAATATATGCTTTGAAAAAGCTTGTGGCTTAGTTATAGCTGCTTGTGCACTGGCCTTCATTTCCAGATCAATCTATTTAAGCTTTTCACTAATCTCAGCAGTGAATGTTTCCACAGTGCATAGCTTCAGTAAGATTTGAATGATTAATTGAATAATAGATTTGATCTCAATGATTACCTTAGCTAATTTTACCTTGTTGATTGCCACTTCTTGGTTGATTATTTCTAAAAGTTTATCTTGAATCTTTGATTCTTCCCTTTCTTCTATTCTCTTGTCGGCATCGACATCTGGGGCATTGATTCCTTTAGCAAGTGTAGCAAGTTGGTCCATGATCAAAGTATCCTCA
Organism: Chamaecyparis obtusa; assembly: GCA_027943335.1. Classification (NCBI taxonomy): domain Eukaryota; kingdom Viridiplantae; phylum Streptophyta; class Pinopsida; order Cupressales; family Cupressaceae; genus Chamaecyparis; species Chamaecyparis obtusa. Next base: position 969,134 of record BSBK01001189.1, on the reverse strand, counting down.
TCTACATGTACCTCAGGTACAACATGTTGTAAGATATCTCTTACATTTTCTAATATTTCCTTGCTTTTTCTCTCTTGTTTCAATTTCTCCTATGCTGCTTTTCTTGTACATAGTTCCCTATATTTTCTTAGTTCCTCAAGGCTAAGGGTCCTTAGGTCACACTCAAGTATCATAATAACTTCATCTAATGTGACTGACCCTTTTCCTTTCTTCTTCTTCTTCTTCTTCTTCTTCTCCGGTTCTTGAGTTGAACTCTTTGCAACTAGAACAATAGCTTTTTCTTCTACCCTCGGTGTGTTTTGCCTGATTGACACATTATCTTCCTTTTTCTTCTCCTTAGTAACTTGTGTGTCAATTGATTTAGATGGAGCCTCTGATGTTGTGTTAGGTGGGGTGGCCTCAATTGCTTTGGGCTCTCCTTGTTCCTTTGTTTCTATTTTAGTAGCCTCTTTTCCTTAAGGATTATTTTCTTTTGTAGGTGTCTCGGTGCTTTATTCCCCTATTGTATCTTGTGGTTGCTTAGGGTCTGAGCCATCAGGTTGTTCCTATGATAGGATTTCAATTGCTTCAACAAAAATAGGAATCTCACCTAGTAATGATGTGAATGTACACTTGATAACTTGTGCTTCATCCTGTGTGTTCTTTGGTGTAATGTTCACATCATCATCTTCATCCCTGTCATCAAGATCACCATTTATGATGTCCTCTATGAGTACATCACTATCATTTTTCTCCTTGACTTGGATCTCTACTGGATCCGGTGCATCCTATGAACTGTCCTTAATTTATTGTACAAGTGTTGTATCAATTACCTTGGTAAATGATACGAGGGACTTTGTTGTCTTCTTTGATGTATCATCATCAATGAATATACCTTTACCTTTGGACTCCTATCTCTTTTTAGACAAAGTTTGAAATGCATTTTTCTCATTTTGCTCTTTGATTGCTAAAATTGAACTCCAGATGAGTTGACCAGACTCATCAAGATCTGCCATATTTTCATCTAAAATTTGCATAGCTCTACCTTTTATTTTGAATCTCTAAACATAAGTATCCATAAGCTCTTTTATTTCATCAAGAGATAAGTTCGGTGCAACCCATACTAGGACTTTTTCCCTCATCTTCTTCTCAATGTCCAAGGCATAGGACCACTTCTGATTAATTCTTTCTTCTAATGCCTTGGGTAGTGATAATTCAAACTCTAATAGAACTCATTTGAAGTGTATCATCATCTGGATGACTGCTTCCTCAATTTTGTTTTGGTCTTCGTTAGACATTTTGTCAAACCTACTAAGTTCTAGATCTACAAGATCTCCATTCTCAATTATGTTTGTAGCAATATCATCTACTGATCTTACCTTATTACTAACAACCTTGAATTGTTCATTATTAAGTTCCTCATCTTCTAGGTCTTCCTTACCTCTTATCAATCTTCTCCTTTTCTTCAGTGCCTTAGCTACAACCTTGGTACTTCTTTTTGCATAGGTTTTTGTCAATTTAGCTTTCTTACATTTTTCTACCTTCACAACTCCCTTCTTCTATGGTGGTGAAGCTATAGTTGATGATCATGTGCATGCACCTATTTGCACTAGCAACTGTCTCTTCTTAGGAACTGGAGTGGGAGAAACTGGTATAGAGTCTTTCTCTATTTTTGACTCGGTTTCCTCACTATCATATGGTTTTTCAGCCAACATTAACTGACCTTCAGTTGCAAGTTCAACTGGTGACTCCTCTGATGAGTCAAATACATTCTCAAACTTCTCAGCTTAAAATTTCTTCATTTTCTTGGCTTTCCTTGTCATTTTACCAATGACAAGATTAGTTTTTATTCTTGATTTTGCCTCCTCATAGGTTCCAAACCTTTTAGCCTTCTTGTCCTTCGGTAAATCCAATAATGCTTCAATATATTTCAAATCAAAATCATGATCCATCTCATATCCCATTGGTGCTAGCCATTTTATCCTTAGCTCAACAACTTTAATCATTGAATGGTCAGTGTTCACTAGGAAATATATATCCATCTCATACTTCTCGACCAGTGAACTCATAATTCTGCTTCTCAGATTCATCTTTACCTTAAAATCCTCAAAATAACTGTCCATAATTTTTTTTGCATTATCTCCCAGACCTTTCATAATATCAAAAAATTGTGAAGTGATCAGTTTGTTGGTAGGTCAATTTGTGTGACTGACAGAAGGAAAGAATTTTTGGAGATAGAAAAATAAACATACTAGCAATGATCCAAACTTATAGGTATTAGAATTTTGTGACCTAATGGTTTTCATATTTTCTTCAAACTATCTCAAGAGTAGCTCGGCGAGGTCTATCTATTGACCCTTCTTTATTATTTTGTAAGCCATGTCGACTGCACTACATGGTACACTGTTTACTCTGCTTGAATGGGAAAACTTATAGCCAATTACATGCGATGTAAATTTAACTTCTGGATCTATAATGGATTCAATTTTTAGTGCTCTACTGTCCCATGCCGCGCTAGTATTTTTCTCAACATCAGCTCGGGATGAACTTTAGAATGCCTTGGCTTTGTCGGTAATAGGGTAACTAGTAACCTTGCTAATCATTCTCTTTGTCACTTGGATCAGTTTATCTAACTAGAATGTGCCCTCATGATAACAAATTAACACAACCCTAATCCCCTCATTCTTAAAATTCTTCAGAAAATTTAGGGCATTAGTGAGTCCAAGTGTTTCAACCTATTTATGTTATGGCTTTAGCTTTACTCCTTCATCACATAGTACCTGATATGCAACATACATGTCAAAATCTCCTATTTCTCCAATTTTATAGTGAATGTATGATCAGATATCCTTGACCAATAAAACCTTAGGTGGGATGCTTGAAAAAGCACCCACTAAATCCATTTTCGATGCTACTTCAGGGTGTAACTTGTAATTCAGTTCACTATAGTTTTCTGACACTATAAGATTAACTTCCTCTTCCACAAATTTAGAAGAACTCACAGTAGATTCCATTTCAACAAACTAGGTTTTTCTGTAAGTACGAAGAATATGCTCGGTAGGGTTTCAACTTACTCGAAATATGTCAAAGAATGTGCTCGGTTCGATCTACAATAGCCTTGAATGAACTTGAAGGATTCTTTGCTTGAACACGCTCTATGAAATTATAGCTCTCCAAAATCACAATGTGAAAAATGAACTCAGTCATCCGTGTATTTATAGAATTTTCTATATTCCCGCTCAAAACTTTATGTCATTAATGCTTGACCTACTTTTCAGTTTGTGACAACTGTCAGCTCGATGATGACTACAAACTTTCATCAGCTTAGTTAACACATGATTTCTTTGCTCAGTTGATATTGATACTCGGTTAATCTTGAATAGTGATTACTAATGGGTAACCATTACTTGGTCTTATATTTACCGACTATGTGACTTTGCTAGCTCATAACATATAAACCACAATGCATCTTTATTCATGCAGATTTGGTATTTTCTCATCATATATAAGGAACTATATGTAAAATATGATCATTTTGAAATGTTAGTCCCATACATACCTATATCACCTTAGGTGGAGGCACTGATGTCACCTAATCCAGTGGATGAGGTTTCACCGACAACATTACTTGACTCAACATTCTCATTAGATGCCTTTTTCCACATTGTGTTCCTGATTTTCATGATATCTACAATAGTGTTTCCACTCTCAAATACATGACCTTCTTCTGGTGCTCAGTCTCTTCAGTCCTTGCTTAGATGATCAACCTTATGACAATGAAAACATGCCATTCTAGTGCTTATCCAACTTTGTGACTGTCCAACCCATCTTTTCCTATTATAGTTTGCTGCAATGTGCCCATATCTACCACATGCAATACAGTTAGCCCATGTGTTGTAATCCCAAACATAAGAGTTACCTTGTCTCTTCGATTGATAAGGCTTACATTATGTCTTCTACTTTGGAGTCCATACTTGCTTCATTTTTGCCTTACAATCTCATATAATGTGTCCATGTTCATTACAAGTATAACATAATTTCTCTATGGTAGGATTGTTAGCATTCTTATTCAGTTTAGCTCTACACTCATAGGCTCGATGACCAAATTTTCCACAATAATAGCAATAACCATTAAACTTAGGAGTGACTGGAGGTTTACCTTGTGCTTTGCTTCTACACACATTTGAAGTATGTCCCAGTTTTCCACAGTGATAACATGTCAACACTTTAGGTCTTTAATTTAGATTGTTGTTGACTTGTTCAACTTGTTGTGATGATTCTCCTTCACTGGTATAGCCTAATCCAGCTTTGCTTCCAAATCTTCTTTGATTGATCAGAAAATCATCAATCTTTTTAGAACTGTCCTCAACCATTTTCATCATTTCATTGTGCTACTTTTGAGTTTTCACTTCATTTCTCAACTTCTCTTTCTCTTCTCTGAGTATTGCTACATCTTCAAGTCTTCTTGATAATTCTCCATTTACTCGGTTAACTTCCTGATTCACAACCATCATCTGATTAGATATTTGAAAATGGTGATTGGTGAGTCTTTGTATCTCAGTTTCCTTTGCTCGAAGTTGTTCAGCTATCTATCTTTGGTCTTCAACAACTAGATTTCTTTGCTACTCAGCCTATCTAGCATTGTTCATTACTTCTATCATTCTCACCATATGTGGTTCTTGACTAATTTGTAGTGCTTTCACTTGTTCGGTTAAGTGAAGGTTCTTTTTAGACAAGTCAAAGATTATGCTTTCAGATCCATCAAAAATACTTCCTGAACTAGATCCAGTGTGATCAAATAAATTATCAATCTCTTCTTCATGCTAGCCAATCTCATTTTGTAGAATAGCTAGGTTCTTCCTTTCAACCAGTAGTTTCTTCAATCCATCCTTAGCTTTCTTATACCGCTCAACAAACATCTACATTTGAATCTTTGATTTCTCTATTATTTTATCTAACTTATACCTCTCGATGACTATATCTTTACCCTTCAATGGTTAAACTATCCAATAAGAGAACTGAGATCTGATACCAATTATTTGATTGGAGAGATAGGATATTGAGAGGGGAGGGATGAATCAGTGCCCACAAAAACTTTCACTCATAAACCTTTCTAACCTTAGACAACAAACAATAATAACCTTGCAAAATAACTTGTATCCAATGCATGCATCATTCATCCATTCAACTTGTAAAAGTAAATAACATGAAATCAACAATATAATAGTTCCATAAGACAAGTATTTTGGTAATGCAAAAACCCTTGTTAGAAGGTAAAAACTTCGGTTGGGATGACACCCACAAATTCTTTATTATTCTAGATAGAAAAGGTTTTCCTGTTAGGGCTACAAGTGGTGATCACTTCTGGTGATCTTACCTTGTTAGGAGTAATATATTAGATCAACTAGATCTACCTAGTGATAGGATTTTAGCAACACTACTTGAGTGTGCACTCGGTTAAGAGATTTACAAAAATACTGTTAGGTCTACTTTGTTAAGAGATTTTACCAAAAATCTATTACAATGATTAGAAAGCAATAGGTAACTATTTGCTAATGACAAATCAACTTGTTTGATACAAATCAATAAAGTACTGAATATATATCACCTTATTCTATGAAGATCTCTGCTCTGAATTGCTTGGTTAGCCTGATTCTGATTCTGCTTTAATCTAATTACCTCTGAATACTATTCTGCTCTATCTCTCAAATGATAATATTAAAGTTGGCTAATGCTTCAAGAACTTCTTTGTTCATACATTAGTTACATCAAAATGATGCAAAAATAGAATTATATAGCATACTTCTTTATGCCACTTTAACAAAATTAGGTTACAATATCTTAGAGGAAACCCTAAGATCAATGGTGTACAAAAATAACCTAGATCAAAACAACAACATAAGATCTTCATCACATTTAATGAATATCTCAACAATAAATTATCCTTAATCTTGGTAAAATGTTTTGTGATTATGTTGTAACCATTTACATAGATAGGTGTGCCAATTTTGATTCCTATGCTATTTCATGTAATCCTTGATAAACACTGTATATATTGCTTAGTAAATATATTCGTGCTTGGTGTCTAGTTTTATCAATGTTTACCGTGCTTGGTATCGGTGTCAGATGCTCAGTAAAACTATTCTGTGCTCGATGTAAAGACTTAACCGACTAGCTTGAGATGCTTTCTTTTACTGACTAGGTTAATATAAGTTACCAACTAATGTCTTTGATACTAATGACAACCTTTAATGCTGAAATAGAGATAACACTGGGTAAATCTGCATGGTAGCATGTTGTTTTGGTCTTGTGGTACTCGGTTGCAACTTTAACCAACTATCTCGATTATTGAAGGCAGCTTGGTCACTGAGGGACTTGATGAAACCTCTGGCACTCAGTGAAACTTGTGCTTGGTGATACCTATGTTGCTTGGTGTTTCTTGGCTTGGTCAGTTGTTTTGGTTTACCGATTGGAGTTCTTGAGGGTTTGGTTAGCTGACTTGGTGCATTTATTGTTGGTATCTTTTGTTGTATTCACCTATGTAGATCTAAAGGCTGACATGGAGAGTTAAATGTTTGTAAGGCTATTTGAGAGCCAACTGTTGTTGCATTTAATATTTCTTTGTAATATGAGCCTACTTGGCTTAGGAGTTAATTATGTCATCCAACCGACTTATGGCTGAAGATTAGTATTTAAGGAGTGTTTGGGTAGTTGTTTAAGGGCATAAGATTTGGGAGTGATTAGACTTGGATCCTGCGAGATCTTGAAGATCAGATTGTTATTTGATAGTTTGTAATAGTAGAGCTAGTGGTTTGCATGCTTGGAGATAAGGAGATTTCTTGGAGGCTTGCGAGCTCAAGTTCAGATCTACCTTAGTGTTTCCATCAGTTGCTGATTTGTTTCAGAGTTGGACTATGTGAGAGATTGCAGAAATACTTTTGATTATGTTTGGCCCTAACCTAGAAGACCTTATAGCTAGACATGTTAATGAGAATTCAGTTGAAAACATTATCTTTTTGTGTAATTCCACATTGTGGTGTTTGGCTGCTTGTTTGGACTATCCTTAATTGGATCCTCCTTACCTATTCTACATCACCATCTATCGATCCATCCATCCATCCATCCATCCATCCATCCATCCATCCATCTATCGATCCATCCATCCATCCATCCATCCATCCATCCATCCATCCATCCATCCATCCATCCATCTGTCCATCCATCCATCCATCTATCCAGAATCCATCCATCCATCCATCCATCCATCAGTCAATCCATCAATCCATCAATCCATTAATCCATCAATCCATCTATCCATCTATCCATCTATCCATCAATCCATCTATCTATCGATCCATCTATCCATAGATTCATCGATCCAGCCATCCATCCATCCATTGATCTATATATCTATCTATCTATCTATCCATCCATCGATCTATCTATCCATCTATCAATCTATCAATCTATCCATCTATTGATCGATCTATCTATCTATGCATCTATCTATCCATGAATCTATCTATCCATCTATCCATCCATCCATCCATCCATCCATCAATCTATCCATTCATATATCCATCCATCTATCTATCCATCCATCCATCTATCCATCAATCCATCTATCCATCAATCCATTTATCCATCAATCCATTAATCCATCTATCCATCTATCCACCAATCCATCCATCCATCGATCCATCAATCCATCTATCTATCTATCTATCTATCTATCTATCTATCTATCTATCTATCTATCTATCCATTCCATACATCTATCTATCTATCCATCTATCCATTCCATCCATCCATCTATCTATCTATCCATTCCATCTATCTATCTATCCATCCATTCCATCCATTTATCTATCAATCAATCAATCAATCAATCAATCAATCTATCTATCTATCTATCTATCTATCGATTGATCCATCCATCCATCCATCGGGAATGCCTTGGATGGCATGAAGTTTTACAGGAACAATAAGCACATGGGATCTCAAGCTATAAAGATTTTCCCAAAAAATGAAGAAGAAGAAGCAATGCTGGTTAAATGCTCGAAAGATTATGTAGAAATGAACAAGATTAAGTAGATTTGGGCCAAAGTGATAAAAGTTATGATAGAATATTTCACTCTTGATGGATGATACACGAAGGTCTACAACTTTCACTTTGTGTTGGTCAATCATTTTAGGTACCAAAAGAAAGTTTCTTTCCCTTTCTACCTATTAATCTCTTTGAACAATAGTATTTTGGAGAATAGGAAAAATCTTGGTTATCCGGTGTTGCATGAAGGATTAATTCTTCTTATTGTAGACTATGCTAGGGATAATATTCCTGGTGATATCCCTAAAAAGATTAAAGGGAAGAAGAATAAAACAAAAAAGGAAATATTTGGGTTTGGTTCGAAGGACACGAAGGTTAGTAAGGGTAAGGGAGATTTAAGAGAGGAAATTGAAGATCATAATTCCTCTACTTAGGAAAATGAGGAAGGGATGGAGCTTGAGGATAACAATGATGGTGTGTCTAAGGAAGAGGATTTGGAACCAAAGACCATTATGAAGGGTTCTTCCTCTAAGGCTAGGAATAAGAGGGAGAAGAAAAATCATATTGCTAAAGATTCGGGTAAGGAGGAAGATGATAATGAGGAGGAAGAAGAAACTAACAAGGAAGAGGAGAGGGAAGAGGAGGGTTTGGAGAAGGAAGAGAGCATTGAGAAAAATAAAAAAGAGAAAAAAGGAAAATAGAGGAAGGGACTTTGCACAGGAAGCCTATAACAAGGGCTGGGAAAAGAGAAGAGAAAAGACTAAGAAATGAGAAGGAGAAAGAGGTTCCTTTTGGCTTTGATGTTGATGAAAGTATTCTTTAGGAGGTTAGGAACACTTCATGACATGACATAAATGTGGAAAAATGGCTTAAATAGGATCTCAAGGAAATGGGTCGCAACCTCAAGGCCTTAGAAGATAAAATGGAATCTCTTAAAGGAAGACTGGAAAATTGTACTGAAGATTTTTTGCATAAGGTAAATATAAACAATACTGATGATAACTTGAATGCTACTATTTCTACTATTGTGGATGATAAGATAAAGGAGATTAATGAAAAAATTAGTTATAATGGCTGCTACATTAGAGAAATTCGGAAGCATAGTAATGAAGGCCTCAAGGTCTCTGTTATGAATTTAAAATCATTGTTTGCCTATTTGGAGAGCAGTCTGCTAGATAAAACCACCATAATGATGTTTGATGATGCTGGGTGAAAAGACCAGTCTACATGGCCTCGTACAAGAACCAGAAGAAACCTCAAGAGGAAAGTTCCTGATATCCCTAAGGAACTAACTAACCTCAAATATTCCATCCAAAAAATGCAGGAAATGTAGAAAGAGGCTAAAAAGGCCATTGAAGCTAAGATGTAATTTGTGTAGGATTTTTGCTAGAAGGCTGCTGGTAGATATGTTGTTAACTATTTTTTTGGCTTTATGTTTTAGTTTGGTTTAGTGCTATTTTTTGGGCTTGGGTCCTTTTTCCTTTTAGCAAGTGTTCTATGGTTGTATGATCATATTTGAAAATCTTATGTAATATTTTGTAAATAGTTTTGGGGTCCATTCAAAACCTGTATTTACCTTAATAAAAAACAAACATTCAACCATTTACGTTTACAACTAAAATACAATACAAAAAGGTCTTGTCTCTTCATTAGACTTCACCTTGGCTTTTACTATTTCACATTGGCCTAACATTGGTTCTCTTATTTATTTCCATGGTTAATTTCCTGCACACTAAACCCAAACATCAGTAGTCCAATAAAAATCATACATATAATCAATGTAACTAATTGACAACATTAAACATGTATAATTGCATTCACATAATCCATCAATTATCAAACAATATCTGCAATTCAATTTCATATGAAAGAACATGTATTCATAGAGTATATGGAGAATAAAAAACATAATACCATATCCATTTGACATTAATTCCACTTTAAAACATAATTCACATGTCAAATATAATTAAACCATAAAACCCATAATTCAATTTTCATCATCACAATAATCATCTATATCCATTAATCATAAAGCATATAGAAATATATCCTAACATCACCATCATAGATACTAAATCATCATAATATAAAATCACCACATAATATCCAATGATATGAAGTCTCTTTCTAATAAGTCTAAATGTATCAAAATAGTGTATCATAAGTGAGTCAAAACATGAAAGTAACAACTGAGCTATGACAGGTCGAGGTAGGACCTCACAGATTTGTAGGTTGGATGAATACCCAACTTTTCTTGTGAGGTGGAATCACTTAATATTTATCATTGAGATAATTTATATAATTTTGGGTAGATTTGTGGAAGACCCACCTAGGATTTGGATGTAATAATAGAGCCATATTGCAAGTGGAAGATCAAATAAATTTTATATAATTTTCCAACTTGGGAATACTCTTGTAGGGATTGTTTGGAGATGATTTCAAGTGGTTTTATAATTCTTGGAGTTTTTAATCATTTTATATAGATTTATCTTAATTTTGAAGATAATTGTAGTTTGGGAAATTAAATTTCACCAAGTTCATATTAGTTTCTAGTTACAAGGGTTTGGTTGCCCATTTGGAATAATACTAGCTTTTCAACAACATAGGATTTCATTGCTACCACATTTTCCCTAGGAAACTACATTGGAGGAGAACATTCACATGTGTTAAGGGTTTGTAGAGGTTTTTATCGCCTTCAACTTTGGATCAAAATTGCTTCAGATATCATCAAAATTGTTGTAGAACAATTCCCAACCACAAGTTGCATTTGGTGTCATTAAGAACCCACATAAGCAATCAAGAAAATTGGGTAAGTGAAGGAATTGAATCCAACTTTTTATTGTCAATATAATGCACTTTCCATATGATGCTATAGTCTGATAAAATTTTTATTGGACTTGATAATAAGTGTACCCTATGTTGATTTATGTCTAATGTAATATCATTTCTTTGAGATTATCTTGTCTAAGTTTAATGCCATAATTGTATATATTTTCTATGCATTAATATTTGATTTAGTAATAAAAATTAACCCCAAAACATAAAAAATAATCAAAAAATAAAAAAGAAGTGATTTGTGTGCCAAGTATTTGATAAAATGTCAAACATAAAAAATTGAAAAAAATCAAACCAGGATTAGCAAGGATTTTTATACCATGGAGCATTTTGAGTTAGTATCATGATTCCTAGAGATCTTGGTTATATGGTCCAATGGGAGCTTTAGCAATGATGTAGATTCATAATTTTATGATGAATAGCTATTTTAATATTGATTGGAGATGTTGTTATCTTGGTTTTACATGGAGGAATTTTAGTCTTTGGTTGAGTTGTTAGGACTTGTTAATTTTGTCAAGTGTTCTTTGGTTTAGAGCATGGTGGTATTATGTCATGATATAATCTTGTTTGTGCACATTAAAGTATTGACATGATGATGGTTCTCTTGAGACCATGATATGTTTATTTGGAGCATATGATCTTATTTTAATGAGATGTGAGATCATAATATCATGTTGTGTTCCTGATTCTCAATATTGGAGCTTTGACATAGATCTTGTTGGTTCTCTTTGTACTAATTACTTTGACCATTTTCATGGTTTCTTTATTATTCATTTGTTGCATTTTCTTATCATGGATTGATTGGTTAAAAATGATCATAGATTCTTGGAGACATAGGTGAGGTTAGGAGTTCTCTTATTTTTGGAAACATGTATTGAGATGGATACTCTTGAGGAAATTTTAATAGAAATTTGAGGGGATGACACCTTAGTTGGGTGTGATTTGAGAAAAGATCTACAAGTATATTTTTCTTGGAGTGAGTCATGATGGATTGGTTATCTTAGAGGAGAATTATCATTCCTCTCTCTTGGTCTACTTAATAGTTAAACAATTGTAAGGTATTGTCAAATATTATTTTTAGATGTAATATATTTTATGCTTTAACTTCTCATATATTTGGATCTTAAACATGCTTATTTGGTTCTAAAGGGTTCATTTGAGAAGTTTTGTCATGTTTACCTCCTTATTAATCATGATTCATTTTGATGAAATTCATTAATGTTGACTATAAGGGATGTTATTGGGTTTATTTCATAGTTCTTGGGAATGGATTTTGTTTCCTTTTCTTTGATTGAAGAGGCTTACATCCATATTGGTCAAATGATATATGTTGCATTTGATCTTGGTGATTGAATGGTTGGGTATTTTTGGTACTTATAATTTGTGTTTTTGTGAAGAAGATCATGATTAACATAGTTTTCATTTAGAGGTCTATGTAGAAGGACATGCTGCATGTTTGATATGTAGACTCTCTATTTGGTCTTATTTATCCTCTTGGATTCTTGGATTCACATGACATTAAAGTTGAGGTATTATGTGGATCTATAGTGATCACTTTGTTTTGGTCATGTATTTTCACCTATACTTCATTTGAATCATGACATGGAAGTTCCTTTATCTCTTTTATTTGTAAAGTGTGGAAAAATTAAGAGATATTTGGAGAATTTTGGGTAGAGATGTATTTGTAACAATTTTTTTTGGTATATTTTTCCATATATTTGTGAATGTTCCTTAGCACTACATGATATTGATTACACTCTCTATGTGATGCTATTGCTAGACTTGACATGCCTAGATAATTTTTATATTTGACATTGCCCATGCAATGAAAGTTCCTAGATGTGTATGTTTTTCATTGATAGGTTTGGCACATGAAGCTTGTGATTGTAATTTATGGGTTGTATATGTTGATGGCATAAGTTTAATATCTTTTGAATACCTTTTAGGTATGGATGATTAGACATGTTGGATTTTTTTATGTTTTTAGTCATTTATTCTTATAACAACCACTTGGAGCCTTTGTTATCACATAGATTTTATGCTTGTCCTCTTTGGATTGGTGCATTTTCATCTTGACTTGTTCCTCTTCTCCATAGGCAACATGTTGGAGGATGAAAAAATTTCTTGCTTGAGATTGTGGACATATTTGATGTTTCTTTTCTGAAATCTTGCTGGATCCTGACAAAAGTATAGAGATTCATGTTGTTTAATGTTTGTAAGTGTTGATTTATTTCACTAATTGATCCTATGCAATGTATACAACTATGTTTATATCTATATTACAAGTTGTAAACATTGCATCTAACATTGGTTTAATTTAATTATGTAATTGCATATTTATTTGTCAGTGATAAATCCTAGCTAATGTTATTAGCCACATTAAATGTGTATGTAACATTGGGTTGCATAATTTATGTGGGTCACACAAGGGAAATTTTTTGATTAAATATTTGGGGAAATATATTTAAATTTTTTGATTAAAGAAAAAACTTAGTGCCCAATATTAAATGTAGGATCAATGATTTTACAAAACCACTTGATTGTATTTGTGTGAGATTATAACTATAAAATAAAGCACATTTTTAGTGGTTTAAGGTTGCCTAGGTGGGGTTTTGACTTGACTAACATTGTGTTGAGTCTTGTTTTGAGGAGTGCATATGTGAAGCATGGCATGGGATGTGTGGATACATGCTTGTACATATGGATGATGCATTGGAGAAGATTGATGTTTCAAAGGTGTTGATGGAGGCTCTACAAGTGTATTTTAATATATTATTATTGAATAATACATTGATCATGGATACTTTTTAAGTTTGGGTTTTTTTTTCTCTATGAGGGTTTTTCTTAGGGTATATATATTGTGTTATCTTTTGATATGTCTTTGATATTTTTATTTGGTTAGTTATATACTTTAATGCATGTTTTTATCTTAGGGGGGTAAGGAAATGGATTGATTATCATGGTTGATTATCCTAACATATATAACCCTTGATTATATACTAATTAGGCCATTATATATATAAATTAATGCCTAAAAATTAAAGAATTTCTTAAAATAAATAAATAATAATATATAAAATATTAAAAATAATAATGAAGACAAGCCTTGTATTAATTATCAAGAAAGATAATCATATGTATTATAGTAACACACTTATGACTTGAGTTGCTACTTGTAGTGTCATTAATTGTAACCTTATACAATTTAATGCTCACTTAGCCTCATTTTAGAATTTAGATATTTTGTGCTCTATCATGTTTGTTTCTTCTTGCACTAACTTTAAATTTGCAACTTCATCTGCCTCTAGGTTGCTGGTCCTTTTTTCAACCCCAATTAGCTATAATTTTGGACCCTCCAATAGTCGAAACATATAGGTAGAAATTCTTCCTCCATGTTAGCATGCTTAGAAATTTCAAATACTTTTATTGAGAAGAGGTATAAAAGAAAGACATACCACCTAATTTGAGACATCTCATATAAAAAATCACATCACTTATCATATCCTATCATTGATCAAGAAATCAATAATAATCAGGGCAATCAAGGAAAAGTAAAGTTCAAAATTCAAGATGGAATCCATGATCAAGCTATTATGAAGTCAATTATGCATGCAAATTGATAGACTACAACTAATTGAATATCTTAAGGAAGAGTTTGACAACTGATTGGATACTTCAAAGATAGTGATGATGATCATTGAGCTACAAAGGTACATGTAACACATTGAATCAGTTATTATATTGTCATTGATGTCAACTAGTTTTGATTGTAATTATCATGATAGTTACAAACATCTGAAGAAGGAAATAATGATGAAGGAATGAGATATTAATGTGAAGATGAGATGTATGAGAAATATATGGATATTGTATTCATTGGGTAACTTATTGATGATTCTATGACATTATGCTAGTGATTTGATTGTATTATATAATTCTGTTATGGATTGAAGATCAAGAATGTACAAGTGTATGTGGTCGGTAAATGAAGAACTTAATATACATAGAGAAATTATAGTGTATACCAAGTACAATGTTAACCGAGTTAGAAGTCATTGACACATCACGGTATTGACCGAGTGAAAGAAAGAAACAAAACATATGAATTTTGACTAAAGATGACAAGCTGGATAAATATGGATGATTCTGAGGTTAAAGATAAAGTTTGTTATGAGATCAAACAATTGACAAAATTAAAGGATGATCAGATGATGGAGAATGAAATGTGTTACAGACACAAGTTTCAAGGAAGGTTAAAGAGGCAAAATCAACAGTGAAGATTAAGAGGCAAAATATATGGTTGAGAAGAAAATAGTTTATGATGTCTATAAAAGGAGACAAGAAATTCATAATTAATTTTGGAATGTGCGTGAGGAGATTGTATTCATGCGAAGCTGGTCAAATAGGTTGAAGACAAAACTGAGCAATTCTGTAGACAACACCGAGAGTCAGAGAAAGAAATTAACTGAGTAGAACAGAGTTGGAGGATACAAAGGAATTAAATTGAGTATATTGGCTAGAAGTATTTTGAGCTTAGCATAGATATGAAAATCTATAAAACAAAGTTGTATTTGAATCAAATCATTTAATATTGCATTTTAACCATTGCTACAAGTAAATCTCTTAACTGAGTGAGACTTAACAGTCTTTATATTTCATTATGACTTTCAATGAATGTTGATTGTTTTCATGTTGACCCCATAGTGAATGTTTGGTCAGGAAGAACAGTTAGTGATAAATCCTCTAACTAGGTCACACCTTACAATGTGTTATTGTAACCTTTGACATGGTTGACTCTTAACGGAGCTCACTTTAGAAGAGTGAAATTATTTTGGGTTATCGGTCCCAGGTGGTTTTTCCCCTAATAGGGTTTCCATGTTAAAAATCAAAGTTTTATATGTGTATAGATGTGATGAATTGTTACTTTTCTTTAGACATTACAATTACTAGTTTTATCAGTATATACACTAGATAATTTAATGGTATTTGTTAAATGAACAAAAATGTATAGTTAAAGTTTTATCGAGTTGATTAATTGGTTTGAAAGATTTGTTTTATACATCAGAAATTATTTGGGATTGTAGGATAACTAGACTTAACTGATTCACCCCCCCTCTTAGTTATCTAACAATTGGTATCAGAGCGAGAGTACTTGAAGGAAAATTTTGAAGGACTTAAGTAAAAGATCACAAGATGTATAAGAGAGAGGTGCCAAAGCTGAACAAAGACAACTTCTCAACATGGAAAAGAAGGATGAAGTTATATCTATTAGGGATTGGAGATTCTACATTGTACTACTTGCAAAATGAGTTTATCTTACCCACCGGTCCTTTGACTTTCAACTAGATGAAAGAAAGACAAGAACACAATGTTGTGATGATTGAGATTGTTTCTTCTTTATCATATGCTAAATTTGAAGACATTAAGATATGTACAACTACAAAGTAGATGTGGGACAAGCTTACACTAGTTCATGGAGGAGATGTGAATGTGCTAAGGGCTAAAGCTGAAAGTCTAAGATGAAAGTTTTATGACATGAAGATGAAAGAAGGTGAAGAAATCATTCAGTACAACAACTGAGTCAAGAACATTGTGAATGTTATCCGAGGAGTAGGTGGAACTATTGATGAAGACATTGTGGTAAGAAAAATTCTTAGAACCTTGTTACCTATGCTATTAGAGTCTTTGTAATTCATGAAATGAGAGTAGCTCCTGGTAATAATATTTCACTTGATAGTTTGATCGGTAGATTGACTTCATTTGAGCTTAATATCTATGACAATAGTATTGTAACTATAGTAGACTCTTCATTTATGTCATCTCTAAAAATTGGAAAAACAAGCAGAAAACATAAGATAAGAAATGAAAGTGAAGAGGATGAACTTGATAAAATTGAAGCATTAATGGATAGATGACTACAAAAAGGTAAAGGAAGAAATATAGGTAAACTACCATTGGTATGTTTTAAATGCAAAGAGATTGGTCATATTGTTGCAAGATGTCTTGACAGGAAGGAAGATGAGAAAAAAAGTGAAAGATCTAATGAAAAGAAGAATGACAAAAGAGATCACCAAGATCACAGAGGAAATCAAAAGTATGGCAATAGAGACAACTGAGACTACAAATAAAGGCAAGAAGGCATGTTACCTAGTTAAAGATGAAGATGATGACACCGACACCGAGACTGATGAAGACATAGAAGTGGTATTTGTGGCTTTTAAAGAAGATTTCGAAGATGAAGAAAGGTATGTTGACACAAAACTTATTTTTAAAGTTAGCAAGAATGATACTTGGATTATAGATAGTTGTCGTACACATCATATGAAGGGTGATGAAGAAATATTTGAATACCTTGAAAATTATAATGGTGGATATGTGAAAATGGTAAATGATACACCTTGTCTAGTAAAAGGAAAAGGATCTATATTGTTGAATAATAAGATCAGATGTGAGAATGCATAATGGGTGAAAGGACTTAACTATAATCTATTGAGTGTAACACAACTGAATAATACAGTTCACTAAGTTTCATTTGAGAATAGAAATGTGAAAATCTATGATGAGACTAAAAAGTTGGTCAGTATTGGTGAACAAGCAAAAGGTAACTTATTCTATCTTGACAATTGTAAAACTTGTTTATTGGTTAAAAATGAAGATGTATGGTTGTGGCACAAGAGGTTATGTCATGAGAAATTTAACAACATGGTTAATATCAGTAAGAAAAGAAGAGTTAGAGGTTTACCAAACTTATCTAAACCTGACCATGTAATGTGAAAATAATGTCAAATGGGAAAGATGTCAAAGTCTAGTTTCAAGAGAAAACACTATTCATCTAATACTATTTTGGAGTAAGTTTATACTGACTTGTGTGGTCCTATGAGAACTCAGAGTTATTATGGAGACATATATTTTATCTTGTTTTTTGATGACTTCTCTAGAATGATGACTGTCACGTTCTTAAAAGAAAAATCTGAAGCTTTCAAAATGTTTAAATGGTATAAAGAAAAAGTGGAAAAATAAAGTGGCAAGGAGTTGAAATGCTTAAGGTCACATAGAGGTGATGAATTTATTTTTAATGAGTTCACTAATTTTTGTAATGAGCATGGAATTAAGAGACATGTATCTGCACCGAGAACACCCCAGTATAATGGTATTGCTGAAAGGAGGAATAGATAAAATGTTGATTGTGCTAGAACATTGATGATTGAAAATGATGTTGTACAAATGTATTGGAGAGAAGCTGTTAGTACTGCTATTTACACACTAAATCGAGTTCAACTAAAGAAAGAATCAAAAAAGACACCTATGAATTATGATATGGTTACACACCTAATGTGAGTTATTTAAGAATATTTGGAAGTAGATGTTACATTTTGAAAGATGATAGCAATGGAAAATTTGATTCAAAAGGTGATGAAGGTGTATTTCTAAGATATTCTACTAAAAGCAAGGCTTATCAATGTTTGAACAACTACTAAAAAAATGATTGAAAGTGAAAATGTGAGAGTTGATGAGTTTTCATAAAATAATGATGAAGAAAGAAAAAAGGAACTGGAAGACTATGTTAGATTTGTTTACATTGAGGAACCTGAAACTCTATCAGAGCAACAGTCTAGCATTACCGAGAAATAGGGTAATGCTACCGAGAAACAGTCTTTGCAAAATAAGAATCAACAAGAAGTTACTAATGAGAATGATGATCATGCATCGAGTGAAGAACATATTGAAGAACAAATATTTGAACCTATACTTGAAAGATATGTGAGGAGACACCATCCACATGATTAGATAATTAGAGATAAAAGAACATGAATGATGACACAAATTAAGTTAAGAAACAACACTTACTTAGTTTGTCAATTTGAGCCTAAAATTGTTAGAGATGCATTGGAAAATGATGAATGGATTAATGCAATGAATGAAGAGATTGAGAAAATATAGAAAAAAAAACATGGACATTGGTATCGAGGCTGAAAGAAAAAAATGTGATTGGAACCAAATGGATATTCAGAAATAGATTGAATGAGAATGGAGATGTAACAAACTTGAAACAAATCAATGTTAATATTTATAGCCTGTCGGCTTTGATCAAACTGGACTACATGATTAATAATTATTTATTAATTATACCCTTGTACAATTTTATAATAATGAAGATATTATTATAAATATATATATATATATATATATATATATATATATATATATATATATATATATATATATATATATATATATATATATATATATATATATATATATATATATATATATATATATATATATATATATATATATATATATATATATATATATATATATATATTGACAATTAAATTAAGGGCCCTAGATAGGCCAGGTCGGCTCTCTTAGAAGAGGGTGTAATTTTTGTTGTCACATATATATATTGGTGCGAATCTTGGAGAGGAGACACACAAAACATAACATGCCTTCCTCCCCTTAAGATTCGGTCCTTCTTGCATGATCAGAGAAGCAATAGAAAGCAAGGGCAAGATGACTGGAAATTATATGCAATCTACATATATATTCATAGTAGAGATTTATAGTTTGGATCTGCTATATAAAGGCTGGTGTGAATTCATTGGTGCTGGAGTGAAATCCATCATGTATTATAGGATCAAATTCATCCTCATGCTGGAGTGAAATCTTTCCATTAATGTGCATATTTTAGTCAGCTATAGAGGAGCGAATATTGTTGTCAGCGAGTTCATCAATGAGAAAACAATTGGATCAGTGAATTCATGGTGTAAACTAGAAATGTGATTTACATCAGATTTGAAGTATATAATTCATAATAACCATTACGTGCCAAGTCTTGACTATGATTTGGAGCAATCACTAGTTGCCTTTAGTTGCTGAATTGGTGTGATCATTCTAGCATATAGATGTTGAAGAACTCAAGTAAAAGTTTAGGTTTGCATATTAAGTGCAAACTGGGTGCAGTCATAATTGCAGATTTGGTTGATGTCACATTGGATCTAAGTTGAAAGAAGCCCTAATTGGAAAGGTTGAAGGCATAGTCAAAATCTGACTTCCAGGTATCTTCTATTCCTCCTTGTTTATCATCTTGTGCTTAGTTTGATACATTCCTAGCATAAATCTGAAACATTCTAACATGGTATCAGAGCTGTAGTTAAGTAAAGATCCTTTTAGTTTTAGGAGTACAAACTAAGAAACCTTATGGCAACTAGGGTTTGGTCTAAAATTGAAATAAGGGTTTTTATTTTCAATTAGTTGCCTCTATGGGAAATCTTATTATCTAGAGGGAGTAGATCATCCTAAAATTAAATGCATAACATGTATGATTCAGGGGGAGTATGTTGGACTCTAGTGATAGGATCATATCTGAATTGAGATACATACATCACATAGTATTGCATTTACCTCCATCTTGTTTGACATTTGATGTATTGATATCTGGGAAGTACACTTGACACATCAATCCTATAGCATTGATTCATTGGTTATAAATTACTTTGGCATGTATGCAATTATCTGTATAGTATAATTGTAGATTGGATCATACTTGATATTAGCAGCACTACTTCACATTAAGTAAAGTCTCATGTTGCATTACATTGGTTTTCATTTGCATATATGTGAACATGCTTCCGATATCCATGATTGAATTACTCTTGTTCTATGAGGGAACTACATTTAGATATATGCATAGGTCATATGGATTCATATTTTAAATGCAAACTGCCTAGTTCTAGATGGAGTCTAGCTTAAGAGGGAGTTTTTATGGCCTCACTTATATCTGGTATAAACCTCTCCCTTCGACATGAATAGGAACATTCCCCATTGTCATAGCTTATGATTGTATGTGTGAAACATTCATAGCTGATTGGAATGTCTGTTTATGTATGAGGAACATACCTTACTCTATGTCTAAAGCTGTTATGAATAACTGGTCTTACTTTGACATATAGATGCATTCATTAGTGGATGAATATATGATGACTATCAGCTCATACTGTGTATATTACAGTTGGAGCATATTTTTTTGTAGAAGAGTAAATACATCTCTTGGTTATGTTAGCATCGGAACATGCTGACATTGATTTGTATATCTTCTTTACTCTCTGTCACAGTTGACTTACTATTTTCCTTATGCATAGGTGCATGAATATTGGAACATTCTTACTTTGGCATAGGCATATCTTTTGAGAGAACTATATTACATCTGGTTAGATGTTGGTTATCTTTAGGTGATTTTTCTTATGCACAAATACTGGATAAATTATGTTGGTTGCATGGGGCATACATCTTTTGTGAAGCATACTTTAATATTATGTATGAATGGGTCATACTCTCTTTCATTTACTGATTATGGCTAATGACTTATAATTATATTGGCTAATCTTATACTTGTAGGTTTCATTTGGATATGCTTATGGCTAAGTTATTCTTATGAATTGAAGAATATCATTTGATGTTCTTCGAGTCCAAGAGACTCGTGGATCAAGGGTCTACATTTGCATGGATCAGGGATCCATTGCCTAGTAATGGGTGAGACATCATTGGATGTCAAAAGACCATTACACCTAGTAATGGGTCAGACATCATTGGATGTCAAAAGACCATTACACCTAGTAATGGGTGAGACATCATTGATGTCAAAAGACCATTACACCTAGTAATGGGTGAGACATCGTTGATGTCAAAAGACCATTACACCTAGTAATGGGTGAGACATCATTGGATGTCAAAAGACCATTACACCTAGTAATGGATGAGACATCATTGGATGTCAAAAGAACATTACACCTAGTAATGGGTGAGACATCGTTGATGTCGAAAGACCATTACACCTAGTAATGGGTGAGACATCGTTGGATGCCAAAAGACCATTACACCTAGTAATGGGTGAGACATCATTGAATGTCAAAAGACCATTACACCTAGTAATCGGTGAGACATCATGGGTCTGGTGTCAAAAGTCCATTACTCCCAGCAATCAGTGAGACATCATGGATTTGATGTCAAAAGACCATTGCTCCGAGCACTTGGTGAATATCATGGACTTGATATTCGTGAGATCAATGCTCTGGATATCATGGAGTTGATATCATCTGAGTCTTGGAGACTCATGGATCAGGTATCCATAATTAAGTATTTGGTAACATCATGGACTTGATGATACCATGAATATCATAGAGTTGATATTCTAAATTCTTGAGTCATGGTACTAGTGGATCTGAGAAATCCACATCTGGATAGTAAAACATCATGTACTTGATGTTGGTATGTTGTTAGGGATTTGACATCTCTTGAGTCTTGGAGACTCATGAATTTAGTTGTCCACAAATTGGATGGTATACATCATGGACTTGATGTTTCTATATATTAAAGAATTTGGCAATCCAATGTTATCATGAATATCATGGACTTGATATTCTTGTGGATCTAATCAATCCACTCATTTAGAGGATAACGGATTTGAGCCAAATTTTTATATAGACTTGGACTTATGGTAGATAGGATCTACCTTCATAAACTTGGAATCTATGATATCTCTAGATAGGGTATCCGAGATGATTATGTTTTTGTTCTCACTATCAAGGGTGATAGTTAAGGGTGTGTCCTGGTATAGATGGGATCTATGGTTTGATCTAACCTTCCAGTCTAAGGGGGAGTGTTAATATTTATAGCCTTTCAACTTTGATCAAACTGGACTACAGGATTAATAATTATTTATTAATTATAACCTTGTACAATTTTATAATAATGAAGATATTATTATAAATATATATATATATATATATATATATTGACAATTAAATTAAGGGCCCTAGATAGGCCAGGTCGGCTCTCTTAGAAGAGGGTGTAATTTTTGTTGTCACATATATATATTGGTGTGAATCTTGGAGAGGAGACACATAAAACATAACATGCCTTCCTCCCCTTAAGATTCGGTCCTTCCTGCATGATCAGAGTAGCAATAGAAAGCAAGGGCAAGATGACTGGAAATTATATGCAATCTGCATATATATTAATAGCAGAGATTTATAGTTTGGATTTGCTATATATAGGCTGGTGTGAATTCATTAGTGCTGGAGTGAAATCCATCATGTATTATAGGATCGAATTCATCCTCATGCTGGAGTGAAATCTTGCCATTAATGTGTATATTTTAGTCAGCTACAGAGGAGCGAATATTGTTGTCAGTGAGTTCATCAATGAGCAAACAATTGGATCAGCGAATTCATGGTGTAAACTGGAAATGCAATTTACATCAGATCTGAAGTATATAATTTGTAACAACCATTAAGTGCTAAGTCTTGACTGTGATTTGGAGCAGTCACTAGCTGCCTTTAGTTGCCAAACTGGTGTGATCATTGTAGCATATAGATGTTGAAGAACTCAAGTAAAAGTTCAGGTCTGCATATCAAGTGCAGACTGGGTGCAGTCATAATTGCAAATTTGGTTGATGTCACCTTGGATCTAAGTTGAAATAAGCCCTAATTGGATAGGTTGAAGGCATAGTCAAAATCTGACTTCCGGGTATCTTCTATTCCTCCTTGTTTATCATCCTGTGCTTAGTTTGATACATTCCTTGCATAAATCTGAAACATTCTAACAAGCAAGACTAGTATGCAAAGGGTATGCACAGGAAGAGGGAATTGACTATGGAGAAACTTTTGCACCCATTACTATACTTGAAGGAGTAAGAATATTGCTTTCATACGATTCTTACAAAAGATTTAAAGTTTATTAGATGGATGTTAAATCTGCATTTTTGAATGGGATACTTGAGGAAGAGGTATACATTAAACAACCTGAAGGTTTTGTTAATCCTAATCAGAGAAATATGGTATGTAAGTAGCACAAAGCATTATATAGACTAAAACAGGCCAAGAGCATGGTATAAAAGACTGTATTCCTATCTAATAAGTATAGGATTTGTTAGAACAAGTGACAACAACAAATTATATTTGAAAAGTAAAATTGATGACAAGATTCTTATTGCTAAAATATTTTTTGATGATATCTTATTTGGAGGACATGATAACTTATGCAAATCATTTGCTAATGAAATGAGGAAAGAATTTGAAATGTCAATGTTTGGTAAAATCAAAATTTTTCTTGGATTGCAAGTATTACAATAGATGGAAGGCATATACATCACACAATCTAAGTACATCAAAGAAGTATTGAAGACATTCAGTATGGAAGATTCAAAACTAGTCGGTACACCTATGGTCACTAGATGCAAATTGACAAAGGATAACAAGTCAACCGAGGTAAATCAGACCTTATATAGATCTATGATTGGAAAATTTATGTATGTTGTGTATAGTAGACAATATATTTCGCATGTGGATGGAACTGTAGCCAGATTATTTGTTAATCCTAAATAATCACACATGACCGCTGTGAAAATAATTTTGAGATACTTGAAGAACATTGAAAACAATGGTTTATGGTATAAGAAAGAAGACAATTTTGAACTGAAAGTGAACACTGATGCAGATTGGGATGGAAAAATTGATGATAGAAAAATAACTACTAGTGGAGCATTCTTTTTGGGATAAATATTAGCTACTTGGATAAGCAAGAAACAAGGATGCATTTCTCAGTCCACTGCAGAAGCATAATATATTGCTACTATTGCTAACTGTTCAAATATTGCATGGATAAAACAACTATTGGAAGGTATGAATGAGGAGATCACTGATCTAGTGATAATCTATTATGATAAAACAAGTGCAATTAATGTTTCTAAGAATCTAGTGATACATGCAAAGACAAAACATATTTCTATTAAGTATCACTACTTGAGGGAACAAGTTATGGAAAAACAAGTCAAATTGGAATATGTGAAATCACAAGATAAACTTGCTAATATATTCACTAAACCATTACCAAAGGACACATTTGAATACTTGAGGAGTAGACTAGGGGTCCATCCCTTGTCTAATAGTCACTAAGTGTAATGCCCAGATTTCCTTAGGCAAAAACACAACTAAATTTTTTTTTAAAAAAAAATATATTAATATATTTATGTGTGTTAAAAGTGTATAGCATACTAAGAATTCTTCTAAACACATTTTACAACAATAGTGCAAGCATAGGAATAGACAGATTATCACAAAGCAAAATAAATAAATAAAGTACATTGATCTTCCTACAAGTTACAGCTACAATCAAAGAGATACATCAATAAGCATTTTCTTTTTTTTTTTATTAAAACTTGGAAGCATGTCACTTCTTACACACACTACAAAACCTTACAAGGAGACTCTATCTTACAAGATCTTACAAGAAGAAATAGATGAGATAAAGACTTATATTACATTTTTACAAGGTGCACTTTACACCCAATACCACATTGAGGGGATTCACAAACACTACATTCTTTCATAGCTCTGGCTTGGTCCAACCAAGATATCTTGAAAAATCTGCAAGAAAACAAAACAACTCTTCCATGGAATACTCTCCTCCCTACCATATGGAATCATGAGATCTTGTAGGTCCTAGCCAACCCCCAAGCAAGGGGAAAAAAAGCCAACAGGGGATACCTATACAACCCTCAAAGATTGCACACATCACATTACTTCATGAAACAACAACATATACATCATTCTTGCCTTCACACAAGGATTTACAACAAAAACTTTTCTTACATGGCCATTCACAAACAAGGATCTACTAAGACCCACTCAACAAGAAGGAAATAAGGACTTAAAGAAAAAACAACCATGTTTCATCACTAGCTCACATAACATACACATTTATCACTAAAACATAAGAGATTCAAAACACTTTGCCCACACAATACTCTCATGAATGAACTCAAGGACTTACATAAAAAATAACAACTACTCACAACACACATATACAAACTGAACTACCTTCCTACTCATATGAACTCATAAAATGCATAAACTCCATTAATGGAGGTTGAGGTACAAATACCTTCACCTGAAGTTATGGCAAATAGATGAAGTGAGTCTTCCCTTTTCTTCCCTTTTTCTTCTCTAACTTTCTCCAGGCTCCTAGATTGTCTCCAAAGTTGGAGAGTGGATGATTAGGCAACACAACCAAGTTTGCCACTAAAATAGGCTTCTCACACTCTCCCATGCCCTTGGGAGAGTTGTGAGCTTCCCATTGGGTGACCTACCCAAAACCTTACAACTTTCCTAAAGTGGAACTGCAAAAAGGTGAATGGGGAAGAGAGTTGGAAACTTTTTGACTCATGAAGTTTCACATGTCAGTTTGATTTTCGCCATTTGACAAAAGCCCACTTTTGGAGGGCTTCCCAAGGTGGCTCTAGGGTGTCCTATGGTTAAAAAGGACCCTTACCCATAGGTATAACCCATGGGACTTCTATTTTTGTGTAAAACAACTCCCTAGGGGTCAATTTGACCCCTCAAAACCCAACCTAAAAGTGAAATTCGAGATTTAAGGAGATGTGACTTCCCATGTGTGCCCTAACCAAGGTAGAGGTATGGGGAAGACCAATTTGTACTAGGGTTGGATGGTGACAACTTCCTTAATTCCAAGTAAATTTAAAATGCAACTAAATTCACATTACAAGTGTCATAGACACCTCAAAAACACATCACTTTCCTACTTGGCAAGGTCCACAATTAAACAAAGAAATAATAAAATTAAACATTCACATAACCCCTTTCTCTTCACAAAAAAAATAAGACACATCACAATAGGCCTAGTCCCCCTTTAGGACACGAATTTTGGTGTCATGGGAGGCACACACAAAATAGCTTGATTTCCCCTTTCCATGGTTTTAGTCCTGCACACTCAATGTAATCATCAGTATTCCCATAATAATCAGAGCATGATCAAAATAAAATAAAAACTTAACTTTCATTTTATCAATACACTTTCAAGTTAGGTAACGAGTTATCCTCTAAGGAATCCATCAATTCTCTTATGATACTGAATTTCAAAATGCTTCAAATTACAATTAATCCATAATTCCAATCTATGAAATCATCACTATTTGCTTTATTGAACCAATCTTATTCTATCAAGAAATTATAATCTTCTCAATTCCCAAAAGTAAGATTTAATTTTGAATAAACATGGTGACCTAAAGTTAAAGTCACATAATTATTAACCCTTCATTATTAATCCTACCTCAGGGTATACTAGGGACTATGGTAAAATAGTTATCAATGCTATTTCAAACTTCACATTTTAACTCAAGGTTAAGTAACCTAATCATTCATTGCAGTTTCACCTCTAGTTCATAGCAATTAATTGTCTAATATGATTTTGTCAGGATGTTCCAATTATACAATATTAAACTTTGAACAAATTGAATTAACTATTAAATCCATAATTACATGAAAGTGCAATAAGAGTTTCATTTGTACATCATTTCCTAGCTTAACCATAATTATTCATCTTGAATTTCTCCCAATAACTATTCTTAGAATTAGTTCCACCTTGGTAAACATTATCATCATTGAGGTTCTAAATGTATCACCAAAATTGAAATATACTTCTCTCTGGACATATTGTTTTTTTTTTGTAAGTAAATGGGGTTTACATAATCACATTACATGGATTCTCATCAAGGCAATATGTTCTAGTAGGGCTCAACAAGGCTAAAAGACTAACGGTCTCCCAACCTTATCCACAAAAGTGTCTCACATAGAGGGAGAATGGTAGGGGCCAATTAAATTGCATAGCTCAATTCTATCACAAAAATTTACTTTTATTTGAAGCCTTCCTAAATTTATATTTTGATGCATACACCTATCACTCTAACATAAATTTTACACTTCTAGAGATCATTACAAACCATCTATGCGTGTGCATCATCCATACCTAAGTCAAGGCATCATAACATATAATGTTGCCAAATAACTTAAAGATTCTATTAGGTTTACTATTCACTTGCTAATTACCATTGATTGTCTTTATTTTAAAATGTCTCAAAACTATGTTAGTTAATTTGACTCATTCTATTTTTCATTAGGGCAATATTCTAATCCACATAAGCTCCCTTATTATAATTTCAGATGGAATTTCCAAGCATCTTAGAGTAATATTAATTCTATCATGTAAGCATAGGTTTACACCTTCATGCTCTAATACCACAATAGTTAACCAAAGGTAATATTACTTCAAAACTATGTCTTAAATTAACATATTCCATGAATTCATTTGAAGATGAAATGTATTCTAATTAAATTGACGAACTACAGTCAAGATATCTACTAACTTCGCATAAAATCTAAAGAAAGTTTTGCAAGAAATAACAATAGTGCTTACCAGAGTGTTCTTATCAATTGTTTTTTTAAAAGTTTTGTTTTAATTTATTTTATCTTTTAATTTATTTAAAATTTAATTATTATGTTTTAATAAATTTATTTAAAATTTTATTATTAAGTTTTAATAAATTTATTTAAAATTTTATTGTTAAGTTTTAATAAATTGATAATGTTTAATATTAATTAACTAATAACAATGTACTCTTGTATTAAAAGGACTTTTTTTATGTAGATGAATTTTCAAATTTGAAACTAATAGTTTCATATATATTTGTCTAGTTATATTGATCAATTAATTCACTTAATTATAAAACGTCTTTAGGGTGCAAAGTTTTAGGAAGGTTATTGTCATTGGTCAAGTTATTAAACATAATAATTATTTCACATTATTATTTAAATAATGAAACTACATAACATCATATATGAATTCAAGTCATTAGACCCTCCTGACTTAATGAAACTTCTAAGCACCCACATAAGGCATAACATGAATGTAAATATAGAATTAACGAAATGCTTGTAGGAACACATCCTTTCACAGACCTAGTTCTTCACATTCAGGAGACGAATGCACATCCTATCCCTTTCATGTTCAACTCACATAAATTATAGAATCTTAACCTAATTTATCCTTAAAGTTATTCTTCATCAGCGTCACCGATCGTCTTGATCGCATCACTTACGGTGAGTCAACCCTACCTATGTTGTAGAGGGAGGTTGGCTAACCTTAGGGTAGGAGTGTGGGATCACCACATGACCTTATTGGCCATGATGTCCTCACATGGATGCTCTTATACTCCCCTTTTAAAAAAAATTGTTACATTTTTGTGTGTTATATTTTGGGCATGACACAAGCAGAGTGGGTTTAACCATGGAGGAAACTTCGTAGTTAAGTGCACTCAAGCTAGAGTAGTACTGGGATGGGTGACCTCCCAGGAAGTCTTGGTGCTTCACCTTTGTGAGAATCACCTAGATCCAATGAGTGCTAAGTGTTCCATTCATTCTCATGAGGGATGGGTTTGTGTGAACCACTACTCATGAAACATGGGTCAATGAGTTTGACTCAAAAAACTGCACAGTTGAATCCTGATAGCAATATCACAATTTGACTTGCTGTGGGAAATATCTCCTACTTATCAATTGATGAGCTTAAGGGTCTTTCTAATGAGTGGTTCATAAGACACAACACTTGGTGAAGGTTTTGCAAATTGGGTTGCAAGCAGAGTGGGTTTAACCATGGAGGAAACTTTGTAGTTAAGCATGCTCAAGCTATAGTAGTACTAGAATGGGTGACCTCCCAGGAAGTCCTAGTGCTTCACCTCTGTGAGCATCACCTAGATCCAATGAGTGCTAAGTGTTCCATTTATTCTCATGAGAGATGGGTTTGTGTGAACCACTACTCATGAAACATGGGTCAATGAGTTTGACTCAAAAAACTACATAGTTGAATCCTGAGAGCAATTTCACAATTTGACTTGTGGGAAATATTTTATACTTATCAATTGATGAGATTAAGAGGATTTATAATGAGTGGTTCATAAGGCACAACACTTGGTGAAGGTTTTGTGAATGGAATTGCAAGAAGAGTGGGTTTAACCATGGATGAAACTCCGTAGTTAAGCATGCTCAAGTTGGAGTAGTACTGGGATGGGTGACCTCCTGGGAAGTCCCGATGCTTCACTTCTATGAGCATCATCTAGATCCAATGAGTGATAAGTGTTCCATTCATTCTCATGAGAGATACATTCATGTGAACCACTACTCATGAAACATGGGTCAATGAGTTTGACTCAAAAAACTATACAGTTGAATCCTGATACCAATATCACAATTTAACTTGTTGTGGGAAATATCTCCTACTTATCAATTTATGAGATTAAGGGGATTTCTAATGAGTGGTTCATAAGGCACAACACTTGGTGAAGATTTTGAAAATGGGGTTGCAAGCAGCGTGGGTTTAACCATGGAGGAAACTCCATAGTTAAGCATGCTCAAGCTGGAGTAGTACTGGGATGGGTGACCTCTTGGGAAGTCCCGATGCTTCACCTCTATGAGCATCACCTAGATCCAATGAATGCTAAGTGTTCCATTCATTCTCATGAGTGATGGGTTCATGTGAACCAATACTCATGAAACATGGGTCAATGAGTTTGACTAAAAAAACTACACAGTTGAATCTTGATAGCAATATCACAATTTAACTTGCTGTGGGAAATATCTCCTACTTATCAAATGACACTTTGACAACTTTTGCAATTTTTTCTTGTTACTTACAAAACTTTGTAAAAACATCTAAAATGACTTGAAATCACCTAAATATTCTTAAAATAGGTCAAATAGACCTTGTATGAGGATTACATAGAATGGATTAATCATTTTACATTTTTGATGCGTTATTACAACATTTAGCAATATTTGCCCATATTGACCTCCTAAAATAAATGACTCTAATATTGAATCTAAGACATATCAAAATGGTCCATAGGACCTTATTTGAAGACATTAACATGAAACAAAACTCAAAAAACTCAAATTTTCCACATGGAGGCATGATCCCATTCAGTGCTTCTACACCATGTTTGCATATGACCAAGAAAAATGATGTTGTGATTTTCAAAGGAAGCTAGACATATTTGTCTTCTCTTTTTCACTGAGGGATGTGCTATAAACATGATCTTAGGATTCTCTATTGTTCCAATATTTATTTCCAATGAGTCTTCTATTAGAATGGATGATTTTTTATGGGGTAGGATAGTTAGTGGCAAGTCAACTTCTCCCTCTTTTGGAACCTCAGAAAGAATTTCACCAGAAGATGCATTCTTTATTTTTACTTTTTCTTCACCTAAAGGTGCCTTAGAAATATTTTCACTAGGGGATGTTTTATTTTTATTTTTGTTTTCATTTGCTTGACCGAGAGATTTGAATTGTTTCTCAAAGTATACATGTTCATTGTATGTGATTTGGTGCTTATATTCCCAGAGATCCCTTAGGACTAAAAGTGCTAACACTACTTCATCCAATTCACATATGTATAATGTGAATAGGATAAAATATGAGATGAATAGGGTTTTAGAATAATGCATATGAAAGAGACCCTAAACCCATATTTTACTCATTCATTTGAATTGTATGGGGATGGAAGGTAAATCTGGAAATACAAGTATTGAAATGAAGAAATAAAAGTACTCACCTCCGAAAAAGAACCTTTTGGAAACCCTATCAAATAGTCTCAGAAACTGTTGATTTCTTCAAACTTGAACCGAAATGAAGAGATCTACAAAACCTAGAAATATTTTTTTTTCTGAGCTCAGGTCATCCTTGACCCTGATAGTGGGGCAAGGTCTTACCCTAGGGCATGATCCTACCCCTCCCAACTTCGATGAAAATTTTGTTCACAGATCTCAGAAGTTCGGTGAAAAGGGTATCCAGATCTAAACTTCAATTCATTGTCCTGTACTTGTACTTGCAAGAAAGATGGTTTTGTTGTTTGGATGAGGGGTTTGTCTTAGTCAAACCTCGGTTTGGAATCAACCTTAATAATGAAATTGAACTAGAGAATGCTTGCAAGTAGTAGAAGTAGATCTAACAATGAAGCTATGAAATTCAATAGATATGCAATTGTGTTTCAAATGTAAACAAGTATGTTGATATGAAATATTGAACATAACATTTAACAAATGTAAATCAAACCCTCCATTACTGTATGCTTGGAATCCACCTTGAGAGAAGAATGAATAGATCTTGAAGATGAACAAAGGATCTTGAAGGAAGATCACACCACCATGATGGCTAGATCTAGGGTTTGAATGATGAATCTTGAATGCTTGAACCAAATCCCTTCAAAGGTTTGAATTCTTGAATCCTTGATCTTCAATGGAGAACATGAATGGAGAAGAGGACTTGAATGCTTGAATGGAAGATTACTTGAATGAATTGCTTGCTTGATCTTTCTTGAGAGAGAACTTGATGGATTGTGAATATCTCCTTAAGAGCTCTTGATCATGAAATTGCTTGGTGAATAATGGATGTGAAAATGAGAGGGGAAGGCCTCCTTTTATAGTGATCTAGGGCACAAACTTATAGAGAGGCCAACATTGGAGAATTAAATCCCAATTAACGTTAACCCCTAGAAATGGACCTAGATTAAATGGAATTTAAGAGTTTACCATTTCGGAGACCAAAACAGCCAACCCGAAAGCGGGAAAACAATTCTTTCTGAAACCTGACATCTAGAAATCATGGGACCTTGAAATTTGGATCCTGGGTCAAGGATGAGATCAACCTTGACCTAGGTCAAGGACGAGGTCATCCTTGACCTTGAGGTCAAAAACCTCAGGATCTTAGTCCACAATGCCAGAAAAAATGTAGACAGAAAGTGGAAAAGGGGGTAGAATCAGGGGAAAAGCCAGATCTAAGCCAAGGAACCATTCAAGGCACTTGACATGATCCCAAAACACCTATTCGGAGGGCTAGACATTATTAACATGGAAGTGCTTCCATTTTAAGATGATACATTAAGCCCCCACTTTAGCAAGAGTATGGACTCGATGCAAACTTTTGGTAAAGGAGATGGAAGAAAAGATCTGAGTGGATTCACAACAAGATAAAATAACACTTAGCTAAGGACACAAGCCCCTAGGCTAAGAATTCTAACCCAACATACATGCACGAGGGTGCGAAAAGAAAACCAAAAATAACACAAAAGAGGGGTTAGTACTAAACAAACCCAAATAAATTAGCATAAGAAACCTCCCTAAGAAATATTTCTCATACTAATATCATATTTGGAAAGCTATTATAAAAGCATAAATGATTACATAAGAAAGATAAGAGAAACACTATAAATAACATAGTTTCATGATCCAGTCCTACTAGCATGAAAGCACACACAGAGAGAGAGAGAGAGAGAGAGAGAGAGAGAGAGAGAGAGAGAGATTACCTCACCCAGTAAGA
Source organism: Chamaecyparis obtusa (assembly GCA_027943335.1). Lineage (NCBI taxonomy): Eukaryota > Viridiplantae > Streptophyta > Pinopsida > Cupressales > Cupressaceae > Chamaecyparis > Chamaecyparis obtusa. Next base: position 936,047 of record BSBK01001189.1, on the reverse strand, counting down.
TACCCACCTTACCATGAATCACCCAGGAGGGAAAGCCCAATAGGTGGCCAAACCCGATAGTTCACCCATAAATTGTGCTTGCAATTGTAATGCATCTTTTGACAGCTTCTGGAATACCCATAGATCCACCTTCTTATATCACTATGAATATGAAATGCGTTTCTCCTCAGGATTTAGCAACTTATGTGTGTTACCTTTGGAAGATTTAGCATATTGAAAAATTGAAAAATGCATGTCTCCTCAGGATTTAGCAACTTATGTGCGTTACCTTCGGAACATTTAGCATATTGAACTTGAAAATACGTGTCTCTTCAGGATTTAGCAACTTTCAGAAGATTTACCATAAAAATAAAAAACTATAGTACAAGGGAGACCCTATATATGCCCCCCTCCTTATCATGGCTATCTACTAGACATGATAAGGAAGAGGAAGAGGATACCTACTTCACAATGCAAGGAGATATCCTGCTTAGCAATAATGTATACCATATTCTTAGTGAGGGATATTGACCTCTACATCCAAGAGTATAGATAATTTGTGAAAAGGATATGTCACTCATGGAAAAAGGATCCTTAAAGAAAGAGATCTTATCAACAAGACCCCCACCATAGAGGAGTGCGTTTAGATAAAATATCATCTTTCAAAGGTAGGAACAAAGATTCAATCATCAAGCCTCCTACAAAGAAGAGGAAAATGAATCTTTAGAATGAAGGAAACAACTCTAACACTAAAGCAAGGGTAAGAGTTTATAAAGAATGTAATTTGCAACATAGAGAAGAGGTGATGACCTAGGGAAACAACCTCTTATGTAAAAAGGTTATCCATAGTCAAAACATTTGTCAATATGATGAAATAATATTGCAATATAAATAAATACCACTAAGCTAAGGAAAGAAGTTCCCTAGACAAAGAGAAAGAAGGAAGAACGTTTCCCCCTAGGGATAAAGGCAAGGGATACCTTTGCAAAACAAATATCTTATAAAAGATATCTTGAATAGAGTCTATGGATTATTATAAACATAATACAAAACCATAGAGAGATAGGATAGAAAGAATACCAATTAAGCCTAGTATAAAATATGCCAAGAGTCTAATGGATCCTAGGAGACTAGATGAAAATACACCTCTTGCCCCCCAATCTAGAGACAAGAGAAGAGATCTATATTATATCAAAATGAGGGGTAAAATTATGAAGAAATTGTAATACCGCACAAGAGTGAGATATAATTCCTAAAGAAGCTCTTTCTATAATATATATCTTGGAATGCACATAATCAGCAAGTAAATGTGTATTACTATAGTGAAGAAGATATTTATACTTGGAGAGAGAATCTTTCGGCATAGGTTTAAAGAATTTCTTCTTAGAATTCATTAACTTAACATTCAAATTTTTAGCCACATCTTGAGAGGTACCATGGTGATGTTGAGAACATGTAAGATAATGTGGAATAATGGATTGAGAAGGTGGTAAAGAAGTAAAAACCATCGGATTAGGTTGAGGGTTATTTCTTGTATGATAGGTGTGAGATATCAAATCTTGATCATTGAAAGAATCTAAAGACTCCATAGGTTTACCTTTGAAAGTAATGTGAGGACAACATTTGATAGTCAACAAGGGTTCTGGATAAACCATGTTAGTTGTCTCAACACTAGAAATAGATTCATAAGAGGGAAGAAAAGAAGATATCCTAGGAGGAGATGAGGTAGGATCTTGATTCTCCATAAGATCATCACTAAGAGGAAGAGAATTAAGGGAATTCATATCCTTCTCCGCTAATGCCTTGTCACTAGAAGGAATCCCAAATGGAGGTGAAGGATCTATAATGTCATCTTCTTTCACATAAGGAGAGTGTGTTTTAGAGAATATGTCATCCACTAATAAATCACCCTCTTGTATCAAAAATTCTTCACGAGGGGATAAATCAATGTCTTTATCCAAGGGATCATCCCAAAAAATAGATTCATCCACAATGGTTTCATGAGGAAGAGAGTAATCAACATCCAAATCCAAAGGCTCATCCCAAATAGGAGGATTATCATCCCTACCAATTGTTAGTAAATAGATTTGTCCCTTTTGAAAATGATTACAAAATGACTCAAGGATGCCCAAATAACAAGACACAATCCATGACTAATAGTTGAGTCACTTGCAATGGCTATGTGCAAGTGCTCTCTGAGTTTTGATGCAAAGGCTCAGCTCCCTTCTTTAGATTTTCAATGAATGAAAGAACTTGATATGTCTTTAACCCGAAGACACGAAGGCCTATAAGCATCCATCCATAAAAATGGAATAAATACAATTTGGTGTATGAACTAAGAAAGGAATAAATAAGTGATGAAAATATCACTCATCTAACCTTCCCAACATAGAAAAGTGAAGGAGAATTCAATATCATATTTTGCATATATATGGAAACATAAGGTCAACAGGCCTATGTTACACACAATCTGGAAAAAGCATAGCAAAATAGCATTTAAGAATGACTAAAATAACCTACTGATTTATTTCAATCAAGAAATTATACATTAGAACCAACAGATTAGACATACAAAATCTAGTTTATCCTTATATGCTTAATACAATGATCAACTGGTCATCCTATCTTTGCACAACAAAATCCAGCTCTACAAAAATAAAAATATAAACTCTCCAACTCCCACTGCAATTACAGAACTCAGAAAAATATCCCCTTCCCCTGTAGCCAACTGAATCCCCCAAAAAAGAAGAACCCTCCTTACTGCCTTCCTTTGGCATATTTATCCTCTTCTTTTGACGATGGTTATTAGTTATAATAACTAATTTTTGGAAAGAAACTTACCAACTCATTCCCTTTGCAATACTATAGCCCCAAAATTATAACATAATGTTTGAATAACATAATTCTTTATATGCTGACAGGTGGCAATTACAGTCTAATTGGAAAGGAAAATATGCCAAATGTATCGGGTTTTGATAATTTCCTATGGATGTCAGTGATTCTGAGTGTTTATTATTACTGACATTACTACAACCACAAATCATGATAAGACCTATTGCACTTGCTTATGACCTTTAACCATGTCTCTGTCCACACCAATTTCATCTTTTGTAATAATTCATTGAAGATTTCATCAAGAAACTAGCACACAGCCTACTTTTCTTTACACATAAGGGTTCAACACCATGTTATGGAAACTTGATTCAATGACTTCAATGGCTTCCACGAGCATACAGGCTATTGGGTGGCATTTTTTTGAATAGTTCACATGCACTGTCTGTGATTCCAGAACTAATAGAATTAATACAACCTTGATTGTGCTGGCTCATTGCTCATTTGTAGTGATGGGTTCTTTATTGTTCCCTTCAAATTCATCACGGCTACCGAGAGAAGTCATTCTTAGTTGAAACATTGGAGACTTACATCAAATGAATCTTTTGGTGTCTTGTATATCATATGCTATTCGGCTATGCTCTGCGGCTTGAAGTTATAGTCAAAATGACTTATGGCTATAAAAATGAATCTCATTTGTTCTTTCTTCTCTACTGATAATCACATGTTTGTATCGGGCATCTATCATCGGTTATCTTGGCCTCTTTCTTCACAAAATGTACTCCTTATATCTCCAATACATAGACCCCATTACTGCCGACACCCACACGTTTAACATATATGCATTGATAAGTGAACCCTAATTTCCACCTTTGCATTGGGAATTCATATTCCATCATCTTCATGATATGTCAATTTTTCATCTACCATATGAATTTGCAGGATGAGGGAAGTCGACCTCATAAGTATTGGGCTTTTGGATAGATTGCACGTGAGGCCCAATTTTCTAACACTGGCTTCCATCAGTCTACACTGAGATTGGGTAATGTAGAGGACTATTATATATCAGTGACAACCTGTGCCAAAATGAGACAATGAGCATGCAATGTGATGAGTTCAAACACAGTGACCCTTCTTGTATGCGGGTCTCCATTTGTCTTCATGGTAAACATTCTGTCAAACAAGTGTCATGCGCTCCTTATGACAACAGCCAAGCATATTATAGGTGACATTAGGCGATGTTGATAGGAATCGGGCTCAACACTTCACATGCAAGATGTTATTGATTGCATCACTGTCGCCTTCCATGTAACTTGACATGTCATGACACCGATGCCTTTCATGTCTTTTCTCTTCATTCATCGGGTCTTTCATGGGATGAAACCCGAAACCTGTAACCTATGGCTCCATGTCGTTGATCTTGGGGTTTAAACAATCTTTCTTGGGCTATGAAATTTGGTGTCCTACATCTAGAAAATGGGAAAATGCCTCTTGTTATCATTAAAAACTTGGAGCTGTGGAATTGGATTGAAGACAAATTATACTGAACTGAGCTACTAGGCATGACTTCTGAAACTGATCTCTGAAACATTAATTGCCTATCGAGCTTTGATTCTTCAAGGGTGCAAACATACCCTCTCATGCTGCTTACTTGATTAAGAGATGTCTCAATTAGTTCCGGAATGAGAATGAACCATACATATTGATAAGCTCATGTATGTATTCCTTCAACAGCCTTGTAGATTTTATGAATATCCTGATATCCCCAGATTATTGCTGCATAATTGGTTCTTGAGTTTGAGTTTTGAACTTTGAACCTGAACCTCCGAAGATTGAAGCTTGAACTTTGATTTTGCAAACTTGAACTTGAAGTTGAACTCAAACTTGAAGTTCTAAACTTGATGGTTCAAGTTCAACATACCCCCACAACACTATCTTCTTCACAAGTCATAGCTTATAAATCATCATAATAGCAATTAAAACCAACCAAAATTTCCTCTACGGAGCTGACTTGGAAGTTTAGAATTCGGGTGCTAAAAGCATGGTAACACCAATAAAGCACATTGTAGAAGTTTCATAAATCACTAAAGCTTGATCCTTAAAGGAAAAAGAAGGTAAATTATATTCTAAAGTAGGCTCATAGAAAAGACATAAATTAGGAGAGGAATTAACACCAATCTCTAACTCATCTTTGTAAAGGTCAATTGAAGAGGTTGTGGAGGAGACTAAAATAGGAATAGGAACAATGGAGATCTCATTCAAACAATTTTCATCCTCACTGCCATATACCTCATTAAGGGATCTATCCTCTTTTGCAATAAAATTTTCATCAAAGTATTGAAAACAAAAATCATACATGTTGAACACAAAGTGACACTACAAGCATGAAAAATGGAAATATTTTTGTATTTTTAAAGAAATTTTGCAATATTTATTTTTTGTATTTTTGAAATATAAATGCAAGAGCATAAAAGAAAGCATGTAAGATCTAACACAAAATGCAAATCTCACACCAAAAAGAAGGAGTTGTCTATCGTGGGTTCATAAAAATGAATAGATGAAGGTGAACACACAAGATAATACAAAGGGAAATCTAACACAATAGAGAATCTAATTCCACAAAAGAAAGGGATAAGCGTGTTGGGTTCACCAAAATGAATACGATAAAATATGAGATGAATAGGGTTTTAGAATAATGCATATGAAAGAGACCCTAAACCCATATTTTACTCATTCATTTGAATTTTATGGGGATGGAAGGTAAATCTAGAAATATAAGTATTGAAATGAAGAAATAAAAGTACTCACCTCCGAAAAAGACCCTGCTGGAAACCCTGTCAAATAGTCTCAGAAACTTGATTTCCATTTTATTGATCTGAAATGACAAGATCTACAAAACCCAAAAATATTTTTCTTTTATGAGGTTAGGTCATCCTTGACCCAAATAGTGGGGCAAGGTCTTACCCCAGGGCAAGATCCTACCCCTCCCAGCTCCGACAAAAATTCTGTTCACGGATCTTAGAAGTTCAGTGAAAAGGGTATCCAGATTTGAACTTCAATTCACTGTCCTGTACCTGTATCTACAAGAAAAATGGTTTTGTTGTTTGGATGAGAGGTTTGCCATAGTCAAACCCCAGTTTGGAATCAACCTTAATAATGGAATTGAAATAGAGAATGCTAGTAAGTAGTAGAAGTAGATCTAACAATGAAGCTATGAAATTCGATAGATATGCAATTGTGTTTCAAATGTAAATAAGTATGTTGATATGAAAGTTTGAACATAACATTTAACAAATGTAAATCAAACCCTCCATTATTGTATGCTTGGAATCCACCTTGAGAGAAGAATGAATAGATCTTGAAGATGAACAAAGGATCTTGAAGGAAGCTCACACCACCATGATGGCTAGATCTAGGGTTTGAATGATGAATCTTGAATGCTTGAAACAAATCCCTTCAAAGGCTTGAATTCTTGAATCCTTGATCTTCAATGGAGAACTTGAATGGAGAAGAGGACTTGAATGCTTGAATGGAAGATTGCTTGAATGAATTGATTTCTTGATCTTTCTTGCTTGATCTTGCTTGAGAGAGAACTTGATGGATTGTGAATATCTCCTTGAGAGCTCTTGATCATGAAATTGCTTGGTGAATAATGGATGTGAAAATGAGAGGGGAAGGCCTCCTTTTATAGTGATCTAGGGCACAAACTTCTAGAGAGGCCAACATTGGAGAATTAAATCCAAATTAACGTTAACCCCTAGAAATGGACCTAGATTAAATGCAATTTAAGAGTTTACAGTTTCAGAGACCAAAACTTCAACCCGGAAGTGGGAAAATAATTCTTTCAGAAACCCAACATCCAGAAATCATGGGACCTTGAAATTTGGACCCTTGGTCAAGGATGAGGTCAACCCTGACCTAGGTCAAGGATGAGGTCGTCCTTGACCTTGAGGTCAAAAACCTTAGGATCTCAGTCCAGAATGCTAGAAAAATATAGACAAAAAGTGGAAAAGGGGGCAGAATCAGGGGAAAAGCCAGATCTAAGTCAAGGACCCATTCAAGGCACTTGACATGACCCCAAAACACCTACTCAGAGGGCTAAATGTTCTTAACATGGAATAGCTTCCATTTTAAGATGATACATAATGATGATGGCCCTTTTTTATTCCAATGAATTAATTCAAGGTGCTTGAGTGGAAGACTGGGATATGTGAGGCTAGTGGGGGTTATGGAAAGGACACATTTAATACCAGAGACACCATAAACAAGGAATACAAAAGGTAGCTCATAGAATTCCTCCTCAAGGTCTTTAGAGTCAGAAGAAGCTTCATGATCATTTTGGGAGGACATTTTGGTTTTTGAGTGATATTTAAGTCCTCTATTGTGATAGTAATATTTTGGACGAATAGGTTCTTTGAAACATTTTTCTTTCCCCCCCAAGCTTGTCCCATGGTATCCCTTATTCTCAACTATAGGATACGCTTTTGGATATTTCTCTTTTGGGATATTGACAGACTTATCTTTGTCCTCTTTGTATAACAATTACAATACACCCTCTTCTAAATTCTCTTCATCAATGGATCCCCATTGCTCAAAGGTAGTTTTCTTGCATTGGATGGTGGGTTTATCTTTAGGTATGACGGGAAAGGTTTGACCATGGGATTTTAGAGATAAGGGGAGTTGACCAACATAAAAAGCATTTTCTATTGAATATTCTTTGTAGCCTTTGTCAACAATTTTCACTTGGTCATAAGAATTAGTGGATTCAGAAGTGGAAGCTTCATCAAAGGATGGTTTGTTGGTACATGGCTTCTAGATAATTCATTGAGTGGGAAATAAATGGTTTTCTTTCCTTCAATAATCTTGCAATACTAGAAGAGCTCAAGATCTCTAGGGATAATTTCTCTGTCATTATGAGGGAATTTAAGGCATTGGTGAAAGGTGGATGGGATAGCTTGAATATCACAGATCCAAGATAGACTAAGGAGGATATTATATGATAGATCAAGGTAAAGGACTTTGCATGTAGTCTGAATAAATGTGAGATCCACTTGAAGAGAGAGTGTAATTACACCCTTAGATTCTCTTTCTTTTTCATCATATACTTTGATTGTTATCTTCTTCTTAGGATCAATGATATCATCATGGAATCCCAATTACTTTATTAAATTTAATGTACAAAGGTTTAAACCAGATCCACCATATATGAGGACCCTTTTGATTTTGTGGTAGGGAACAATGGCTTTAATGTGTAAAGTTTATTTATGGTTTGGATCAGGAGCGTAGAGGTCTTTTTTTTGTGAAGATGAGATGGTGTAGTGTGGAAAGGTCCCTAATCATAGCTTAAAACTAAAAGGAATTGATGTTATCAAGAACACAAGATTCTAGGAGAGCTTGTTCAAGGATATTTTTATGAATGGGTGATGTATGAAGAAGCTTAAGGATAGATATTTGTGTGGGGGTCTTCCCAAGGTGGTTAAGAAGGCTATAACAAGAAGCATGTTTAGTAGAAGAGGACGGGGCTGAAATTGGAGCTACGACTTGAATGGTGGCTCTTCCTTGGTGAGTAGTAGCATTTCAACTAAAACCTTTTACTATGATGGTGTTTACATGATTATCAAATTCTTTGATGCAACTGCATGAGTCAAAGCCTAGGATGGTGTTGGGGGTATAGTCACAAGGGATTTACTTTGATGATGAGGGTTTATCTTTTCCATGCTCTAGAAAGGGGACGGTGTAGATTTTAAGTTAAGCATTTGATGATGATGAGTTATGTCCCTCAACTTCAATTTTACCACTACCAATAAGGTCTTGGATGAAGTTTTTAATCTTCATGCATTTTTCAATGTCATGCCCTTTAATACAATGGTATTTGCAATATTTATTATCATTGTACCAAGCAAGTTTTGATTTTCATGATACGACTTAGTGACTAGAAATAGAATCATGTTTTTCTTGACGAGTAAGTAAAAAATGACATCAAGGGACTCAGTGAGGGGAGTTTATTGATGATGTTAACAAGTTTTGGTGTTTTTTCAATTAGGGAAATGATTGTTAGGTGGATTGTGGTTAGGTTTTTTTTGAGACTATTGTAGTTGGCGGGGTTGTTGATTGGCACAATTTTTCTCATGGTTGGAGTGATTGTTTTGATTTGAAGTGGCTTGAATGTTTTGCACATGTTTAGAATCAATTACCCCTTCATTAACAACATTCTTATTTTTGTTCAAAAATTTAGGTTTGTTGTTAGATGAGGGGGTATAATGTTTAATAGTCCCTTGGAGAAGGCCATCTTAAATATTTTTTCCTTTCTTGACTATAGTTTCAAAAGTGTCAGGACAAGTTGTTTTCATTGGAAATACCATTTGTGGTACAAGATTATGTGTGAATATATCAAAAAAATGTTGTTCAAGAATTTTCCAAGGTATTTTATTTGCAAGATGTCTCCAATGTTGTAAGAAATTTGCAAAGGTCTCTCCATTACATTATTTAGTGTTGCAAAAAATCACTTAAGGATGCTTGATGTTCAATGTTGTATGAATATTCCACAACAAATTTCTTAGCGAGATTGGCAAAAGTGGAGATAGATCCTTGTGGCAAGTTCATGAACCATTTGAGAGAGAGGCCTCCAAGACTTCAAGAGAATAGTCTCTTAGATAACTTTAATTGTAGGAGATCTCTTGACGCACTGCATTGAATTCTTTGAGATGTTGAATATGACATGTTTCCCCCTTGTATTTGTCAAATTTAGGGATTTTAAAATCTGGGGAGAATGGTTGAATGGTGATAGATCGATTGAAAGGATAAGGGCATATGTCATCAAATGACAATTCTTTCCTTTTTCCTCCACTTTTCATATTTAGAATAGTGCTTTTACAGTCATTGCCTCGTTGGACAAGATCAAGGGTGTTATAATGCGTAAGTGAAGTCCCAAAGTTAGATATTCCACCAAGTGGTGATGATGACATGAGAACCAATGTTGGAGGAGGGATTTATTGATAATATTGTGATGTATGATGAGTGGATTTATTCATGGAACATGAAGGGATTTGAAAAGTGATCAGGTATGATCATGTGTGGATTTAGGGATATAAGTTTGAACTATGTTTAGCACATTCATATCCATAGTATTAGATGTATTTGTTGTGCCGTGAGTGTTAGTATGTGAGGTCAAAGTGGGTATGATTTAGCAAGGATTATTTTGGATGGTTTCTTGTGATAATTGAAGGGTGTGTGTGGTTTGAGTGGTTTGTGATGTAGAGGGTTCGATGGAGGTAGATGATATTACATTGTCTTGAGTTGTAGTGTTGGTATTAGTGGTGATATGGGCTTTAGTGATATTGTGAAAAAGTAAGGAGCTATCAAATTCAGTGGGGAATGTGACCCCATCTTTGATAATATTCATAAAAAATTATCCTTTTTTATGTCTAATGGATTTCTCAACAATCTCTATGTTGTAAGTATCTTTGAGGAAGTTATCCAAAAGAGGAGACATATCGGGTTGATAAAAAATTTCTTCCTCAAGATTATTGGTAATATACACTGCTTTAAAACCCTCATTTGTAAATGTTGTTGCAAAAGGATTCTAATTTTCATTGTTGGTAGTGTGAGTGGTTGATCAAGAGACCCTCATATTTATAGCTTGTGAGTGAGTGATGACAACCATACAAAAGTGACCTTTATGAAGATATATTGGTGATTGATGAGGCCTAGGAAAATGTTGGATGAATACTTGGTTTGTAGGAAAGGGGTTGATGATAGATGAAGGATGTCTTAGGATAGTGGGTGCAAAGGGATGTTGGTGAGATTTGAACTAAGAGGAATTGGGATTGGTTTTGATCAAAGTTTTGGACCTAGAGGATATCTTGATGTTGGATTGGCTTGGATTTGTGATTGATTGAGGGCTGATTGATTATTAATTGGATTAGGATTGGATTTGGAAATTGATTGGATTAAGGTTAGGTTTGATTGATTTATGGAATGATAAGGTTTTAAGACAACCTTTGTAAAACAAGATCCTTTATGCACTTAAGGGATTAATTTTGGGAGAAGATCCTTTCTTACTTGAGGTAGGATAGGTTCTCAAGAAAATTTGGGTTAAGGATAAATTTGGAAGTTATTAACTAGGTGATGGAATATCACCAAGCTAATAAATATCCAAATGTAAGGGATAACTAAACAAATTACTTGAGATAGGCCACATTCTCAAGAAACAAATTCAATTAGAGGTTGATTTTACGATAATAATCTTTTTTTTACTTAGGAAAATATTTCAACCTTTGGATTTTATTGGATTGATCAAGGTTTTGATTGATGGATTGGGTTGATTAGAGGTTGGGTTTCTTGTGATTTGGGTTTGATTAGGATATATCAAAATGGTTTGATTATAGGTCCAATGAACATGTAAAGTGATAATTTGTTGATCCTAAGTGCAAAGATGAGATATGGAATATGTAAAAGGTTGATGTAAAAAATAGGATGGACAAGCTATGATCAAAGGTTTTATATGAGGGTGGGGTGATTGGTAAAATATTTTGGGAGAAGGTCAAAGGGTCACAATCAAAGACTTCTGGTCAAATGGGCATGATGAGGACATGAAATGGTATATTTGAATGTAACTAATTTTCTCTTCGGCCAAAAATTAGAGACATCATTATTAGTAGGAAGTGCTAAAAAGTGTAGATGTCGATCTATAGGTGTAGATGATGATTTGTAAAAGGTTTACCAATATTTCATAAAATGTCTTATTCTAGAGAGGTGAAAATGATATTTCTTAGATGTAGTCATTGAAAAGTGGAGGTGCCAAAATATAGGCAAAAATGTTGATCTGAGAAGTATTTTTTTATTGATTTTTGGTGTTTGACTGATGTGGGTTTGTGAAATGGATTTTGTTTATGGAAAGAACACACACACTAGACATAATTTTTGTTTGATTAAGAATTTTTAAAACCTAGGCTAAGTGAAGGACTACACTTGATGAATGTCCTTGCAATAAAATACCACTTCTAACTAGATAGACATACGCTTGGTAGCATTGGCTCCCCCTTACACAACACTCACTTCTCGAGCATACACCATTAATCCTCAAAGAGACTTTCTATCTCAAATTGGAGAGTACACGAGAGATGTTTTTGGTAGCACATCTCACATACCCTAAATCACCAAGTGGAGGATTTTTGGCCTCTAACACAAAAAATGTCACTAGTAACTGATTCTACTAGCATGTTAGAAGAATCCATCAAGCCACTAAAGTCTCTAACCAACCTACTAGGGTGAATCATATACCCAAAGGTATGCCTCATTTTGAGTTGGCACCATACAGTAAGCACTAATACCGAATAGACTTGGCTTTACCCATATCCTTGAATTTATATAGTGGATCAAATTAGAAACCTTCTTGAGGTCCTCCCTTGAGATAATTACCTCTTTTTACACCAAGGAAAGCCTCTTTGGAGGAAAATATAGATTTTTTATTTATCTTACACCTAAGATCTATTGAAAGGCAAGGGGAGAGGATACTTCTTATTTTCTATATTTCATAAAAAAATAAGGTTCTAATCTAAACAAATGAGAACCTTGCAAGGAGTTCCTCCACATGCAAGAGTCTCAGAGACATGCCAAACACTTGATTAATTCCCAAAATGAATCCCTAATTAAGCTATGTACAACTAGCTAAAGTTTAGACACAAAAATATTAAAAATAGATTCTCTACCAACAAAAGAACTATTAGTAGTTTGATTTTTAGTCTTTGAATAGCATAAAATAGTTGCACAACATGTTGGTGGTTAGGAGAAATCGATAAACCAAAAACAAAATGAACTAAAGCAGAAACACTGATTGTGCAAAATAAAATAGAAATAACACTATGTGGAGAGAATATACCTTGTTTTACCTATGCATAAATCTTGAATCAAAGTGCAAAAGGTGAAAAGTGGAGGCACTGAACTGTGAAAACATTGATTTACCTATGGTTAGCAAAATAAAAAAACATGCAAAATGGATCATTCTATAAAAATTGATTCTTGTTAAAAATCCGAGAGCATGGTAAGTTAAAGCAGTGAAAATAATGGTTTTAACCTATATGCCTTCAAGGCTTTACAAAAACTATTACATAAAAATGCTATAAATCCTGCAAACAAAAAGGTTTTAGTCATTAGCAAAGGCATCAATTTGGGGAGATGATGCACCGCTACATTTGACACAAATGTCATTCTAGGAGTTCGGCTTACAACTTCACAAAAAAACACTAAAGACAACATCAAATTCAAAGGGACGTGGGATCCACTAGGTGTTCCAAGATGTATATGGTTGATATTTTTGGTTAGATAGTGCAAAAGAACACAATACAATGCTCTACATTTACTAATTCCTATCATACCTTCGAGTAAGGGCAATGGAGGCACCCTACTCCATTGATTTGCACATTTGTTGGTTGTATGTGGGTATTTCTCTCCAAACACAATTAATTATCCTCAAATGATTTCTAAAAACTATATGGATGGAATAAGAATACTAAGATGCAATCTAAGTGAAGAATTAGATGCAAGTTAATGGATTTAAATGTAAAAACTATGCTAATAATGCCTTGATTTCTAAGATATGAATGTGAAATGCTATGCAGATGCAAAGATTACTAAACTAAGATTGAAAATGGATACTAAAATCTCTAGAGTTATTTTGGCATAACGTCAATGCAATTGATGATGGATAAAATGAATAAGGAGAGGCTCCTATTTATAGAGTCTAGAGGGAAATTGTAAGGCCCAACCTGTTTCCACCTTTTCCTCGACACTTCGATGACGGAAGATTAAGGGGTGTTGTAGTATCTGGATGAATGGTAAATCCCTAATGGAATTATACCTTCATATCAGTACCTATCAACTAAGTGTCACTATGACAGAGGTGATATCTCTAGGTTATTAATTATGTAAGTGAATCTTGGATGCAGTATGTTACCCTACAGATCATACGTTCAGCTAGACTATTAAGGCTCCTTTGAGTACTTTTGTTGAAAGGATTAGTTTCGAGAAGTCGAGATGTAAATGCCAAATTAGTATGTGTTAAGTCTTAAGTTTATCTTGGATTAAATTAATAAGTTGACGTGATGATTCTAGTAACTCCTACGAGGAGGATGAGTAATGTTTTGATGATGTATTATATGGTTATACCATAGTGACATTTTGGTGATATTCTTAGAACCCTGAACAAGGATTTGTTAGATCCTAGACTAATAGGATTATTCTGCATTTTGTTTTCCTAGATTAGGAAATTTAATCATACTTGTGATAAGAATTTTATAGGACCTGATTGTTATGGTTACCCCCTTACCGATGTTGAACCATCGATTTATCTTAAATATCATGCTAAGGAAAATTGAGAATCTTTGAGATTAGGAGTACTATGAAGTTATGCAATCAAATTATGTAGATTGAATTGAATTGAAATAATGAATGTATTCTATATGTTTGCAAGCTTGAATTTGGATTATGATCTATATGTGGGCATTGTACTTTATGTGACTTTGAGTACGTAGTAGAAATTATAACTTGTGTATAAAATTATATGCAATTAAATTATGCACTATATGAATGTGATTAGATGTATGCATTGAATCATGAATTATGAGAAAGCGATTGTAAGAATGCAATCGAATTCTATGTTGCAAATAAATATCATGTTAGACATCTTCGCTGCATTGATGTTATGAGTAATTGATGATTACCTTATGATGATGTTAGATTATTGATGATCATGATTTCAATTGAATTACAAGATTAGTAGGCATTAGAGATGCGATTGAATTATGAAATTGAAACTAAGCAATTGAATTTTGATTAAATTGAAGATGTTATATCTTATATGTTTATTCGTATTGGTTTTTCTTCCTTGAATTATTGATGCTGCATTGAGGAGTGTGCAGGTAAGAGAACCATGGAATTAATCGGAGAACCAAGGTTAAACATATGTGAATTGAGTAAGCCAAAGCTTAATCCGACATGGGATTAAAAGCCTCGTTGTAATGTGAACTCCTGGTAAATGTGGATTTTTGCATGTGTGTTATTAGTTAAGTTCTTGTTGTCATCCAGGACATGACCTTGGGTATGTAATGTGTAATTGTTAGTGTCATTTGACACTTGTTATGTGCTTGTTTTAATTCATCCTTGTTCTCGTCACTTCTAGAGGCCAATAAGGGGTTCTAAGGGTCATTTTTGGCATAATTTAAGTACCTTATGGATAGGGTTATGAGTTAAGAAGGTTTTGAGCATGTCCCTAATTCCCTAGTGACCTTGGTAACCTATTTTATGACCCATTTGCCCTCAACTTCGAAATTGGATAAGTCATGATCTTTACCCAACTCCACCTTTTCTTTCAATCATGCATTTATCATGAGGGGACAAGGGAAGACAACAAGGCCATAGAGTCAAGTCTGCATTTATGGATGGTGGGTGGGTAGAGATTTGGAGGCCTTTTTAGAGGCCCTTAGGAGATTTAGTGGGTGTTCACCCACTCTCCACATTTGGAGACATTAGGGTTTGGATTGAGGAAGGATAGTGGATAAGCTCTTCTCAAATTTCCATTTCCATCACACTTATGGAGGTTGGTTACTCTTCTCATGGAAGCCTTTCTACTTGCTCTTTAGATTAACTTATATTTTGCTTTCTCATGCATATGAATCTTGGTTCTTGTTGTGACAATGTGTTGTAATGGAGGGATTTTGGGTTTTGATTTCATGGTTTGATCTTGTTCTTTTTGCTTGATTGAGGGAGTTCTTGTTTATGGGTGTGAGGCATTACTCACCCTTTGGGAAGGGAAGAAGTGGCCTATGGGTGGAGGGGTTAGTTGGGCTCTCCATGAGGTGAGAGTCTCTTCTCTTGGAGAAGAGGGATAAGTCCATGGTGTATGGGCACCATGGAAGCCATTGCATTCTTGTATTTTGAAGAGGATGTTAAGCAAAGTATGTGTATGAAGAGACATTTGGATATGCATGGATATGTAGCCTTGAAGAGGCATTTGGATATGTAGCCTTGAAGAGGCATTTGAATACTCATGGTGAGAAAATTTGTATGTAATGGCATTCTCCCCTTGGAAAAGCCCACCTCCACCCTCTCAATGAGCTTGTAAGACTCATTTGTGTAACCTTGGAAGGGAGTAATTTGTCGTATGTGCATTGTGTATATTGTTTGTGAGCATCTTGTTGATCTTGTTGCATACCCGTTTAGCCTTGGTTCTCCAAGCTCGGGGGTGGTCTCATAAGAGACCTAGGTTGGGTGGTGAGCACCCATGGTTCTCCATTTCTTTTATTTGCAGGTTTGGATGTCAAGACTCATGTGGATGATGCTTGAAAAAGTCCACTCTCTTGGTGTAGAATTATCCTATGATGTGGTATTGTTGATCCTTGTTGAAGATCATCTTCTTGTTGTATTTTGTAATGTTGTTTGTATGCCTTTTGGCTATTGTGAAGTTGTAAGAGATTAGTAATGAAGATGAGTTTTGTTATTCCATCTTGAACTCTCATTGAGTATCTACACCAGTTTGGATTAATTAGTTGTAAATGTGAATACTTCTTTATCACAAAGAATATGTATTTTAGTTGAGGAGATGACTATATTGAAAATGATGAATCATTTCTTCCATATCCAATGTATTCTACTTCTTGAGATAATGAAGTTATTCCTTCTTATGGAATGAAAATCAAAGTTGATAGAATAGATAAAGGGTATAGTTGAAATTACTCTCCTTTTTGCAATGAGTTCTCAATATTGATAGAATAGATATTGTATCAATTTCAATAAGATTTCATATTTTGGTTGAAGCAGGAATATTGCAGATTCATATATGATGATTTAAATGTCATGATCATTGAAAATAATCTCCATTTGATTCATATCACTCTTTTAGACCTATCAATTGTAATGAAACATCTATGAAGAAATGAACAAATTAATTTATATGTTGATATCTCAATTGATTTGCAATCAAACTATATTTAACCCTTATTGATACTCTAACAATCATAAGACAATATACTTCCTTATGCATTAAGGAGACTAATTAAATGATTAAGATATACTACTCATAGTTTGCAAGAAGATGTAAAAATAGTGCAAGCAAAATAACACTCTCCAGATTTTAAGAGAGCAAAATGCTCTCTGGATTTTGTATGGGATAAAAATCCCATACAAAATCCATACCACAGTCATTTTAATATAATAAACTTGCCACCTCAATATATATTAAACAAATAAAATATTAATCTACTTTACCCCCTTACCTTATTTAATATCTTCCCCATAACATGGCGCATGTGGAGGGATGTCAAGTCTTTGTTTTAATTGAAACCTTCTTATTGGGCAGGGGAATGTACCTTAGCTGACTCCCCATCATGGGCGCACAGCATGGGGATACTCACTTTAGAATTGTTTATTCTATGTCTGCAATAAAATTAATGCATTGACCACTCTCCATAGAAGTTTGGCACATGTTTATGGTAGAGCAGTCTTGTTCATTTAATTAATGCTTGGTGGGGGCCAAGACTTATAAAGGTCTGTTCAAATTTAATGCACCCCCCTTTTATCCTCCTTTATATGTGCTGCCTTTGGAGACTTTTACATCTCCCCTAAAATGGCACAGGCTTTGGTTGTGTCCTTTCCCTTGGGCACGTGGATGGAGGGAGTAGGATAGAGTAGGTTAGTAGGTTAGTTTAATTTAGTAGGATGTTTAGTTTAGTGGGTGAGTTAGTATTTTAGTTAAGTTAGATTGGGATGTTAGATTAATAGGTCAATTGAAAATTAAGTCTTGTTAATGATTGTAGTTAGTTAGTATTTTTTTTAGAAATGTTTTTAATTAATGTAACGTTTATATCTATAAATGGTTATTATTTGACAATGTTTTAATAAGTTATTTTGTTATGGTTTAAGGTACCATGTGCTAATGGTATAGCATGTTTATAATATTAATTGATATATTATAGTATATTAACTAATTAATAAATATATTAATTAATTAATATATTATAATTATTAATTAATTTCTTATATGTTATTTAATTATAATTTTTTAATATATATCATTAATTAATGTTTCTCTTTAAATTTATTGAATAGTTAACAAGTTCATTAATCAATTGTTACGTTGTAATTATTAATTGAATTGGTATATATTCTTTTTGTAACGGATATTGGTGTAACGATTATTAAATTTTATATTCAATATTTTCATAAACTGACAATCTAATAATTAAAATTGGACTTATGGAAAATGGTTAATCTATATATATATATATATATATATATATATATATATATATATATATATATATGTTATTAAATAAATCTTCTCTTACTCTTGGAGAATCTATAAGATTAATAGATTGACGATCGACGAAATTGATCGTTAAGATGATTAACGAATTCTTCTTCTATTGAGTTTCAACTAACAACCTATGGAAAAACAACATTGTTGAGGTTGATCACCTGAATCTTTTGTGACCTCGTCATTGACTCCTCTTACCCGCATCTTAAACGTGGAACTTTTAACCTTTTAAAAAAAATTTGTTGGTTGTGTTTTGACCCGAACTTTTGGGCATTACAGAAATGGGCAGTTAGGATTCAAATTTAGAATGAAGGGATAGTATGCATTTGGATTGATGAGGTGGAGGCTATGTGGAAGCCATGTAGGTAAGGTTAGTTTCCCATGTAAGATGATGTGTTGCTCACACATGTGTGAGCAACCTTGGGTGGATAGGCAATTGCCATACCATTTATTTCTACTCTATTGGCATCTAAAATTATTTGGATTGCATAGTCTACTAAATTCAAGAACTACAACACCATTTCTTTGAAATCCATTCTTAGCTTCTTCATGAAATTTATTTTATCATGAAGTATCACAATCACCTCATAAGTGTCATTTATTGATTATGCTCCATCTTTGGGTTGTACCTTTTTGTATTTCCTTCATGGGAAACAATTAGTTATCATTTGACACATCAAAACTCTCCATTTTACTGGAGACTTTGAATTATTTCCATATTGGAATTCAGATCTTGGAACTAAATATGCCTTTCACCATATCTTCAATTCTTTGCTAGGACTTTACATTTAGTTTTGCACATTAATTTTTGCCCTTTAACTCAATCCCTTACATTTATTTACTTCTTCCCGTAGGCATTTTTATATTTTGGTGTATGAGAAGGTGCAAGATATTACTTTTTGTCAAGCCCCTATATTTTCCTTTTAGTCGACTAATAGTTGACTATTCTTTAGCTAATATTTATATTCATCCTTGGCCTCTTTTCATACTTTGTATAATCTTCTAGGAGTGACCTCATTAAATTAGATTGTGTGTATGAATAAATAACCAAATTCTGGAATAGATGCCTTTCTAATTCATGTAGGGGGACTCCCCTAACATATCCCCAAAATAAGCTCTTTTTCATTAGGTAAGGGTTACTAAACTCAAATTAATGTATTTCATAACAAAGAAAAATTGTATAGAATTTGCAAGAATATAAATAACTGATTTTCTATTACTTAATATAAAGAAACATAAATATTCAAAAATTACAATGCTTAGCCTCATGGGCTATACAAATACTACAAGTTGGAACTACTACTCAACTCCCAAATGGATGAGATTTATTCTCAACTTTGAATGATCAACTCCACTCTAGAGAATCCACTCAACTTTGGATGCACTAAACACTAGCCCAAGCATCCCTTTTATAACATTCTTGTGCCTCTTGGAAATATCATGCCTCCTCCTGGAGAGAAACACATAGAAATCAATAAATTCAACACACAACCAATAGATGACTCTTCAACTAACCCATGAGGGTTCCTAAGACTCTTCAATTTTCCAAAGGGTAGCCTAAAGAGGTGTCTTTTACCATTTTTTTTTACACCCATCAAGACATGTTGAAGATTAGATCTTCTCATTCCCCTATTCCATGCCAAGATAGGGATATTGATTTTGAATTGGAAATAATAGAAAAATGTGTCCACTCTTGAAAATTACAATTGCCTTTACCCATAGGTCACAAATATTAAATAATTTCAACCCCATATGACCCATTGGGCACTTTCCTAGGTTTATTGAGACATATGATAGCTTGTATTTGGCCCTTGATGAAAATATAAAACTTGACCAAATTAAATAAATATTTTTGGTTGATTCAAGATTAATCTTACACTTGTAGATGCTCCTGCATCAGACACTCATGTAGGAAACTTTTGTGAGATTGGACTCAAAATAGAGGTGGATAGTAAAGCCACCCTTTCAATTTTCAAAAACCTTCAATGAACCCCATCATTGTAGTAGGCACCACCAATTGGTTCTTCTTTCTCCTCTTCCAACACCTAGCTAGAATAATCATAATTCACTAATAACTCTACTTTGCAATCTTTTTATTCAATGTGAAATGAGCTCCACCATAACTCGACCTCCTCTACCATATTTTCTTTGTATCCTCTTCTTCAATGTGGATTTATTCCATCATCATCCAACCTCCCCCTCCAAATGAGACTCTTACTTCTCTCTAATCATATGGGATCCAACCTACCATGGTCTGCCCACCTCCTCCAAAATACATTTACACTAAAATTTTCAACATCATATAGCTCCATTTCATCCATATAAACATGAAAATAATCTTTCTTAAAAAAAGGTTTACATTCTCATAACCTACTGCAACTTCGCATTTGTTCTCTTCTTTCATATATTTGACAAGACATGCAATGATATCATCTCTTTTACTTGAAATCAATGTGTTTCACTTTCTTCTATGTCATTTAAAGGTCTTTCTTATGTTTCCATCTCATTATGCTCACATCCATTGTTCACCGCTAAGGGTAAAGTATATTAATGCATACTAAAAATAAAGCATGTACAAACACAGACATGTGCAATGTATTTTCAGAGAGCTGCAACTTCTTTCATTAATGCCAATCATATTTACATACAACATACATAGTCATAACAATACCAACGATGTTGATCACTCCGCAAGCATCTGGTGTTCCAATGTGGACTTGACATAAGGGAGGCTGGGAAGGGGGGCCAAAGGCACACCCTAATCCAAATCCACCTTGCAAAGATCAGACACGGAAGCAATAAAACAACAAATGAGAGAGAGAATGTAGATCAGATCCTTTTATTCATCAAATTAATTCATACATGTCGGACTATAAGGCCTTCCTGGTTAGGGCCAGATATTACAATTCCATTACAATAGTCCTCCAACATGCGAGGATTCAGAAACTAACTTCAATATGCTAACTGATAACTACTACTAAAAATTTCTCCTAAACTACAACCAACGACTATATTATATACAAGAGGCTACAAAAATAAGTTGGCCTTCAGATCCATCATTAACGAAAGGAATGACCAGATAGAGGTCCACACGCTTACCAATTATTGATACCAACATTAAATCTATGACCAAAATTAAGTGCACAAGTCGGCCTCAACAGAAAACCAAAAGAAACAACTTGGTAAGCAAGGATAACCGAGCGCCAAGAAAGGATAACTGAGTGCCAGGGAACTAATCGACCAACTCGGTTAAAGAAGGAACCCAAGAAACTATCGAGCCAACTCGGTTTGTGAAATCAAAGAATTGTCTTTAATTGGTATGTTCTTCCACTTTACTAGATATTCCAAATATTGTCTTCCTCTTGTGCTTCTTCCAACTCTTTGTTCCAATATCTACTCAACTTCTTTTGTCTGTATCTTAGGATAATCATTCGGTATTGTTAGTTCTTCATCTGATTCATGGTACTCATACAAATTAGAAATGTTGAATATAGGTGATATATCCATGTCATCAGGTAATTCAATCTCATAAGCATTTCCACTGTCAAATTTCCTCAATATCCTGCACGGACCAAACTTCTTCATTTTCAGCTTCCCATATGTTCCAATAGGAAATTTGCCTTTCTTCAAGTGTACCATTACTTCATCCCCAATTGTAAAAGTCTTATATCTTCTTGATCTATCTGCTCTATCTGCTCTATCTTTATATTTCTGATTACTTTTCTCCAACTTATGTTTCACTTCTTCATGCAATATCTTCATGAATTCAACAACTTTACTCCTTCAACACTTCTCTTTTCTTCACTAGCAATATCCTTCAAATCTAATATACCTCTTGGTTGTATTCCATTTACAATCTCAAAAGGTGTTTTTCCAGTACTCCTATTCATTGAATTATTGATGAACTATAACCGATTTGAATGAACTGTATAACTTGAAGATTTGTGATTTGAGATCACCGAGTTGCCGATTAGATATGTAAGATGATTAAATCAGTAATATGTTGTCATTGATGTCAACTAAGTTTTGACAATACTTATCTTGTAAGTTACTATACCCAAACATCTGTAGAAAGGAGAAGTAAAAGAGATGAAGAACAGATATATCTACATGAGAAATATGGAGATGACAAATAAGGATAACGAATACATTGAGTATCTTTTGGATGAGTCTATGACCTTATGTTATTGACTTGATTATGTTGCATTCATCTATGATGAAGGATAGAGCCAAAATGCACAAGGCAGTGGGGTCGGTTAAAGAAGCATTTCAGTATACACCGAGCAGTATAGTGTATACTGAACATAGTATAAATTGAGCTTGTGTTCACTGACACATTTCTTTGTTAACTGATGAAGAAGAAAAGAACTAAAAGATCAGTTTAGCCAATAAGGATTGATCAGATGAAAAGTGTATGATTTCGAGGTTGGAGATAATGTTTGTTGTAAAGATCAACGTCTAACATAATTCAAAGAAGATCTAAAGGATTGAAACAAAATGTGTTATATCAGTCGAGGAAGGTTTAAGCGGCAAAATTAATGAAGGAGATTAAGCGGCAAAATCTGATGGATGGAATTAAAACTATTTACTTTTTTATTTAAGAGACTAGAGTTTCATGATGAAAATTATGCTGGAAGATGGAGAGTGTAGTGATATTGTGTGAACTAGCTTCATGCATGCCTGATCAGACTGGTTAAGAAAGAACCGAACTGCAGAGTTTACCAAGTGTCAGAAAGCTATTATTGAGCGATAGTAAGTTATTGAACATTGATTGAAACAGAATTGAATATTGATTAGAGGATTTGAATGAGCTTAACATAGATCTGATAATCTGCAATTGAAGTTGTATTGTAATAAGATCAATTGCTGTTACATTTTAACCATTGTAAAAAGATAAATCTCTTAATAGAGTGGACTAGAAAGTCTTGTAATGTCATTCATAGAGTGTACATTTATTATCCTATCAACCCCATAGTGAATGTTGGTTGGACGATAAGGGTTGGTCTAAAATCCTCTAACAAGGTCACACCTCACAGTGTGTTTGTAACCTTTAATAGGGTTGGGTCTTCACCGACCTCACTTCAGAAGAGTGAACAATATTTTGGGTTGCCGGTCCCAAGTGTTTTTTCCCTTC
Source organism: Chamaecyparis obtusa (assembly GCA_027943335.1). NCBI lineage: Eukaryota > Viridiplantae > Streptophyta > Pinopsida > Cupressales > Cupressaceae > Chamaecyparis > Chamaecyparis obtusa. The sequence goes on along the minus strand of BSBK01001189.1, from coordinate 912,792 downwards.
ACAGGGTTTCCACGTTAAATCTCTTGTGTTATGTGTTTACTGTGATGATTGTTTGTTATCATACTTTACATGTTGCATATTTGATTTGATTGGTAAATGTTATAAGTTGTTAATTGGTAATTGGTAAAAGCAAAGACAGAGTAGTTTTATATGTTACCAAGCTGTAGAAGTTTAAGTAATTTGTTTTTGGATATACATTTTGTATTGGGACTGTGGATAACTGATTCACTGGGTCCTATTAGTTATTATAACAATTGGTATCAGAGCATATTGGTTGCTTGGAACAAAGTTTTAAGGACTTCAACATAAAGATCACAAAATGTATAAGAGGGAAGTGCCAAAGCTAAACAAGGATAACTTCACAATATGGCAAACCCAAATGAAGTTGCATGTATTTGGAATTGGGAATTCTACCCTTACACTAATGGAGAATGGCTACCTTGCACTGCCCACTGGTCCCTTGACCCTAGATCAACTAAGAGATAGGCATGAGCATAATGTTACTATGATGGAGATTACTGCTACCCTGATAGATGCCGAATTTGAAGATATTAAGGGATGTACCACTACTAAGTAGATGTGGGATAAACTTGATCAAGTCTATAGAGGTGATGATAATGTCAAAAGAGCTAGAGTTGTAAGCCTAAGGGGAAGATTCAATGATATGAAGATGAAGGAAGGTGAAAACATAGTGCAATATACAAACATAATAAAAGAGGTTGTTAATTCTATAAGAGGATCTGATAATGTTATTGATGAAGACACAATGGTAAGAAAAATTCTTAGAACCTTACTACTGGTTTATGCAATTAGAATATTTGCAATCCATGAAATGAGATCTGCACCTGGTAATACTCTCACACTTGACAATCTGATTGGTAAGCTGACTACATTTGAGCTTAATAACTATGATAATAGTGTTGTACTGACTATTGAGTATGCTTTCATGAGTTCTCTGAAGATTGGTAAGTCTAGTAGTAGACACGATGATAATGATAGCAATACTGATAATGAGCTTGATGAACTTGAAGCTCTTATGGCCAGGAGATTACCTAAAGGTAAAGGAAGATATAGAGGTAAGTTACCTTTAGCATGCTTTAACTCTAAGGAAGTTGGTCATATTGCTGCTAGATGTCTGAACAGGAAGGAAGATGACAGAAATAAAGACTGATCTAGTGAAGGAAGTTATGGGAGGAGAAGCAATAGAAGTTACCGACACTACAACAAAGACAACCAAGACAATAATGACACAGGTAAAAAGGCTAATTACATTGCTGATGAGAATGATACTGACACTAATTATGATGATGATGTGAAAGTTGTATTTGTTGCTATGAAGGATGATTCAGAGGAAGAAGAGAGGTATGTAGAAACAACGCTGATTTCTAAAGTAAATAAAAATGATACATGGATCATAGATAGTGGCTGTACACATCACATGACTTGTGATGATGAAAAGTTTGATCATTTTGAGCAATACAATGGAGGATCTGTAAAGATGGGTAATGATACACCTTGTATGGTTATAGGAAAAGGATCCTTGATGATAAATGATAAAATAAAATGTGATAATGCTTATTGGGTAGAAGGGCTAAACTATAATTTGCTAAGTGTGGCACAACTAAACAATTCTGGTCACCGAGTTGCTTTTGAAAGAAAGAAAGTGAAGATTTATGATGATGGTGGAAAAATAGTTGGAACAGGAGCACAATCGAAAGGTAATTTGTTTTATCTAAATGATGATGAGTCTACTTGTTTAATGATGAAGAATGAGGATGCTTGTTTATGGCATACGAGGTTATGTCATGTGAATTTTGATAACATGATTAAGATCAATAAAAAGAAAAAAGTTAGAGATCTGCCTAAAATAACAAAGCCTGATCATGTTATGTGTCATGAATGTCAGAAGGGTAAAATGACAAAATCTAGTTTCAAAAGCAAAGATTATTCAACAAAGAATATACTTGAGTTGGTTCATACTGACCTATGTGGTCCTATGAAAACTCAGAGTTGCAGTGGAGATAAATACTTTATTCTTTTTGTTGATGATTATACTAGATTAATGACAGTCATGTTCTTGAAAGAAAAGTTTGAGGCATTTAAGATGTTCAAGTTTTATAAAGCAAAGGTTGAGAAAGAGATTGGTAAAGATTTAAAATGTTTGAGATCTGATAGAGGTGGTGAATTTATTTTTGATGAATTTACTAACTTTTGTAATGAGCATGGTATTAAAAGATAGGTCTCTGCACCGAGGACACCTCAACAGAATGGAATTGCTGAAAGGAGGAATAGGTCAATTGTTGACTGCACAAGGACATTGATGCTGGAAAAGAAAGTTACTCAGACATACTGGAGAGAAGCAGTTAGCACAACTATTTATGTTTTGAACCGAGTACAACTGAAGGACACTAATAAGACACCCTATGAGTTATGGTTTGGCCAAAAACCCACTGTAAGTTATTTCATAATTTTTGGAAGTAAATGCTTTATTATGAAGGATGAAAGAAATGGGAAGTTTGACTCAAAAGGTGATGAAGGGATATTTCTAGGATATTCCACTAAAAGTAAAGCATGCAAGTGTCTTAATAAAGTGACTAATAAGATTATTGAAAGTACTAATGTTCGGGTTGATGAGTTTGATGATAAGAATGCAGAGGAAAGTACAAAGGAACTTGAAGACTATGGTAGATTCACTTACATTGAAGAACCAGAGTTCATACCGATACAACAGACAGTGACAATCGGTCATCAGAAAAATAACACTGACGGAGAGGAAAGAGAAACCGACGAGCAAGAAGGACCTACTGAGCAAGCAAATGAACCTACACAGGATGAACAATAGAGAAGAGATCAGATACTAGCAAGATTTTTCAAAAGACATCATCCTGAGACACAAATCATTGGACACAGATAAGCCGACATGATGAGAAGAAGTAAAGCAAGACAAGGTACATGTCTAGTTTGTGAATATGAACTGAAGAATGTAAAAGTTGCATTAGAAAATGATGAATGGGTTAATGCAATGAAAGAGAAAATAAAATAGATAGAGAAAAACAAAACGTGGATTTTAGTACCTATACCTATGGAGAAGAATGTTATCAGTACTAAGTGGATATTCAGAAACAAACTTAATGAGAATGGAGAGGTAACAAGGAACAAAGCTAGGTTAGTATGCAAGGGATATGCACAGGAGGAAGGAATAGATTATGGTGAGACTTTTGTGCTTGTTGCTAGAATGGAAGGAGTTAGAATGTTACTTGCATATGCTACACACAAAAAGTTCAAAGTTTACCAAATGGATGTAAAATCTTCTTTTCTGAATGGGATACTTGAAGTAGAAGTCTACATAGAACAACCTGAAGGGTTTGTGGATCCAGATAACAAAGATATGGTATGTAGATTACATAAAGCTTTAAATGGTTTGAAGCAAGCACCGAGAGCCTGGTATGAAAGGCTGCATAACTATTTGCTGAGTATTGGTTTTATTAGAACAAGTGAGAATAGCAATCTATACATGAAAGGAAATTCTAATGATACTATCTTGATTGCTGAGATATTTGTGGATGACATAATATTTGGAGGACAAGATCAAATCTGTAAGTCATTTGTTGATGAAATGAGGAGTGAATTTGAAATGTCTATGTTTGGAGAGATTAAGTTCTTTCTAGGCTTACAAGTGATTCAACAGAATGATGGTATATTCATTACACAATCTAAATATATAAAGGAAGTATTGAAGACATTTGACATGGAAGATGCTAAACCTGTAGGAACACCGATGACTACTAGATGTAAATTGACTAAAGAAGATGGAACTACCGAGGTAAATTAGACACTGTACCAATCCATGATTGGTAAGTTAATGTATGTAGTTCACAATAGGCCTGATATAGCACATACTATTGGGATAGTTGCTAGATTTTTTGAAAATCCTAGGGAGTCACACATGGCTGCTACAAAGAGAATCTTAAGATACCTGAAGAAAACTAAAAATTATGGATTATGGTATCCTAAGGATGGCAAGTTTGAACTTAAAGTATACACTGATGCTGATTGGGTTAGAAATGTTGATGATAGAAAGAGTACCACTGGAGGAGCATTTTTCTTTGGTGAAAGACTTGTTACATGGAAAAGTAAGAAGTAGTCTTGCATTTCTTAGTCTACAGCTGAAGTAGAGTATGTTGCTGCTACTACTAATTGTTCAAATATTGCATACATCAAGCAAGTGTTGGAAGGTATGAATGCGATAATCATTGATCCAGTGATTATATATTGTGACAACACTAGTGCCATTAATATTTCAAATAATTCGGTGATACACTCTAAAAAAAGCATATATCTATTAAGTATCACTACTTAAGAGAACAAGTTCAAGAGAAGCAAGTTAAGTTAGAATTTGTTACATCAAAAGAACAACTTGCTGACATATTTACAAAGCCTCTATCGAAGGAAACATATGAATACTTGAGGACTAGACTTGGGGTTCGTCCCATGTCTATCGGTCACTAAGGTGATCTGGAGTTTGCATTAGCCTAATCTTATTAGAAGATCATTCATGTTGATGCAATAGAGTTCACACTTTGGATTTCTATCTAAGGTTGTGAAAAGGTTGAAGTATTGGAACAGATTTGCACATCAGTATACAAAGATATAGTGAAGTGCACCGAACAACAGTGAGTCATTTAGGTACTGAAGAGCTATGTGTTTTATATTTCTCTTTGGCATTATTGTCAAAGGGAGAGAAATATCAATATGAAACATATGACACTAAATTAAAGAGAGAGAGAGATCTGAGAGAGCATTGAAGATTTGTTGCTGAGAACACAAAGAGCAGAAGAAGTTGAAAAGATCATATCTGCAGAAGATAGTCTATATATTTGCAAATGCTATGTAATGTAGTGATTAAATATATTAAGCATAGGGAGAGCATTTGTTTACAGAGTTGTAGAATACATGTTTGGTATGTGTTTGGCATATTTCATATTGCTTATGTTGCTATCAATGCCAAAGGGAGAGATTAATGAACTACAACTGATTTAAATGAACTGTATAACTTGAAGATCTATGATTTGAGATCATTGAGTTGCTGATTAGATATGTAAGATGATTAAATCAGTAATATGTTGTCATTGATGTCAACTAAGTTTTGATAGTACTTATCTTGTAAGTTACTATACCCAAACATCTGTAGAAAGGAAAAGTAAAAGATATGAAGAACATATATATCTACATGAGAAAGATGGAGATGAAAGATAAGGATAAGGAATACATTGAGTATCTTTTGGATGAGTCTATGACCTTATGTTATTGACTTAAATATGTTGCATTCATCTATGATGAAGGATAGAGCCAAAATGCACAAGGTAGTGTAGTCGGTTAAAGAAGCATTTTAGTATACACCGAATAGTATAGTGTATACCGAGCATAGTATAAACCAAGCTTGTGTTCACCGACGCATTTATTTGTTAACTGATGAAGAAGAAAATAACTAAAAGATCAGTTTAGCTGATAAGGATTGATGAGTTGGAAAGTGTATGATTTCGAGGTTGGAGATAATGTTTGTTATAAAGATTCAATGGCTAACATAATTCAAAGAAGATCTAAAGGATTGAAATAAAATGTGTTACTGACATATCAACCGAGGAAGGGTTAAGTGACAAAATCAATGAAGGAGATTAAGCAGCAAAATTTGATGGATGAAATTAAAATGGTTTACTTGTATATTTAAGAGACTAGAGTTTCATGATGAAACTTATGCCAGAAGGAGACTGCAGTGATATCGCATGAACTAGCTTCATGCATGCCTGATCATATTGGTTAAGAAAGAACTGAACTGCAGAGTTTACCGAGCATCAAAAAGCTATTACCAAGCGATAGTAAGTTACTGAACATTGATTGAAATAGAATTGAATATTGATCAGAGGATTTGGATGAGCTTAACATCGATCTGATAATCTGCAATCGAAGTTGTATTGTAATCAGATCAACTGCTATTATATTTTAACCATTGTAAACAGATAAATCTCTTAACAGAGTAGACTAGAAAGTCTTGTAATGTCATTCATAGAGTGTAAATTTGTTATCCTACCAACCCCATAGTGAATACTAGTTGGATGATAACGGTTGGTCTAAAATCCTCTAACAAGGTCACACCTCATAGTGTGTTTGTAACCTTTAACAGTGTTGGGTCTTCACCGACCTCACTTCAGAAGAGCGAACAATATTTTGGGTTGCCGATCCTAGGTGGTTTTTCCCTTCATAGGGTTTCCACATTAAATATCTTATGGTATGTGTTTACTGTGATGATTGTTTGTTATCATACTTTACATGTTGCATATTTGACTTGATTAGTAAATGTTATAAGTTGTTAACTGGAAATTGATAAAAGCACAGACAGAGTAGTTTTATATGTTACTGAGCTGCAAAAGTTTAAGTAATTTGTTTTTGGATATACATTTTGTATTGGGATTGTGGATAATTGATTCACCCCCCTCTCATTTATTCTAACAATTATTGTATGCAAACTCTGCTTGTGCCAACATAGAATCCCAATTACTTAGTGTATCTTCAACTAAGCATCTCAAAAGATTACCCAAACTTCTATTCACAACCTTTGTTTGTCTATTAGTTTGAGGGTGAAATGTAGAACTATACCTCAACTCGGTGCCCAACTTTTTCCAAAGATTCTTCCAAAAGTATCCAACAAATTTACTGTCTTGGTTAGAGATGATAATCCTCGATAATCCATGCAATCTAATAATTTCCTTAAAGAAAAGATTTTTTATATGCACTCCATTTGATGTCTTTCTATAGGGTATAAAATGTGCCATTTTAGAAAATCTATCCACAACCACAAATATAGAACCATTACCTATCATTGTCTTTGGAAAGCCAAGAACAAAATCCATACTGATATCAATCAAGGGTTTCTTAGGAACAAAAATCAGTATATACAATCTAGTATTCTGACTTACTCCCTTTTCAACTTGAAAAATTCCACAACTTTTCACAAATTTCTGAACATCCTTATACAACTGTGGCCAAAAGTATTTCTCCTTAAGAAAATTCAATGTTTTGTCAATGCCAAAATGTCCAGCCAAACCACTACTATGTTTTTCTTTTATTAAATTAGTTCTCATTAATCCTCTCGGTATACACAATTGAATACCTTTAAATAACATACCTTCTTGAATGAAATAGTATTCCCATTTAGTACTTAGTTGATCTTGAATAGGTGCTCTGCACTTTCTCCACAGCTTAGAAAAATCAGGATCAGTTTCATACAATACTTTCATATCATCAAAACCAAGAAATTCAATTCTCATCTTGGTCATCAAAGATCTTCTACTCAATCCATCAGCAACTCAGTTAATGAATCCACTTTTATGTTTTATCACAAATGTATAACTCTACAAATATTCAGCCCATTTCATGTCTCTGATAAAACTTATTCTGACTACCCAAATACTATAAAGCCTTATGATCAGTATACAACACAAATTCACTCGGTATCAAATAATGTCTCCATTTCTTTAGGGCATGAACAATAGCATAGAATTTTTGATCATACACAAAATATTTCCTTTTTGCATCATTCAAATTTTCACTAAAGGAAGCAACAGGTTTACCTTTTTGATTCAACATGGATCCTATTGCACTACCACTTGCATCACATTCAACTTGAAATTCCTTATTGAAATTAGGAAATGCTAACATAGGTAATTCAATAACCTTCTACTTTAGAATCTCAAAACTTTTATCAACTCCATGTGTCCACATAAATTCTCTTTTATCTCCTCTCATAGTCTCAGTCATAGCATTACAAACTGAACTGAAATTCCTAATGAAATTTTGGTAAAAACTTGCTAAACCATGAAATCATCTTACCTCACTAGCATGAGTATACCAATTCAAAATAGCTTCAACCTTTTCAAGATCCATTTTCAAACCATCAGCTGAAATCACAAATTCCAAATACACAATTTCCTCTTTCATGAAAGAACACTTTTTCAAGTTAATCAACAATTTTTATTCTTTTAATCTCTATAATACTTGTTTAACATGCAACAAATTATCTTCTTTGGTCTTACTGAATGTCAGAATGTCATCTAGGTATACAATCACAAATTTACCTAAGAATTTCTTCAAAAACTCATTCATCAATCTCATAAAAGTACTTGGTCTTTTGTTCAATTTCTCCTCAGCTTTCAAGGAAAATTGATAAGCTTCATCAATGTTTTCCAATTTAACTAAACTAATTTCTTCTTGGATGGAAACTCTCAATCCATTCAGGTACCTAGCAATTCTTTTTACATAATCTTCATCATGTCCATATCTGATATCTAACCTATAGAATTCCTCAGTATAATCTTTTATCAAGCTATCTTTCTACCTCAAACTTTGCATTCGCCTAACTAGGTTAATCTCATAATCACATGGTAAAAAATTTCCTTTCAAATTATTTACCATCTTATTCCATACCTTGATTTTGTCTTTGCCTTTCTACTTTCTATCCAATTGTAGATTCTCCCACTGGATGCATGACTCTTCAACTTTGTGCTTGCAATCTTCACCTTCTTTTCCTCAGGGACATTTTCATACTCAAAATACTTTTCCATCTCGGTGATCCAATCCACCAATTCATCAAAATCCAGTTTTCCATTGTACTCAAGAGAATTGAAATGTGGTGTAGACTTCAGATTTGTCAAAGTTTTCAATAATCTTTCCTCACCCTAATCCATCACCGGTATAGGTTCTACATCACCTTGTTCTTCCTCAATTTATTCATCACTAACATCGTCAAGATGTCTTCCTCTACGTTGGGCTGTCTCAATGACTTCTAACCTAGCAACAAGTTGTCTCAACATGTCTGCCAATCATAGATTTGCATCTTGCCTCCCACAAACCATCTTGAAACCCTTTGCAATTGTAGGCCAAATCACAATCTTCCACCCCACAACAATATCAACAGGGTTTGACAAGAAGGAACCCTCAAACCTAGATTTGAAAATCTAGATCCAGATCTTAACCTTCACTTTGATACCACCTGACGCAAGGGAGGCTGGGAAGAGGGGCCAAAGATACACCCTAATCGAAATCCACCTTGCAGAGATCAGACATGGAAGTAATAACACAACAAGTGAGAGAGAGAATGCAAATCGAATCCTTGTATTCATCAAATTGATTCATACATGTCAGGCTATAAGGCCTTCCCGGTTAGGGCCATATATTACAATTCCATTACAACAGTCCTCCAACATGTAAGGATTTAGAAACTAACTTCAATTTGCTAACTGATAATTGCTACTAAAACTTCCTCCTAAACTACAACCAATGACTACATTATTTATAAGAGGCTACCGAAACAAGTTGGCCTTCAGATCCATCATTAACGGAAGGAATGACCACATCTAGGTCCACATGCTTCCCAATGATCAATACCAACATTAAATCTATGACCACAATTAATTGCATAAGTCAGCCTCAACATAAAACCAAAAGAAATAACTCGGTAAGCAAGGATAACTGAGCGCCAGGGAATTAACCGACCAACTCGGTTAAAGAAGGAACCTGAGCAACTACCGAGACAAATCGATCAAAGAAGGAACCAAGCAACATAGAAAACTCAAACTTTTTTTTGGTGACACAGGATTACCAAGGACCCGAGATGCTCCTACATCAAGACTTAACCATCATCGCTGCCTCAAGAAGTTCCTTCTCCTTTGTGTCACACTCCTTCCAGGCCTAAGTTAGGCTAGACACCAGGTTATCCTTGCTACTCCTACCTTTGCCAACTACTTCTCAAAAGATTATCTCTCCTCAACCAATTGTGTCTCTAGGGTGACCTTCTCTATCTTGGTGGCCTCCAACAAAGCCATCAATTCTGCTCGTTCTACTGCCCAAGCTATCTACTGACTAACCAAATCTCCCTCGGGTGCCTATAATGACCATCTCTACCTGGGAAGCCTCATGCCCTTCCAAAATGTGCCCCTTATGCCTCAAGGTGTAGTATTCTATTTGTCAGGTGAGATTCTCCAGTCTTCTCTCCACCATTGGCTCATTGATAGTCCAAGCATCCAACATTTCCCAAGTCTCTATGTCTAGCCATCCTTCTAACTCAAAACAAGCTACAAAATTTGTAGGGAAACCGACTCTCACGAATGCCAACAATATCTCTAACTCCTCAACAACACCCTTGAGGCCCCAGTATTATGTGGAAGTCACTACCCGTTGGCCTCATGCAACCATGTGTGCCAAATGCACCTCAATGTCTTCACTATCTATCACTCTCAGAGGCTCTAGAGGTACTATAAAATCCTCAGGCATAGACAAATCCTCTAGAATAGAGTCTATGACTAGTGCATGATCCTTGGCCAACTATCAATACTCCACCAGTGAGGCTTTTGTTGCTAAGTCTATGACTTATGGAGGTACATCATGTCGAGGAGAGAGGAGTACAACTCCCATTAGTGCCAAGGGCATCATCTAGAACTGCCTATTGAGTTAAGTGCTCATATTTGTGATGGAAGCAAGATCACTTGCCACTAGCTGGTGATCATCCAACAACACATCATCAATAGTATCCACTGCATTGGTTCCCACTATATCTAGATGAACCTGACCACCCCTCTCCTTTGGAGAAACCTCATCATACTCCAACGCCTCAGGAATAGACTCCACTACTTCCTCAAACACTATGACCTCCATCGAATGCACTGCCACAGGTGGAGGTGTGACTCAAACTAACTCCTGCACCAAAGGTGGTGATGGTACAGGTGCCATACTCACTAGTGTGTGAATCTCACCAAATATTGGGATTTTTGTGGGTGTCACCATTGATACTACTAAAGTCAAGTGTGTAGTGCCTGACAATACTGGTTGGCTAAAAAAAATTGATATAGGCATGGGTGTAGGCATATAGGTGGATGTGACAACTACCGACTCTGGCTCAATGGGATCATCCCTAACTATCTAGCTCTCTCCTCCCAATTCATTGGAGCTCTTAGACGTCTCCTCTCATCCACTATCCATGTCCCCAGACTCGGACGTAGAAATATCTTGCCTCTGCCACTTCTATCCTAGAAGTACTTTCTAACATGTCGGTATGTCCAAGTGTCTCCATCACATGATGGGTGGCTTGCAAGGAAAAAAGGGACCAAGTGTCACCTCCATTCGATCGGCTGGAATCTATGTGCATGTGGCATCCAAAAATTGACCAATAGCATAGTGCAGCATATAAAATATCTTATGTTGAAGGGTCATGAGCTCATACATCTGCTTTGCCAACAATGTATCCCAATCATATACTGTACCATTCAACAGGCCATTCATCAACACTATTTGGGGAAGCACAATGTCAGAAGCATGACTCGACCTTGTAAGTCTACTCTTTACAACATCCATAATGCAGTGCCAATGCCCTTTTGCAATGAAAGACTTCTTCATCCCCCATCCTTTAGATGCCTTCACCATTGAATCTAGCTTTGTCGATGTGAGGCTTCTGGATACCATCTTAATCCAAAACTCCTTTGTTTCCCTTGATATCTTCCTTTCCTTTGTATTAATCTTTTTCCCATTGCACTTTGGTATGCCAAAAACTCAGATAAACTCTGTCATCGTAAGTGCAACCCTTACGTCTTGTCTGAGGTAGGTGAATGTTCTCACCTAGGAATGTCTTTTGAAGGTATCTATCATGATTCTTAGTGACCCTTCATAGTCCTTAATGCAAAATAAAAGCATTTGTATTTCCCATTGCACCTGCACGGCCCTCAAACTTCCCTTTACCAGATCATTGTCAGTTGTATCTTGCCACCACTTCTTGCATTCCAACACATTCAAACCCTCAAATGCTACTTCTTGTTCTAGAATTGTCTCTTTATAAGGAGATGACACTATCTGAACTTTGGGCCTTACCTTCTTCTTGCCACGGTTGGAACTAGCATCCATTCTCCTTGCAAATTCTACTCCTGATGGCAACACTTGGGTATTTTTATCCATAATGTTGCTCAAACTACTTGCCTGTAGCTTGGCTTTCCAATTCCTCTTTCCTACTAAATCCATAACTATCTTCTTCTTATTATTTGTGCAAGTATGAACCCTCAATAATTGTCAACAACTTACTTCCTCCGTCTACCTTCGTCCTCTACTTCTGCAATCCAAAGTATCATGTGAGAATATTATTTTAGTCACCCCTATGACTATACGATGATGATATGTAAGTTTTTCTCTTTTCATTTTAATTTGTGTTTTCTATTTATTTTTTCACATGGGGGTAGTGGTCTTCTTTCGCACAATGGTACTCCACTGCACGGTGGTCCCACCATCCGGTGGTTCTACCATTAGGTGGACACCGTCCAGTGGTCCCATTGTTTGGTGGACACTGTTAGATTGCACTCTCTTTTGTTTTTTCTTTTTCTTTTTTTATTTTTATTTGTATTTTTATTTAATTTATTTTTCCAAAGTTAAGTCTGAATCTACTTTTTGCAACACACTCTGCCCTCTGGCTCATAACGCCCTTGCATGTTCTGCCTTTCATGATAGGGTTTTAATTTGGACTCGTTTATCATTTCTGGGATCTCTCGTCCATTTAGTGTTTATAGTTTGATAGTGTCATTGTCACCAACTTCCTTGACTTGATACGAAACTAGCCATTTCACTTTAAAATTTCTCGGTTTGATCTCAATCCGACCATTGTATTTTAACACTAGTTGTCCAAGTGTGAACCAAACCTGTTTTAAGTTCTTTTCATGCCACACTTTGCATCTTTATGCTACCTCAGTGGTCCATTGCACCTCAGTCTTCATTTATCCAACTTGTTTAAGTTGTGCAATCTATCCTGCAGGCTTTCCATATCCCTTAATCTTTTTTCAATGGCTATTCGGAGGCTAGGAACCATGAACTCTATCGGAACAACAACTTCCTGTCTAAACATCAACTAGAATGGAGTTTTTCTTGTTGATACCTTGTATGTTGTGCGATGTGTCCAAAGTGTTGATGGTAACCTCTCTTCCAAGTCTTCTCCTTTGACCCCACGAGACTTATAAATTATAGATACCAAGATTTTATTAGTCGCCTCCACTTGACTATTTTCTCTTGGATAGTAAGGGCTCAAGAATGAGTGGAAAATTTTGAACTTAGTGGTTAGCAATTTAATAATATGGTTCATGAAGTGTCCCACTTGGTCACTAGTTAACTGAATGGGGATACCATACCTTGTGATTATTTGCTCACAGATGAACCTTGTCGTGCTTAGGGCCGAGTTATCTGGCAAAGCCTGTGCCTCCAACCACTTTTTTAGGTACTCTATTGCCACTATAATGTATCGACACCCTCGAGCCCTTCTTTCCTTTAGAGGTCCAATAAAATCAAAGTCCCAGTGCTCAAACAGTTCTTGTGCTTGCAAAGGGTTAATGAGCGGAATGAAATCTCTCTTCAAGTGTTTCCCCACTCGCTAACAAGTATCAAAACCCATGACCCACTCCTTGGCGTCATTGTACAAGATAGGCTACCATAACCTTGTAAGGAGTACCTTCTGTGTCATGATATTAGGTCTCATATGTCCTATGATGGTGCCCTCGTGAGCCTCCCTTAGAACACTTGGAACTTCCTCCTCCATCACACACTGTGAAAGTACCTAGTCTGATCCCATTTTGTATAGTAATCCATTGATAAGTTAGAAAGTTCTTCTTTTGAGGACAAGTTTTCTTCTCTTGACTGGTGACATCTCCCTTGGAAACTAGGTTGTAGAAAGATATTCCCTGATACTAGTGTAGCAAGCCTACAGAACTGCAATTTGAAAAAGATGGGCATTAGGGAAGTCGTCATTTACTCCTTTTGGCGGCTCCCTGGATTTGATACTAGATAAGTGATCTGCACTTACATGTATTTTCCCAGGCTGCACCATGATGGTAAATGTGAACTCTTGTAGCAAGAGTAGCCATCTACTCACTCTTCCTTGAATGATGGGATTATTCACCAAGTACATTAATGCCTTGTGATCCACATAAAAAGTAAACGGAGTAGCCAACAAATAGTGTCAAAATTTTTGTATGAACATATACCATTCCCAAGGCTTCCCTTTTAGTTGTGATATAGTTCTTGTCTGCTTTCAACAAAAGTCTACTAGTCAAGTATATTGGGTGGTCCAACCCATGGTCACCCACTTGTGCCAGTGTAGTTCCGATTGTAAATTTAGATACATCAACATGCACATGGAACTCTTTATCCCAATTAGGGTATGCTAGAATGGGCACACCCACTAGTCTTGTTTTCAGTTCTTCAAATGCCTTGCCCTATTTTGTTCCCCATGTATAGGGCTCCTCTTTTTGAGTCAGTATATCCATTGGATAGGACACTTGAGAAATTTTTTTAATGAACCTTCTATAATATCCAATGTGTCTAAGGAACAATTTAAGTCTTGTGACATTCATGGGTGGCTTCATCTTGATGATCACCCTACTTTGTCAGGATCCATCTTGAGTCCAGCCCCACATATAATGTGTTTGAGTAGCTTCCTCTGAGGTACCATGAACCTGCACTTCTTGGGGTTGAGTGCAAGCCTTGCATGTCTGCATCTCTCCATGCATTCCCGAAGGGCAATGAGGTGTGTGTCCTCTGCGCTAAAAATGGACCAATCATCCAAGAAAGCCTTAAACTTCCCAATATAAATGTTGTCAAATATATGCAAAATTATCCTCTGGAAGGTTGCAGGAGCATTGAAGAGTCTAAACGACATTTGATTGTAAGTGCAAACCCCATCTTCCACTATAAAGGTCATCTTCAGTTTGTCCTCCGCAGTGATGGATATCTAGTTGTACCCAAAAAATCCATCCATGAAGGAGTAGATTTCATGTCCCATGACCTCCTCCAAGATGCTATTTGTTAATGATGTCAGGAATGGGTCCTTTACAGTGACCGTGTTTAGACATATGTTATGTAATGCTTAGACATATAAAATCCACACATACTCAAATTTAATTTTCCTCTTTTAATGAGATGACAATGAGAGATACCCATTCACTTGCTTGTACTCAAAATATGATACCCACATCCAACATACATTCAATTTTGTATTAACTCATGCAACATAGTTTTTGCTCATCTTGTATGACCACTTTCATATGGGCACCGCTCTTGGAAGCAACAGGATCTGGTGGACACATAACGTTGGTGGAACCCCCTTCAAGTACTTATATGTCTAAGCAAAGATGTCCTTAGATTTTATGAAAATTTTGAATGTCATTGCCTTTAGGAAGGGGTTCCAGTTGTCCCCTATGAGGATATTTTTAGGGTTAGCCTCATCTCCTAAGTTTGTGATCTTCAGCAAGGGCTCCTCATATCTTATTGGTTTTTCCTTGTCAAACTTGTGTGCTAGGGTTTCGCTCACCTGAACCTCTCCTTCTTTGTACTCTCCATACTTGGGTGGGAATAAATCATTTTCTTCCCTCTCATCTACTTGGAGCATGTTGCACTAAAACAAGTCATAATCCTCCATCTGTTAGTGAAATAGTCCATCCATTGAGTCCAAGTCTTCCTTTGAGAAACCTTCCACTTTGATAATTCCTTCCTTGTTGGGATCCATGTGTCTCTTCCCTTTGTCCAGTTCTTCCTCCACTTCTGATTCTGATGAAGATTCCAAGTCTTCACTCACCATTTGGGTCTTCAGGTCAATTGTAAATTTCCTATCGCTCCTCTCCATGGATAGGGTGTTCCTCTTCCAATCACAGTTTACTTTTTCTTGTACCAGCCAACCCCTACCAAGAATGGTGTTGTACCCTTTTCTCTTCAACAGAATTGCCACAAAATCTAACACAAACAGTTGGGTGTCAATCATTACCATTTGTGCCATCAGTGTGCCGATAGGTTTGATGCCATGCTGGTTTGTGCCTACAAGTTGGTAATTTGGCAGCCATAATGTGGGTTTCCCTAGCTTCTTCCATGTCTCCTCAGGTAGGACATTAACACCTTACCCTTCGTTAATAATGGTATATGTCAAAATGTTACCGAGAATATCCATCTCCACCACTGCTAGATGTCTACCTGTATTGATGACCAACAAAATAGGATCACCTAATGGCCCAATAGATTCTTCCATACGGTCTGCACAGTTGGACACTCTCAAAGGTGATACCATTTTTAATAGGGATATTCATAATTGAGGCATGGTTTGAAGGAGGTCCTCAATTTTCACAGGAATTTATGTTTACAACATTCACCTTAGTATGTTTTTCTCCACTTGATTTCTCAGTGAGGTACTCACCGTATCATGTGTCTTCTTTCTCTCAACCATCATTTCCTTTTCGATGTCCACTTTTCCTTCACATACCCTTCGCTTCTCCATGGGAGGGTGTGGGTATGTGAACTTATTTTCTTTCCCTTGGGTGAGGGCCAACATCCCTCCCTCTGCTCTGTCATTTTCAATGTTTAAGAGATTTACCCCAGATTTTGGATAATTTGCATCTTTGTGGTCTTCTATACCACACCACCAACAGAGGAACTGTGGTGTCTCTTCCCTCAGGCAATCTCTAGTGAAGTGTCCCCACTGGTTACTCACACAACATTGTATCATCGATCTCCCCTTAGCATCATATTGGATGTGGCTTCGACTATTGTTACCGTTATTATTATTGTTTTTGTTGTTGTTTTTTTTTTTTTTTTTTTGTTGTTGTTGTTTCTTAACCCTCCATATCTATTATTCTCGTAGTCATTGGACGATGTAGTGGTTTTGTTCACCTGATGGTTGGTTATGTTGTTCATCAATGTTGATGTTTCCTGGGTAAATAACACCGATTGGCCCCTTGTTGTCATATTATATGGTCATTCCTTGGTGGAATGACCCATAATTTGGCAAATGTCACATAAATTATTTTTCAGACATGCCCCCTTGCCATGGCCCTCCTCTTTACAATATGTACACCATAGATCACTATCCTCATTTATGCTAGTGCTAGTTTTCATCAATTTAAATTTTTGCATCATCCTGAGCATATCTTTCTGAAGGGCTTGTACCTTCTTGCTAGATTCTTCATCATTGTTGTGGGTTGAGAAATCATCATTGTCTGATGAGGACCCATTTTTTTCTTCTTTTTCATCTTGTTCTCACTTTCAAGATCCATTTCCTGATTTTATGCCTCTGCATATGATGGTGGTACAATTTTCATTTTCTTTTTTAATGAGGGCTTCAATCCCTCAATGAACCACCATTTTTAAAGTTCGTTGGCTAGTTGACTGTCCATCTTGCCTAGCAATTCCTTTAATCTCTGGTCGTAGGCTCTGACAGTCTCATCCTTGGCTTGCTTGATGTTATAAATTTCAACCACTATTTTGTTATCATCTCGTAGTAATCTAAACTCTATCTTGAATCCCTTCTTCAACTATGTCCATGTGGCCACTTTAGCTTTATCAATGTCTAAATACCAATCAATTGCTACTCCCCTTAGAGTGGCTATAAATTGCTTTGTCCACTCATACTAGTGCATCACCCCATTCAAAGACTAGATGGTTTCACATGTTTTACAATGGTGTGTGGTATCCTCTTTCCCATCACCTATAAACTTAGGTAATTTCTTCTTTTGAGACATCGTAGGAGTTTTGATTACCGCAGGTGTTAGTATCCCGCAGCTTGGTATCCCTAAACTAGAAGTATTCAAGCAAGATAGATTACTTCGATTCTTGTGCCCCTGTGTCCCTCTAACACTCATGGCTGCACTAGTATCCCCAACATCTCTATCCCTGACCTCTTCTTCCTCATTCCTTTAGGCATCCCTAGCTGATGTTGGGTCTCTTCAAGAAGATCCAACCATTGTCAGGTCTCCACAATTAGATCCTCACCACTTCTTCCACTATGGTGTCCCTCCTCGTAGTGGTCACCTTCAGCCTGGTTGCCTTTCCCTCTTTCGGTTCACTCCTTTGCTAATTGCTTGAGCCTCCATCTCCTTTCAACTTGTTTCTCCAAAATCAAATCCCTCTAGGCAGCTTTGCACTCCTCTATAGCTACTTTCCTTTTTTATCCTTATTTAACAAATTGGGCATTAATTGTAACCACACATGAATTATTCAAAAGAACACTTTTTATTAATTCATTGTGTACAATGTGTCAACCATATGATAGAATCACAAAAATATAGAAGTGGCCTCTTTTATTTCTATTTGGAGGGTTTAATTATTGTTTTGCCTCCATTGGATTTTGTCCCATTCCCTGTCTTCCCTTTGGCTATTCCATTGATGTATGTTTTCTTTATGGCTTGAAGGATTTTTTGCCATTTATTTTCATGGTTGGCCTCCTCATGATGGTTTTGGAGAGCAAGAAAGGTTTGTGCCAACACTTGAGGGAAATCACACATTAATAGGTCTACTGTAGGACTCACTCTGAGGGAAATCCACATGGCACTTTCCAACACCTCTTCACATGCGGCTTCCCTCCTGACATGAGTTTCAATTAACACTTGTTGAAAAGTGACAAAGTATTCTATCAATGCCCGTTCACCTTTGAAAAGTTCTAAATGTTCATCCTCATGCTCTCGATTGCCACTTGAACTGTCATCTATTGGTTGGACCATGATTTTCCCTTCGCCATTAACACTCTGTCACTTCCTGAGTTTGTATTGGCAATGATGCCAAATGTTTACTGCTACGGGTAAAGTATACTAATTCATACTAAATGTAAAGAATGTATAGACACATATACGTGCAATCTATTTTCATATAAATGCAACTTCTTTCATTAAAGCCAAACAAATTTACATACAACATACACATTCATAACAATACCAACAATTATGATCATCTATTGCATAGGTTACATTCGAAGGTGTACATATAGTCCCTAACGGGGTGCGGTGTAAAATGTCGTGGCTACAACTACCTACCCCTTGGGTGAGCTAACTACCAATGATATGATTAACATTAACAACATTTTAGACAACACATATGATTTTACCGACAACATCCATCTCTATAATAACATTCAGAAAATTTATATTTTATCTCAGATTTTTCCATTGTTGCAACTCTTTCTTTGCTTTCCTCTTTTGTTGTCAACTTTTTCAAGCCTCCACAAAAAGTTTCCTCTTTTGTAATCTTGTTCTCCTTCTGCTTAGGTTCAACTTTAAAGACATTCTCGTCTTCCTTGATTTGCTTATCAAACAAGAGACCCTCAAAATCCATTTCCATCTCCTTTGAAGCTCCGTGATCTCATCCTCCGTGCTTTTTAAAAAACATGTCTCTACCCAAAACCCTTCTCCATCTCCATGAAATATTGAACCTTCAAATTCCTCTACTATAGCCTCCTCTTTTGTGCCACATGCAAAGCACTCTACAACATCTTCCTTCTTTCTTGCAATCAAAACATCATTACAAAGAAAATCACTCTCACCCCTATTCTTCTTTTCCTTTATCATTTCAATCTATGCTTTTATATCATCCAATTATCGATCCATATCTATTATAGTATTTCTTACTTTTATTTCTCTTCTCTCAAGCACACAAATCTTTAAAATCCATCCAATGAAAAATATCATTTTATTCTTCCTTTTTTCCATCTTTATTCTTTTGGAATCCTCTACACACATCCCCTTACAAACGCTTTCAGTCATGGTGCAAACTTCCTCACTTTTGACAATCTATTTACACAATCAAGGAAACCTGCTCCTAATTAGATAACAATTGAGGATCACTCAAATGGTGTTCGCACAAATGGTAATAGAAAATTAAAAAAATTGTTATTTTTGAGGTTTTATTATTTTGCATTTTTGGAGGTCCTCAAAGTGGAATTTGGGGTCAAAACTATTATCAATCCTTTAAAATGAATGGCCAAAGGAAATGGTTTTAAGGGTTAGAAACTAGAGATCTTGTAGATCTTTACAACTGTATGCTATTTCATATTTTGAGCACCATGCAGAAAGTAATGATCTTGCAAAGTCATACGAATAAAATATATAGTGTTTTATTATGATTTTGGATTTCTGCAATTATCCACATCTAGATTATTCATTTCAAATTCTAAAGGGATATGAAGACTCTCTGAATCATTTGCAAATTGTATAAACTAAGTTTTGAAATCTAATAATCTACCTTTTTGAGCTATATACACCTCTTTTTAGAGTTTGTTGTTCTCAATTTTATTGTGTAAGGTCCACAATATTGCGGGGTGCGTGCCAGGTATTGTAATATGAATCCATAATTCAGATCAGTGGTAGTGGATCTTGTTCACTCTTTTATGTACCATTATACACAATTATCATATCAAATGCTTAGGTTGAAAATAAGGGGCCCATCAAATTACCTTCCTTTGAGATGCACATGTCGAAACAACAAATTGATGGATTGGATGATCCATTCAAAACATTTGTTTAAGAGGGACTAAATAAACATGAGGAAATGATGGAAAAAAATTCTCAGATGATGAAAAGTCAAGGTTAATGAATGAATTAAACAAACCCAAGGTTTGGTGGACATACTTCATTCAAGGTTAGAGTGAATTTTGACATCTCAAATTTTGAAGGAAAAATTGATGTAGATAATATTGATAAATGGCTATCAAAATTGGAAAGGTATTTTTCTATTAACCATTTCTAGATGTAGAGAGAATCACATTTTCCCTCTTCAAAGTTGAGAGTCACATGAAGTAGTCATTGGAACTCAAATCATCATCCAAGGAAGAAAAAGTTGGACTAGAATTTGAAGTAAATTTTGATTAAAAATCCACTTGGGGAGAACTCATTGAGCACATAAAATAAGAGTATTTCCTAAAAGACACCCATGAATAAAAATATATGCAATGACAACTATCTCTGCAAAAGGACCAATCAGTCTATGAGTATACTATCACAAGGACCAAACAGTCTAGGAGTATACTAACACATTTTATGCACTTTTGGCATAACTTGGCATCCAATATTTTGAGAAGCATTGAGTTTTGAAGTATCGAAGTGGACTTCATAGCTATATTTAAACCAAAAGGATTTTTTAGTATAGAGACATTAACAAGTACTTTCAAGTATGCTTAAAAAATTGAGGAAAATTTCAAACTGAAAGGGAAGAGAGTAGAAAGTTTGTAGGAAGGAAAACAACCAAGGATCCTATTTCAAATTCACTAAAAAAGAAGACACAAGGAACTGGGAAGACACAATAAGACAAATGTATGTTGTGTGAGATTCATAAGAATGCATTTCATAATACTAAGGATTGTCGAACTATGAAATTCTAATGGTGGAGACACATGGAGAGGATGTCGAATTTGACTCATTACCAACACACCCTTTTAATCAAAAGGATAGTGAGTAGGTCATTGAGGCAGACCTATATGCAACATTTTCTACTGCAAAGATATTACTCCGTGAGGATGAAGATAGATTGTTTCATTGTAAATGTGGATCGTAGGAAAAGCTTTAGACTTCATTGTTGATAGTGGTAGCTAGAATAATTTAATTTTTTTCAGAGACCATGAAAAGGTTGAATTTGAGGATAATTGCACACCCACAACCATAATCGATGGGATGAGTAAGACAAAGATGTGATATACAGGCAAAAAAGAAATGTCATCTCCCATATTCCTTAAAACCATTCAAGGATGAAGTAATTTGTGATGTAGCTCCTTTGGATGTATGTGATGTTTTTATGAGGTAGTCATACATGCATCAACGACATTTTGTATATGAATCTAGACCATACAACATGACTATCAAGCTTGGTGAATGGTAGTACCAAAAACTTGAGGCAAGTCTTACACAATATGCATCCTTAATCAATATAAAACAATGTAGGTGGTTGATTGCTCAAATTAGATTTTTGGTGCTACTCATGATTCAATCTAAGGAAAATAAATCAGTTTTATGTAATGCACATGTCAAGGTAGCTGCTACAACAAATCAACAAAGGTATATGGACCAAAATTTGAAAATACATCTAAATGTATTTGAGTTACCAACTCAAGTGCCATCTCATTGTCAGGTTAAGCATTCCATTTTTTTGATTCCAGTAACACAATTTCCTAATGAGCAAGTGTATAGGAGGTTAGTTTTAGAAAATGATGAAATCAAGAGGTAGATTCAAGAGTTAATTTTGAAAGGTGATATATGCCCAAGTGCTTCACCATGAGGTAGTTTGATTGTTCTTGCAAAGAAAAAGGATGGCTCATGACGATCTTGTATTGCGTATTAGGCACTTAACAAAATCACTATGAAAAATAGATATTCAATTCCTCAAATTGATGACCTTTTGGACCAACTTAGAGGGGCTAAATTCTTCACCAAAACTAATTTGAAGTTTGGATACCGTCAAGTACCAATTGATCCATTAGATGTATGGAATACCACTTTCAAATCTAAGGAAGGTTTGTTTGAATGGTTAGTCATGCCTTTTAGCCTAATCGATGCTCGGACCACTTTTATGAGATTGATGAATGATGTACTAAATCCATTTATTGATTCTTTTATAGCTGTATATTTGGATGACATGCTAGTTTACCATAAAACTTAGGCTGAACTTTTGCAACATGTGGAACAAGTTCTCTCAACTTTGCAAGACCATATTTTAAATGAAAACAAAGAAAGGTTTTTTTTGGTATGAGAATCATTCAATAGTTTGGATATGTTATTGAAAGTGAAGGTGTTCATGTTGATCTTGAAAAGATGCAAGTTACTAAAGGTTGGCCTTCTCCTTGAAATCTTATAGAAATCTTCAGTTTTCTTGGAACTGAAGATTTTTATTGTAGATTTGTGCTTATATTTTCACATTTGGCTTGGCCTTTGAACCAGTCATTGAGAGGAGCACAAGAAAAGTTTAGGTGGGTAGATGTGCAACAAAAAGAATTTGATGAGTTGAAACAAAGGTTATTCTTAGCACCAATTTTACCTCTTCTAGACTTGCAATAGTCTTTTGAAATAGAATTGATGCATCCAAATATTCTCTTGGTGCAATAGTCATGCAACATGGACATCTAGTTGCATAACACAGTGTGACTTTTTTTGATACAGTGTGTGTTGGCAAGTTGACTATACTGAAGTATATGATGGTATTTAGTGTTGTCATTATGGCAACAAAGAAATATGAAGTTTTGGAGTTAGCGCATATTGAAGAAGATAAAAAATATGGCTAAGTATGGAAGACTGGACAAATAGCAGAGCACCAGGTGAATAGAGCATCAATGCACGTGTGTTTGACAAAGTTATGACATGTGACCTTAAAGATAAGCTTCTAAGTATGTCTTCATGCTAAGTCTAAGAGTGCATGATGATATGAGTCAGTATGAGGAAGCTACAGTTAGATGAAGTGGCACAGATAGTGAGTGGCAGATTAGAACAGAGCATGGAGCTGACTATTTGTATTTTGGTTAGCGCTTGTAATATTGTTTTGTAAAGGCTATGTGCCTATTTTATTTAGGTCATAGACATGTTAATTTGATTATATGAAAACACACTTGAGACAATTCATTTGGAAGAGTTATATGTAATTAGTTATAGGCGTACTTAATGAAGAGTTTTGTATGCACATATAAATAAGACATGCGCCCTTGTAATTATGGATGTGATGTGAAAGAGAGATCATATAAGTAGAGCAGAAGTATGCGAAGAGTAGATAGAATGTGGTAGAGCTTTACAAGAGGCTAAAGCATCAACGCACAAAAGGAACTGATCAAACAAGCAGTGTCACAACACCAGTTCACCTTGCAGATATAGTGTGTATCTGATATCCAGAAGGTTGTAGCCTTCACCACTTGAGAAGTGAGCTCTATGATCATGTGTCTCCACCCCTAATAGGGTTAATTGTAAAAGACTCCTAACAGGGTCTGACCCTTGACCAAGTCACTGTACTAAAGCATTGTAAAGAACAACTCCTAACAGGGTTGCAAGATCTTCTAACAGGGATCATAATACACAAGTACAGTTCTTAGTGGGTGTCAATTCCCACCGGGGTTTTTACCTATTTGAGTTTCCCCATAATCATATTTGGTGTCATGTGTTATGAATGTTTATCTTACTTGCATTGATATTCATTTCAGTTACTAAGCAATTAAGTTAAGATTCAAAGTATTAGAAAAATTAATAAGTATAGAACACTGATTCACCCCCCCTCTCAGTGTTCCCAATCCCAAAAATTGGTATCAGAGCTCTCGTCCTCAGAAGATAAGTTTAACCACTTGAGGAGATCATGGATAAGGGGGAAACAAAACATCTAAAAAAGAATCTCGAAGCAGCTCTTGAAGAGCTTGACATATCTGAAAAGGAAATCGAAGAACTGAAAGAAAAAGTCAATGATTCTCAAGTAGTCATCAAAAGATTGAGAAAAGACTTGAAAGATTGTTTCACAAGTGATTTGGGAAAAATGATTAAAAAGCTAAATGAGGAAAATACATCTCTGAAAGATCAGATTGAAGAGTTGGATGAAAAGCTACTCAACAATCAAGAAGCCTATGAAGAATAGGTCAAAGAGAATAAGCAGTTAGATGAAGAACTAAAGAAAGAAAACATGAAAGTCTTGGAATTAGAGAACATCAAGAAAAAGATTGAATTTGAATTGACTGAGGCAAAGAACCATATTGACAAATTGCATCCAAGCAAGGATCTTATAGAGTCACAATTGTATGCATAGAATATTAAAGGAGACACAAGCGATATTGGGTTCAATGAAGGGCAAAATCATATCAATGACATGCGAGAAAGAAAGAAACTATCAGAAGAATCTACAGAAGCTATGAAAGAAAGAAATCATATAGTAGTTGAAGCTGAACCATCTAAGGATGAGCGCACACTAGTAAAAAAGACTTGTTATGCTTGTAAAAAGCATGGTCACATTGCAATAAATTGTAAAGAGGTAAGACCTTTCAATGGTTACTATTATTCATGCAATAAATTTGGTCATTGAGCTATGAATTGTAGATCAAATCAAAGAAATCAGAATCAGCAGAATCAAAGAAGTCATCCACAATAGAATGTTAGAAACTCTCAGAACATTACATGTCAGATATGTAATTATGTTGGTCACACAGCCAAACAATGTAGTATGGCAACCCACATGAATGCATCAAGGAACATCAGGCCTCCAATCATTTGTCACTCATGTAAAAAGGCTAGATAGATCTCTATGTTCTGCAGAACAAGAATGCAAAGATAAGCCCTAAAAAGCTAGAAAATTCAATATTAGAACAAGCAGGAGAAGTCAAGTTTGTGCAAGCTTCAGAAGATGCGAGCTTGATTTGGAAGGAAGAAAAGGAGGATAATGTTGATGAAATAATTGAGGATGCATCCACAATGGACACACCTCCTATTTATGGTTAAATGACCTTCATGGTCATAGGGGGAGCTAGATTAGCTCTAGACCCTTGTGCAGCTAGTATACTCACTCTCAGAGTATGCGCCTTGGACTAAAAATATTTGGAGACTATGTGATGCAGTATGCAAGAGCGCACTACCTAATTGTTAGCAAAAACACATAACAAAATTTACAGTTGCATTCTGTACTTACGTGGAAAGCATTAATGGAAGGAAAGATACTTTATAGTCATCAGAGATTCATTATTCACACACTGCATTCTAAATTTGAGCCTTTGGAGAACACAAGAGATCAAAGAGGTTTGTGCCAAGAGATCACAGTTGATTTATCAACAAAGAAGGTTGGAAGATTATTGTGAAGCCCTAGCTCGATGCATCGTCTCACAAACCCTTGGAAACCATTCAGAAGAATTCAATCAAGTAAGTCATGGCTACATCAGTTGTATTTGATGTTGTTGAAAGAAAGAGATATGTTTTTAAGAAGCATCCATTTAAGTCCACCTTAGATGACCTAGAAGGGGCATTTTCAAGAACCCCAATGGGCATCATGCATGTTAAGGACATATGCGCTTACATCTATTGTAAGAAAGAGCCAGTTGGTTTAGACAAGATTAGGTCGCACCTAGAAACAATGATGAATCAAAACAAAGCATTCATTGATGAGTTCAAACACCTTGAGAATCATCCAATCATCGAATATGCTACTGCATATGAGTTTTATGAATCAGAGTGGATTAAGATCCTGTTAAGTAGGATTCATGATGAGCTATTCTGGATAGGAGAAGTCCCTGTAAGAATAACCACTGATCTCATCCATGAGATGACAGGACTCTCTAAGTTAGGTGCCATTCTTCTAGTTGGCAAGGATGTCAGGAAACTAGTAGAACATGCATGCAAATCCCACAGTGATAGGCGTGGCATGACCATTGAGCCGATTGAGGAGAAAGACATCAAATTGATGTCTATGATACTTGGGTACAGATTTCAACATACAAGCAGGGTTAATAGTGTTTCTGTAGCCACTATTCTAGTAGCTATCAGATTGGTAAGAGAAAATGGAGAATTCAATTTATGTGAAATCTTTCATGCATAATTGATAGACAACATAAGGGCAATTAAGCATGATAAGACTAATATTTTTAGATTTGGATCACTTATCATATATATGTACTTCCACATAGTCAGTAAAGTATCAAACTTATATCTTGACAAGAGTCTTCCTACTATGCCACAAATCTCATTCAAAGCATCTACTAAAAGAACCTTGAAAGATTTTATGGAGTTAGAACTCAAAACATTCAGGATAAAAATGCAGATGGGTACAAGATTCCTGAAAGTATAGTTGAGAAGTACAAAGATAACATTTGTTTTATGTAGAAACTAACATTACTTCATGGAGGTTGTTGAGCCTAGAACCAAGTGGATTCATCCACTTGGCTATGAAGTGGAGGGGCAAGTCTTGGAAGTTTATGCACAAGTTCTACTATCAGTGCCCAAGGATCCTAATGAGCCTAGATGGGGAGCATATGAAGAAAAGACCAGACAGGTAGATGTAGTCCTAAATAGTGCTACAACCAAGAGAAAAGCCACTAAAATTACATCTGAAATATTGAAGATCTATGGTGTGACCCAAGCAAACCTGGATAAAGCTAGAGAAGCAAAAATAGCTATGCAGATTGAGAGCGCATCCTCTGTGGAAGCTAAGATAGAGAAGACAGATGATCCCAAGATGAAAAAGGTAAAAATTGAGAAAACTGATGATAAAAAGGAAGACAAAAGTAAAATAGATAAAATTAGTCCCGCACCCACAAATTTAGTTAATGTAGAGTCCACTGAAGCATCTCCCAAGATGCCTAAGAGGAAGAAGCAAACTGCCACAAGCCACCCCTCAATAAGAGCCACAAGAAGCAGAGGCAGAAATATACAACCACCTCCTGAGGTGGGATTCCTACCAAGTCTTCAAGTATTAAGGACTAGAGTGGTAGAGGAAGGAAGATTAGATTAGATATCTAATTTTTATGATAGATATCATGAAATTGACAAATCTAAGATCCATGATATGTTGATCAAACATATGATAGAATTCAAGAAGACTGTGCTAGAACTGAAGTCAGTGATTTCGGATAAAGTTTGGAAAATTTTGGATTCCTTGAAAAGACAAGAAACAAAGGAAGACATCAGAATCAAAGAGAAAGCACTAGATGAAAATCTACCAGTATGTTCAATTGATGAGAAAATACTATTGCTAGGTTTGGTGAAGCCATACCTTAGAACTAAGATGAGTACATTGCACATAATGAACAAGGATTATGAGATAATAGCCAAGGAGACAAAAATATTTTGTGAGAAAGTATTCCTTGAATAGTGCATGCAACCTACATCTGCGCCCATCACATTGTTAGGATTGGGAACACTGAGATGGGGGGGGGGGGCGGGTGAATCAGTGTTCTATACTATTAATTTTTCTCCACTTTTAACTTAATTGCTTAGTAACTGAAATGAACATCAATACAAGTAATGTAAATAGTCATAACACATGACACCAAATATGATTACGGGGAAACCCAAATAGGTAAAAACCCTAGTGGAAATTGACACCCACTAAGAACTGTACTTGTGTATTATGATCTATGTTAGAAGATCTTGTAACCCTGTTAGGAGTTGTTCTTTACAATGCTTTAGTACAGTGACCTGGTCAAGGGTTGGACCCTGTTACGAGTCTTTTACAATTAAACCTGTTAGGGGTGGGGACACACTATCCTAGAGCTCACTATTCAAGTGGTGAAGGCTACAACCTTCTGGATATCAGATACATACTATATGTGCAAGGTGAACTGGTGTAGTGACACTGCTTGTCTGATCAGTTCCTTGGTGCACTGATGCTTTAGCCTCTTGTAAAGCTTTTACACATTCTATCTTCTCTTTGCATACTTCTTCTCTACTTATGCAAACTCTATTTCCATGCCATAACAAATTACAAAGGCGCATGTCTTATCTATATGCGCATACAAAATTATTTACTAGGTCGGCCCTTTAACCTATTACATACAATGCTTCCAAATGAATTGGCTCAAGTGTGTTTACATATAATTAAATTAACATGTTAATGTCCTAAATACAATGGGTGCATAACCTTTACAAAACAAAATTATAAGCACTAATCAAAATGCAAACAGTCGGCTCCATGTTCTGTCATGTTCTGCTGCTTACTATCTGTGCCACTTCATTTGACTGTAACTTCCTCATACTAAATCATACCATCATGCGCTCTTAGACATAGCATGAATACATACTTAGAAGCTTAACTTATAGGGTTCATGTCATAACTCTATCATACACACGTGCACTGATGCTCTGATCACATGGTGCTCTATTATCTGTCCAGTCTTCCATACTCAACCATTTTTATGATCTTCTACATTATATGCTCACTCCAAAACTTCATATGACTTTTTTGTCATAATGACAACACTAATTACATTCATATACATCAGTATAGTCAACTTTCCAACAATCTCCCCCTTTGTCATTAATGGCAACAAAGGAATATGGCAAAGTTACTAACTGTATTCTTATCCAAAATCTTATTGATATATAGTCTAACTTGTATCTCCCTTTCTACTATATACTATACTCCTTTATATCATATACTAGACTCCATATTCTAAATTCTATACTCTTCCTTTGACATTAATGAAAAAGGTGCTAAAAAATATGTGTTCACAAGTACTTACAAAGTGAAGACATTCAGATATGCTAACTTTAGTTTAACAATCTCATTCCGCCAAACTTTTTGAAGTGTGTCTACTATCTGGAGATGGGCGCACAAAGCATATGTTAACTTTTCCATCTTCTCCATTTCTATACACGGACCTTGATCATATGTCACCATAGTGGCATCGATCTCCTTGATGTTTTGATTCAAGACATCTAGTGAAAGCGAAAGAGCATTTCTCAGTTGTGTTTGCCTTGCCCTTATTTTGGACATTTCTTTTTTTGTCTTTTCTATCTTGTCCACTTGTCCTTGGTATACATTGTTACACATGTTAAAATCTATAGTGGGATCTTCTACTAATTTCTTGACTTGATATATCATAGCTTCTGCCTCCTGAATTGTCTTATAAAGATCTGCAGTCAGCTTGTCTTGGTTCATGCAGTCTGCTATGAGTTTTCTTCCTTTGGCTGCAAATTATTTTAGTGAAGCTTGACCAATCTTTAAGGAGTTGAGGTCAAGTGCAAAGTTTGCAGTTAGCTCATCCAATCTCTTCTTAAGATACTTTTCTTCTGCTACCTTAGCCACTGATTTTTCTAGGCATGAGAAGTTTTTGTTAAAGCTTGTTAGGATGTTGTTGACATCCTCCATTGAATGCACCTTTTGTACCTTGCTCTCTGCTGGCGGTAGATTATTCAAAATGTCTATTGACTCAACAAACAAAGGATTTCTCATTATTTATTTTTCTTTGGCCTTTTCCATTGCTAAGACACTGATCTTAATTAGGTCTTTTTCTCCCCATGAATCCAAGCTTGCAGTATTAGGGGTCAAACTTGACAACAATGATGTTGATGACATATGAGTGATAGGTGTGTTGTCCATCATTTCTATCTTTGTCCTTATTTCAACAGTAGGTTCTTTTTCTTTCTTCTCTTCATCTTATTTTTCCTCCTCTTCTTCTTTCTCCTCTTCTTTTCCTATTATATCCTCAATTAGAACTTATTCTTGCTGCTTAGGTGAGTTATCACCGCATAGTATTTCAACTTCTTGTGTGCTCACAAAGGCTTCCTCAAATTTGTCTAAGTCTTTGTCAGTGACTGCCATTGATATCTCCACATTATCAATCATTATTGTGTTAACTTCTTGAGATGCAGTCATGGGCGCATACCTTATTTCAACTATAGGTATTGTTACCGAGGGTGCCAAGTCCTGTGGACCTATCATAGATGTTTTTGTGACCTTAGCTTCTTTATCTTGCTTAACATGTGCTTGAGTGATGGGCGCAGATGAAGGTTGCATACGTTGTTCAAGGAATACTTTCTCAAAAGCTTGTTTTGTCTCCTTGGTTATCTGCTCATAATCCTTGTTCATTATGTGCATGTCCTCATCTTAGTTCTAAGGTATGGCTTTAGCAAACCTAGTAGTAGTGTTTTCTCATCAATTGAACATACTGGCAAATTCTCATCTAGTATTTTGTCTCTGATTTTGAAGTCTTCTTCTATTGCTTGTCTCTTTAAGGAATCCAAAATTTCCCAAACCTTATCCAGAATATCTGACTTCAGTTCAAGAATTGTCTTCTTGAATTTGATCATATGTTTGATCAGCATCTCATGTATCTTAGATTTGTCAATTTTATGATATTTGTCATAGAACTTAGCTATCTGATATAGCCTTCCTTCCTCTACCACTCTAGTCCTTAACATTTGAAGAATTGGTAGGAATCCTACCTCAGGAGCTGGTTGTGTTTTTGTGCCTCTGCTTCTTGTGGCTCTAGTTGAAGGGTGACTTATGGTAGTTTGCTTCTTCCTCTTAGGCACCTTAGGAGATGCTTCAGTGGACTCCACATCAACTGTAACTGTGGGCGCATGATTGATATCATCAGTTTTCTCAAATTTTATCTTCTTTATCTTAGGGTCATCTATTTTCTCTATCTTGGCTTCTACAGAGGATGCACTCTCAATTTGCATATCTATTTTGGCCTCTCTGGCTTTATCCAAGTCTTCTTGAGTCACACCATGTATCTTCAAAATTTTAGAGGTTATTTTGGTGGATTTCCTCTTGGTTGCAGCACCGTTTAAGACTACATCCACTTCCCTAGTCTTTTCTTCATAAATTCCCCATCTAGGCTCATTTGGATCCTTGGGCGCTGATAGTAAAACTTGTGCATAGGCTTCCAAGACTTGCTCTTCCACTTCATAGCCAAGTGGATGAATCCACTCAGTTCTAGGCTCAACAGCCTCCATACAAGTACTGTCAGTCTCCACCATAAAGAAAATGTTGTCCTTGTATTTCTCAACAATACTTTCAAGTATCCTATACCTCATTTGCATCTTTATCCTGAAGGTTTTCAATTCTAAATCCATGTAGTCTCTTAGAGTTCTCTCAATTGATGCCTTAAGGGATATCTCGGGCATTGTAGGTAAGCTTTTGTCTAGGTATAAGTCTGATACCTTCCCAACTATATGAAAGAACATGTAGATTATCAAAGACACAAACTTGAATACTTTGGTCTTATCATGCTTGATTGCCCTTATTTTGTCTGTCAACCGTGTGCGGAAGATTTCACACAAGTTGAATTCACCATTTTCCCTTACTATTCTTATGGCTAGAATAATAGTGGTTGTAGACACACTATTGAACCTGTTGGCATGCTAGAATCTGTAACCAAGAATCATAGACATCAATTTGGTGTCCTTCTCCTCAATTGGCTCAATAGTCATCTCATGCTTATCAATCTTGAGATTTGCAAGCTTGTTTAACCAATTTTTTGACATCCTTCCCAACTGGAAGAATGATGCCTATCCTAGATAAACCTATCATCTCATGAATGAGATCTACTATGATTCTAACTAGTACTTCAGCTATCCAAAATAGGTCATCATGGATCCTGCTCAACAATATCTTGACCCAGTCGGATTCATAAAATTTATGCGTAGTAGCATATTCAATGATAGGGTGGTCTTCTAGGTGTGCAAATGCATCTATGAATGTTTTCTTAGGTTTCATCAGTGTCTCAAGATGTGACCTAATTTTGTCTAACCCAACTGGCTCCTTTTTGCAATAAACATACATGTGTATGTCTTCTACATGCATGACGCCCATAGGGGTTTTTGAAAATGCACCTTCTAGATCATCTAAGGTTGACTTAAATGGATGTCTCTTAAACACGTATCTCTTTCTTTTAGCAACATCAAATACAACTGGAGTAGCCATGACTTACTTGTTATCTCTTTCTTTTAGCAACATCGAATATGACTAGAGTAGCCATGACTTACTTGTTTAGATGCTTCTGAAAGGTTTCAAAGGGTTTTTGAGATGTCGTGTTGATCTAGGGCTTCCAATAATCAAACTTCTTTCTTTGCTGATAGATTCACTGCAATGCTCCACAACTTCAACTACTGGATCTTCAGTGCTCTCTAAATGCTCAACTTAGAATGAAATGTGTGAATAATGAAGCTCTGATGGTTATAAAGTGACTTTTTTCACCATTAATGCTTGCCGTGTAAACACAGAGTTCAACTATGAATTTCATTCATTTTCTCTGCTAAGAATCTAACAGTGCACTCTTTCATACTACATCAAATAGTCTCCAACTAGTTTTAATCGAAGGCACATACTCTGAGGGTGAGTGTACCATCTGCGCAGGGGTCTAGAGCTAATCTAGACCCCCCTATGACCCCGAAGGTCATTTAACCATAAATAGGAGGTGCGTCCATTGCGGATGCATCCTCTACTGTTTCATCAACATTATCCTTCTTTTCTTCCTTCCAAATCAAGCTCGCATCATTTGAAGCTTGTACAAACTTGACTTCTCCTACTTCTAATATTGAGGTTTCTGACTTTTTAGGGCTTTCCTATCTTTGTGCTCAAGTTTTGTAGAACCTAGAGATGTGTCCAGCCTTGTTACATGAGTGAAAAATGACTGGAGGCCTGATATTCCTTAGCACATTCATGTGGGTTACCATAATGCACTATCTGGTTGTGTGACCAACATAATTGCATATTTGACATGTAATGTTCTGAGAGTTTCTTACATTCTGCTGAGGATGACTTCTTTGACTTTGGTGATTCTGATTTCTTTGATTTGATCTTCAGTTCATAGCTCTATGACAAAACTTATTGCATGAATAACAATAACCATTAAAAGGTCTTACCTCTTCACAATTTCTTGCTATGTGACCATGCTTGTTACAGGGATAACAAGTCTTGTTTATGAGCTTGCGCTCATCCTTGGGTGGTTCAGTTTCAACTTCTGTATGTTTTCCAATCTTCTTAGCTTCTGTAGATTCTTCTGATGCTTTTTTTCTTGCTCGCATGTCATTGATCTAATTTTGTGCTTCATTGAACCCAATACCGCTGGTGTCTCCTAGCCTTTAATCTTTTATGCATACAATTGTGACTCTATAAGATCCTTGCTTGTTTGCAATTTGTCAATATGGTTCTTTGCCTCAGATAATTCAAATTCAATATGTTTCTTGTTGTTCTCTAATTCCAAGACTTTCATGTTTTCTTGCCTTAGTTCTTCATCTAATTGCTTGTTCTCTTTGACCTATTCTTCATAGGCTTCTTGATTGTTAAGTAGCTTTTCATCCAACTCTTCAATCTGGTCTTTCAGAGATGTATTTTCCTCATTTATCTTTTTAATCATTTTTCCCAAATCGCTTGTGGAACAGTTTTTTCTCAGTCTTTTGATGACTTCTTGAGAGTCACTGACTTTTTCTTTCATTTCTTCAATTTCCTTTTTAGATCTATCAAGGTCTTCAAGAGCTACTTCAAGATTATTTTTTAGATGTTTCATTTCTCCCTTATCCATGATCTCCTCAAGTGGTTAAACTTATCTTCAGAGGACCAGAGCTTTGATACCAATTGTTAGGATTGGGAACACTGAGAGGGGGCGGCGGTGAATCAATGTTTTATACTATTACTTTTTCTCCACTTTTAACTTAATTGCTTAGTAACTGAAATGGACATCAATACAAGTAAAGTAAACATTCATAACACATGACACCAAATATGATTATGGGAAAACCCAAATAGATAAAAACCCCAGTGGGAATTGACACCCACTAAGAACTGTACTTGTGTATTATGATGTATGTTAGAAGATCTTGTAACCCTGTTAGGAGTTGTTCTTTACAATACTTTAGTACAATGACCTGGTCAAGGGTTGGACCCTGTTATGATTCTTTTACAATTAACCCTGTAAGGGGTGGGGACACACTATCCTAGAGCTCACTTCTCAAGTGGTGAAGGCTACAACCTTCTGGATATCAAATACACACTATATGTGCAAGGTGAACTGGTGTAGTGACACTTCTTGTCTGATCAGTTCCTTTGGCGCGCTGATGCTTTAGCCTCTTATAAAGCTTTTACACATTCTTTCTGCTCTTCGCATACTTCTTTGCTTATGCGAACTCTATTTCCATGCCATACCGAATTACAAAGGTGCATGTCTTATTTATATGCGCATACAAAATTATTTACTAGGTCGACCCTTTAACCTATTACATACAACGCTTCCAAATGAATTGTCTCAAGCATGTTTACATACAATTAAATTAACATGTCTATGTCCTAAATACAATGGGCACATAGCCTTTACAAAACAATATTATAAGCGCTAATCAAAATAAAAACAATCAGCTCCATGTTCTGTCATGTTTTGTCACTTACTGTTTGTGCCACTTCATCTAACTCTAACTTCCTCATACTAAATCATACCATCATGCGCTCTTATACATAGCATGAATACATAATTAGAAGCTTAACTTCTAGGGCACGTGTCATAACTCTATCATACACACGTGCACTAATGCTCTTATCACCTGGTGCTCTATTATCTGTCCAATCTTCCATACTCAGCCATTTTTTTTATCTTCTACGTTATGCGCTGACTCCAAAACTTCATATGACTTTGTTTCCATAATGACAACACTAATTACAGTCATATACATTAGTATAGTCAACTTGTCAACACACAAAAGCACTTGTTAAGAAAGCTAAAGTAGTCGAGGTTACAAATGCACCTATGACGGGTCCACAGGACTCAACACCCTTAGTGACAGTGCCTACAATTGAAATAAAGTATGTGCCTATCCTCGCAACTCAAGAAGTTAACACCATAATGATTGATAATGTGGAGATATCAATGGTGGCCACTGACAAAGACTTGGACAAATTTGACAAAGCCTTTGTGAGCACACAAGAAGTAGAAACACTATGTGGTGACAATCCATCTATGTAGGAAGAAGATGTGTTGATTGAGGACTGAACAGGAAAAGAAAATGAAGAGGAGAAAGAAGAAGAAGAGAAGAATGAAAATAAAAAAGAGAAAGGAGAAGAAGAGGAGGTAGAAAAGGAAACAACAGATGAACCCTCAGTTGAAATGCTTGTGGAGATGAAGTCAGAAATAATGTACAACACACCCATCACTCCCATGCCTTCAACATCATTGTTGACAAGTTTGACCCCTGACATTACAAGTTTGGACTCTTGGGGAGAAGAAGACCTAATCAAGATCAGTGTCCTTGCTTTGGAGAAGGCCAAGGAAAAAAAAGTAATGAGAAATCCTTTGTTTTTTTATTCAATAGACATCTTGAACAATCTACTACTAGCAGAGAACAAGGTACAAAAAGTGCACTCAGTGGAGGATGTCAACAACATCCTAACAAGCTTCAAGGCAAACTTCTCTTGCCTAGAAGAATCAGCAGCTAAGGTAGCAAAATAGAAGTATCTTAAGAAGAGATTAGATGAGCTAACGGCAAACTTTTCACTTGACCTCAACTCTTTAAAGGTTGGTCAAGCGTCTCTGAAAGAATTTGCAGCCAAAGGAAGGAAACTTGTAGCAGACTACATGAGCCAAGACAAGCTGACTGCAGATCTCTATAAGAAAATTCAGGAAGCAGAGGCCATGATAGATCAAGTGAGGAAATCGCTAGAAGATCCCACTATAGATGTAAACATGTGTAATAATGTCTACCAAGGACAAGTGGACAAAATAGAAAAGATAGAAAAAGAAATGTCCAAAATAAGGGCAAGGCAAAAATAGTTGAGAAATGCTCTTGTTCCTTCACTAGATGTCTTAAATCAGAACATCAAGGAGATTGATGCCACTATGGTGACATATGATCAAGGTCCGTGTACAGAATTGGAGAATATGGAAAAGTTAGTATATACTTTGTGCGCCCATCTTTAGACTAGAGACACACTAAAGAAATTTTGGCAGAATGAGATTGCTAATCTCAAGATAGCATATTTGGATGTCTTCACTTTGTAAGTACTTGTGTATACATTTTTTGAGCACCTTTGTCATTAATGTCAAAGGGGGAGTATAGTATCTAGAAGGAAGAATATGGATCCATGTAAATAATGTAAAGAAAAGTATAGTACATAAGGGGAGATATAAGTTAGAATATGTATAAGAAAATTTTGTACAAGGGTACAATTAGTAACTTCGCCATATTCCCTTGTTTCCATTAATTACAAAGGGGGAGATTGTTGGCAAGTTGAATATACTAAAGTATATGACTGTATTTAGTGTTGTCATTATGGAGACAAAGTCATATGAAGTTTTGGAGTCATCGCATATTGAAGAAGATCAGAAATATGGCTAAGTATGGAAGATTGGACAGATAGCAGAGCACCAGGTGAACAGAGCATCAACGCACATGCGTTTGACAGAGTTATGACATGCGACCTTAAAGATAAGCTTCTAAGTATGTCTTCATGCTAAATCTAAGAGCGCATGATGATATAAGTCAGTATGAGAAAGTTATAGTCAAATGAAGTGGCACAGACAGTGAGCGACAGATTAGAATAGAGCATGGAGCTGACTATTTGTATTTTGGTTAGCGCTTGTAATATTGTTTTGTAAAGGTTATGGGCCTATTGTATTTAGGTCATAGACATATTAATTTGATTGTATGAAAACACGCTTGAGCCAATTCATTTGGAAGTGTTATATGTAATTAGTTATAGGTCGACTTAATGAAGAGTTTTGTATTCGCATATAAATAAGACATGCGCCCTTCTAATTATGGATGCAATGTGAAGAGAGATCAGATAAGCAGAGAAGAAGTATGTGAAGAGAAGATAGAATGTGGCAGAGCTTTACAAGAGGCTAAAGAATCAACACACAAAATGAACTGATCAGACAAGCAGTGTCACAACACCAATTCACCTTGCAGATATAGTGTGTATCTGATATCTAGAAGACCTTCACCACTTGAGCAATGAGTTCTTGGATAGTGTGTCCCCACCCCTAATAGGGTTAATTGTAAAAGACTCCTAATAGGGTCCAACTCTTGACCAGGTCACTGTACTAAAGCATTGTAAAGAACAACTCCTAACAGGGTTGCAAGATCTTCTAACAAGGATCATAATACACAAATACAGTTCTTAGTGGGTGTCAATTCCCACTGGGGTTTTTACCTATTTGGGCTTCCCCGTAATCATATTTGGTGTCATATGTTATGAATGTTTATCTTACTTGCATTGAAAATCATTTCAGTTTCTAAGCAATTAAGTTAAGATTCAAAGTATCAAAAAAATGTAATAAGTATAGAACACTGATTCACCCCCCCCCCCTCTCAGTGTTCCCAATCCCAACAGTGTGTAGGCATCCCACCTATGATAAAGAGTTATATGTCATTGGTCAAGGTTGCAAATAGTGGAAGCACTATATGTTGGGAAAGGAAACTGCCATACACACAAATCACAAGACTCTTCAATTAATTCAAACACATGGACAACTGCAAAATGCTAAGCATCAAAGATTGTCAAACTTATCTCCAAAAATTCCATCTCAACATTTTCCATAACAATGGGAGCACAGATAAACTGGAAAATTGTTTGAGCATGACTCTATGATGTAGGAGCATCCTGGGTGTAAGAGCAATCTTGCATCACCCAAAAATATTTCTATTTTGTATTCAATAAGGGCTATCTTGTGCAGAGCTGCTATTTATGGAAACTTGCT
The DNA here is from genome assembly GCA_027943335.1 of Chamaecyparis obtusa. Taxonomy (NCBI): domain Eukaryota; kingdom Viridiplantae; phylum Streptophyta; class Pinopsida; order Cupressales; family Cupressaceae; genus Chamaecyparis; species Chamaecyparis obtusa. The sequence goes on along the minus strand of BSBK01001189.1, from coordinate 874,835 downwards.
ATTTCTAGTAAGTTGGTCTTACAATCTCGGAATGTTCTGATTTTACATGTGGAGGTTCATCTCAATCATATCAGCCTGCCAACAAAGTTTCATGGCTAGATCAGGTCTAGTTTTGAAGATATTAAAGATTTTCGGTATTGGCAGCACGGTATAGAAACTTTGAACTCAGTTTTGAAGGCTTTAGAGGCCCCGGATGAGGTCAAAAATTCAGGTGACAAGCACTTGCACTAGTCAAGCCTGTAGAGCGCTTTGTGGTGTTTCTGAAATGGGGTTATAATAGTCAATTGGGTCAACTGGTGATGAGTTATGGTCTCCGGAAGTCGGGCCACCTGAAATGGTAGAAAATAATTTTCCTTCAAAATTTCTATTCGAGTTTGAAAAGTTATTTTGAGCCGACTTTGATGTAATAAATTGAAAAATAAAATAATTCTAAGTTTGGTCGGCCCTTAGGGCTAAATTTCTGGAACCTTCTCGGGCGGTGGAAATTGCCTATATAAAGAAGGCCCGTAGTGTTGTCTTGGAGTTTTGGGGGACAGTTCTGGGTAGTAGATCTGGGTATTGATTCGAGGCTTTGTCCTATAGAATATTGTAAGGGAATGCCCATGTGGCTTTGCATATTGTAATTCTGAAAGTTTGTAATTCCACATTTGTGGAGATAATAAGAAGCTAATTTTCTGTTCTTGCATATTGTTGTTATTTTTTCTCTATTTCTGTTATGTGTTTGTGGTATTAAGGGGAGCATCCTTCATCACTCTAATTGTAACTCTAACTGTGGCCATCGAATAGAGAGTTGGACTCATTAATATAGTATGATACTGAATTTATTGAGATCTACAAGCAACTTGTGGATAGTAAACATGTGCATGATTTTGGATAACCATGGAACATAGTTTCCATGGATTTCATGTCTTGCCTTACTACCACTAGACAAGGGCATGATTGTGTGCATATTGTGGTAGATAGACTCTAAAAAATGGCTACCACGGTGGCTTGTAAAAAGGCAATTTATGTTGAGGAGATTGCAAAATTATTTTTTTAACATGTTTGGGCTTATTTTGGTTTGTGACAAAGCATCATTTCAGATAGAGATAGTAAATTTATCATAAAGTTTTGGTCTTCATTACAAGCTAAGATGGACTTGAAATTGACAAAATATACTACACTTCATCCTCAAATAGATGGCAAATAGAGGCAATCAGTACCATGATCATTCAACTATTGTGAATGTATCATTCCCAACATCCTCACACATGGGATTAAAGCCTTCTCTATGTCCAACACAGCTACAACTAGACACTTTATAACTCAACTGACCACAACCTATTTGAGGTTTCTCTTGGCTACCGATCATTGTCACCAATGTATGTTACATTTTCAATCATTCAATCTGATTTGGCAACATATTTTGATGAGGAAGACAGAGCAACAAAACTCATCAACATGATTTACCACTTGAATAGGATGAAATAGGATTCACCCTAAAATGTATGAGGGAAATATGAGATCTAATTCTAAATCCAAATTCCCAAAGAAGAGATCCAAATTGATCAGCCAAAAGGTTAATACACAATCGAATCAATCTATGGAGAATATGAAAGAGGAAGAAAACCTTATATTTCCCTATAATGGAATTGAAGTGTTTGAAATTGAAAGGGAAGTACTAACCTCAAGTTAGGAAAAATTTGGAAAATGCCAATTTCTGATGTCTGTGTGTACTTTTGGGCAATTTTGCAACCTGTTTCGGACTGGAAATGCTGAGATGAAGAAAACCCAAAAATCCTTTGTCTTTTCAATGGTAGGTAGTCTTTGACCCTCATAAAAGGTCAAAGGCTAGATTCTTTATTTGAAGGTCAATTCTGACTTTGTTCACAAATCTCGGGAGTTCACCGAAAAGGGTATCCAAATCTACTCTCATATATGAAATTTTGCACCTGTACTTATAAGAAAATGGGGGTTTTGTTTGTATGGGGGGTTTGCCTTGGTCAAACCTCAGTTTGGAATCAACCTTAATATTGAAATTGAAATGGAGAACTCTAGCAAGTAGTAGAAGTAGATCTAACAATGAAGCTATGCAATTCAATAGATAATGCAATTGTATTTGAAATGTAATCAAGTATGTTGATATGAAAGGTTGAACATGTAAATCAAACCTCCATGATTGTATGCTTGGAATCCACCTTGAGGGAAGATTGAAATGGATCATAAAGATGAACAAAGGATCTTGAAGGAAGATCACACCATCATGATGGCTAGATCTAGGGTTTGAATGATGAATCTTGAATGCTTGAGCCAAATCCCTTCAATGGCTTGAATGCTTGAATCCTTGATCTTCAATGGAGAACTTGGATGGAGAAGAGGACTTGAATGCTTGAATGGATGCTTGATCTTGCTTGAGAGCTCCTTGATCATGAAATTGGTTGAGATGAGATTGAACATGAAAACTTGATGGAAAAATGAGAGAGGAAGGCCTCCTTTTATAGTGAACTAGGGCACAATCCTTTAAAGGGGCCACCTTGGATAATTAAATCCCAATTAGGTCCTAAGCTTTAGAAAATATACCTAGATTAAATGCAATTTGAGGATTTACCATTCCGAAACCCGAAATGGCCGACTTGGAGGTGGGAAAACAAATATCCCCAAAAATTCGACACCCAAAAATAAGGAAATTTGAAATCTGGATAGGGGGTCAAGGACAACCTTGGGACTTGTTGGCTAAATTTTTTGTAATTTGCTAAGACTACACCTTACAAAATTGTAACTTTAGGCAACATATCATGAGATAAATCTCTTCTCTCAGCAATAGGGGAGGCTCCCTTCTTACTAGAGGTGGCTTCAATAGGAACATAACTGAAATTACAAAAAGGGCGGTTCTCTTAATCAATTCCTCTTTTTTCAGGAATGATTTGCATACAACTACAACTTTCCAACTTAACAAAAGTGCCTTATTGCTACGATAATACCGGTGACCCTGGAATTGACATAAGAAAAATACTAGGGGCAGCAGCTTTCTTTTTATATTTTGTGAAACAAAAACAGGAATCCAAAGTCTCCCGCACTTGTTTCGTCAGGATTCAAGCAGAATAACCAGTAAGGCACAAAGTCTCTTACTGGATACTCTCAAATTTAATTAAAAAAAATTTACAACTGAAGCCCAAAGTCTTCAGCTCTAAGTAATTGCAGCCACTACTATCTATCACAATTTGTCCTTCTGCAGCACAAAGTCTTCAAAAGTTCAAATTGGTTCTGAATGCAACAGGCAGCTCAAAGTCTGCACAATTGAATCCAAATCCCTCTTGAATCAAAATATTAAAACTCACAATCAACTCAATAAAATGTCCTCACATAACAGTTTGAATTGGCACAAAGTCTCAAAACAATCTGCCTCTTTTATTGAAAGCAATCTGATTTACATCCAAGCACAAAGTCTTAGAGTGCAGATACAAACTGGCAGAGTTTTTTTGCCTTGCCAAAAGATGATTATTTACAATGAGCTCCCTCTTTTATATAGGAAAAGAGGAAAGAGAAAGGTGGAGAGAAAAGAGGAAAATCCTTAACCACCTTGACTTATTCCGTAACTAACTAACTAATTTTGACTTTTTCAAAGTTGCATGCCTAATGCACTTGCAACTTGATTACATGTTACCACTTTGCACATGATACTATCACATGCAATTACATATGTCAAACACAAATTACAAAGACATGATGAAATATTCCAAGTACCTGACAAGACACGACACCTATTACATCATTCTTCGTTTGTCTCCATGCTACTACAGGATGCGCGGTGATTGATATGCTTTAGTTTGGCGAAAGCATCTGGAACAGGGACCTGCATCCTTGGTTGTCTCTTGAGAAGTGCATTTGTTTCTTTCCATCTTTGCCTTGAAAAGATTCTTTTTGATTGTAATCTTTCAAACCTTTATGGGGAGAAAGATCCAATCTTCTTAGCTTGTGTTCTAATTTTGATTCACTTGATTCCCTTGAAGTTGAATTTCTTTTAAGGGTGGTCTTTGAGCTCTCCTATGGGCTTCTTGTTCTCTTTGTATCCTTTCTCTTTGCTCACGTTCCAATCTTTCTTGTAGCCTCCTTTCAATTCTTTGTCTTTCTCTTTCAAATTCAATACCAACTTCCTCCTCTTCCTCCAAGATGGCCCGAGCAACTGAATAGTGTGCATCGTCTTCTCTTTGATTCCAAATGAAAGCCCCTAAGTCTGAAATGATATCTTCTTGCCTTACATTTATATCCAAGCCTGGTTGCACAACTGGATAGTCAGCATAAGAAGGTAGCACCATCTTAGATCATTCTTTCAGTTTTGTTTCTCCTGTCCTAACCTTTCTTGAATCTTCCTTTCAATCCTTGGGGCCTTTACTTCTTCTTCTTCTGGTGTTGGCTAGAGATTCTCCTGACATAGCAATATGATATGCTTGAGTAACTGTGTCATGAAGATTCCACATGGTAAGAACGTCTTCAAGTGATGGATTCATTGCACTTTTTTGAATGCACAAGAAATGAACTTGGGTTATTAGATGAGGATGGAATACTTGTGAACAATGGAAGAACAAATGGATTTGAGTGTGTGGTGAGAAAAACCAAAATGGGTTTTTCAGGGGGTATTACATATGAAAGAACAAGCATTAGGTGAGAAAATGAAGCATGGATGGGTCAATTGCATGATCTTTGATGTACAAATATGGATTTTGGAAGGCTATGGACATGGCATATGACTGGAAAACTTTAGGACAACGAAGAGGTGAATGGATAATGGATGAATGGAAGGATGGTATTTCATGAAAAAGTGTCAAATTAACCACCATTATGAGTTTGACGTCATATGGTGATGATAGGGACAGCGGTTTAATGCAAGTGAATTTGGAAAATAGCACATGAATAACTTGCATTTGTCTTTTCTTCTTCATAGGACAAGGTTTTTAATCCCGACTACATGTGCAAGAAAGATGAAGTTCTTGTACATGCATCTTTGAGAATTGAGAATGGAAGTAGAAGAATTATATATTCTATCACATGTAAATCAAAATTGCAAGCTTTATATGTATAATGAATAAATTTAGAAGAAAAACAAGAAAAAGAATAAGGAAAAATTTACCTCAATCTCCAACATAGAATAAATCTAATTGATTCCCGGATTTAGAAAAGATTGGATAGAAAGAGTATAAATAGATCATTTTCCTTGTTTCTCTCCCCCAAAATTGGATAGTCAATGATATTATACAGCCAAATGGAAAGGATTGAGAAGAAAAATGCCAAGAAATAGCAACCGTTTGACCATTTCTCTTGCATATGCAATGAGAAAGAAAAACGGCGTCTAGGGCATAAAAACAACCAAAAATGATGAAACAAATCATAAAAATGCTTATCAAATTGATTCAATGGCTGAGGGAATGATTGATGATGCTGAAAATCTTCAACTATAAGGCGTTTTGATGGAAAAAGAGCTCCAAGCGGATTGTTTTTGAAGAAAAACATATGTTGTTCATGTTAAACAGTCACATGTAATGCATATGAAATTCGACGTCTATGCTGAAAATGCCTTTTTCAAATGTCTTTGCATATGATTTTGATATGTGAAAGGGCAATGAAAATCAATGCCTAGCTTCTTGTATTAAAACGCTATTTTTGATACCCTTTGCACATGAGTTTTGAGTGATTTGAATGCATATGTTATGCTGGAAATGGTGGACGCAAAATAAGAAGAGCTTTACATAGCATTTGATGAGTTTCAAATGCATATGTGATGAGACTAAAAATTGACACCTTGGTCTCTCATTAAAAATGTTGTTTTTGAAAGCCAATACATATGCATTTGGAGTGTATTAACGCATATGCAATGAGGTTGAAATTCGATGCCCAACATATAATCATCAAAAACGTTATTTTTGAAACACTTATCATATGCAAAGAGTGGATTTATATTATATGCAATGCTGTTTGAAATCGACGTCTATACTCATATGCATTAAAAATGTTAAAAATGAATGTCATTACATATATGTAACAACCTTAAAATTTGACGTCTATGAAAAAAACTATTAAAAACGTCATTTTTCATAGTCATTACATATGTAAGAAAACATATGTAATGCCTTCTAAAAACAACGTCAAGAGGAAGGAAACTCTTTTGCATATGCAAATGAATTTAAATTCGACATCCAAGATAAATGGAAGAGTTTTCAATGTATTTACATATAAAGAGTCTATGCAATACACTTAAAATTTGACACTTTTGGGAAGATATATAAAAACGTTGTTTTAAAACACATTTGCACGTTAAGTTTTAAACATATGTAATGCTTATTGAAAACAACGTCATGAGGAAGATAAAACAAAGAAAAGTATACGCACTTTTGAAGTGCATGTACATGTCTTTCAAAATATGACTTTTACAAAGAAAAAGCCACCCTTTGAGTTCATGAATGTTATTTTAAATATGCAGTCACATATAAAAATGACACTTTAGCAAGGATTAAATACGCTCTTTAGAAATACAACTGCATATGATTGAAAACATGACATGTACATGCAGTCGTTGATAAAAACAACGTATTTAATATGAAAAAGACTTAAGAGTGAGTTTTTAAAAGTGTTTTGCACATGGATAATATGCAGTGAAGAACAAAAATCACACTTTTAACACTTAAGTATTTTAAATTTGAATTAATTTAATACATTACTATAGTATTTAAATAAAGTAACATGAAACTAGGAGATTTAAAGCTAATTTCACGAATCTTTGAAATGAGGAAAACAACTCTAACACCAAAGCAAGGGTGAGAGTTTATAAAGAACATAATTTGCAACATAGAGAAGAAGTGACGACTTAGGACAACAACTTCTCATATAAGAAGGTTATCCATAGTCAAAACATATGTCAATATGATGAAATAATATTGCAATACAAACAAATACCACTAAGCTAAGGAAAGCAGTTCCCTAGACAAAGAGAGAGAAGGAAGAACTTTGCCCCCTAGGGATGAAAACAAGGGATACCTTTGCAAAACACATGTCCTAGAAAAGATATCTTGAATAATAGAAGAGAGCAATGGATGAAAAGTTATCATAATACAAACCATCGAGATAAATGAAAGAATAACCAATTAAGCTCAAAGTAGGAACATAATGGATTCTAGAAGACAAGAAGAAATATACCTCTTGCCCCCCAGTCTAGAGGAGAAAAGATATATGTTATATCAGAGTGAGGGGTAAAATTATGAAGAAATATCAAAGGACAAGTTTCTTTTCTTTTATCTTTATGGATCAGACAATAAGGAGAAGGTACTTTGAAGAATCTTTGCACATCTACATCATGAATCATAGTTTGAACCTCAACATAAGTGTGGGAAAAACTAGGAAAGATAGGATTAGGATTAGGAAGATTAGGAACACTGGTAAAAGTGTAGGAAGTGATATTAATGGAAGACACAAATAGAGGAACACTTGGAACCACAGTTGGAAAAGGATTTGAATAGATATAAGTAATACTATGGTAAGAAGATTGTAAGGTAGGATCTTGATTTTCCATAAGGTCACCACTAAGGAGAAGAGCGTTAAGGGAATTCAGATCTTTCTCCGCTAATACCTCGTCACTAGAAGGAATCCCAAATGGAGGTGAGGGATTTATAGTGTCATCTCCTTTCGCATAAGGGAAGTGTGTTTTAGAGAATATGTCAATTTCTTGTATTAAAAATGCCTCACAAGGAGAGGATAAATCAATGTATTTATCCAAGGGTTCATCCCAAATAGTAGAATTATCCACAATGGCTTCATGAGGAAGAGAGTAATCAACATCCAAATCCAAAGGTTCATCCCAAATAGGAGGATTATCATCCCTATCCATTGAGTGCATTGTAGGAGTGTCATAAGTCATTAAAGCTTGATCCCTAGAGGGGGAAGAAGGACATCTATTAGGAGAAGAATTAACATCAATCCTCAACTCATCTCCACAAAGAGAAATATGATGGAGATATAGATTAAGGTCATCTTCTTTCTCTAATATATCCTTATAAGGTAATTCAAAAGAGGACAAAGCAACATCACATGCCCTAGATGAAGTTTTGCTAGGTGTAATGCCAAACAATGATAAGGTAAGAGGAGGATGTTGCGTAATCCCAAAAGTTTTGGAAAACGTTTGAAACAACTTGTGCAACATGATAACAAATAGATCTAGATATATCCCAATGTATTCAAATGAAATTTTATAAACATGAAAAGGAAATCAAACACAATAGAGCATCTAATTCCACAAAGTAATGTAAATGTTTATGTATTTTTTTAAAGAAATTTTGCAATTTTTTTGGATTTTTGAAATGTAAATGCAAGAGCATAAAAGAAATCTAATCTTAAGGCAAGAAAACAAATGATTTAACACCAAAAAGAAAGAGAGTAAGTATGTTGGGTTCACCAAAATGAATAGTGAATGTGAACACACAAGGGAATACAAAGGAAGAGCATCTAAATCCACAAAACAAAGGAGGGTAAGCGTGTCGGGTTCACCAAAATGAATAGTATGAAATAGGATTGACCCTAAAATGTATGAGGGAAATATGAGATCTAATTCTAAATCCAAATTTCCAAACAAGAGATCCAAATTGATCAACCAAAAGGTTAATACATAATCAAATCAATCTATGGAGAATATGAAAGAGGAGGAAAACCTTATATTTCCCTATAATGGAATTGAAGTGTTTGAAATTGAAAGGGAAGTACTAACCTCAAGTTAGGGAAAATTTGGAAAATGCCAATTTCTGATGTCTGTGTGTACTTTCAGGCAATTTTGCAACCTATTTTGGACTGGAAATGCCGAGACGAAGAAAACTTAGAAATCCTGTCTTTCCGATGGTAGGTAGTCTTTGACCCTCATAAAAGGTCAAAGGCTAGATTCTTTATTTGAAGGTCGATTTTGACTTTGTTTGTAGATCTCGGGAGTTCGCCGAAAAGGGTATCCAAATCTACTCTCAGATTCAAAATTTCGCACCTGTACTTACAAGAAAATGGGGGTTTTGTTTGTATGAGGGGTTTGCCTTGGTCAAACCCCAGTTTAGAATCAACCTTAATATTGAAATTGAAATGGAGAATGCTAGCAAGTAGTAGAAGTAGATCTAACAATGAAGCTATGCAATTCAATAGATAATGCAATTGTATTTGAAATGTAATCAAGTATGTTGATATGAAAGCTTAAACATGTAAACCAAACCTCCATGATTGTATGCTTGGAATCCACCTTGAGGGAAGAATGAAATGGATCTTGAAGGAAGATCGCACCATCATGATGGCTAGATCTAGGGTTTGAATGATGAATCTTAAATGCTTGAGCCAAATCCCTTCAATGACTTGAATGCTTGAATCCTTGATCTTCAAAGGAGAACTTGGATGGGGAAGAGGACTTGAATGCTTGAATGGATGCTTGGTCTTGCTTGAGAGCTCCTTGATAATGAAATTGCTTGAGATGAGATTGAACATGAAAACTTGATGGAGAAAATGAGAGAGGAAGGCCTCCTTTTATAGTGAACTAGGGCACAATCCTCTAGAGGGGCCACCTTGGAGAATTAAATCCCAATTAGTTCCTAACCTTTAGAAAATATACCTAGATTAAATGCAATTTGAAGATTTACCATTCTGAAACCCGAAATGGCCAACTCGAAGGCAAGAAAATAAATATCCCCTAAAACCTGACACCCAGAAATCAAGGAAATTTGAAATCTGGACAGGGGGTCAAGAACGACCTTGGGACTGACCAAGTTAGGGTCGAGGTCGACTTTGACCCCATAAGGTCAACTTTGACCTTATGGTCAAAAACCTCAGGATCTTGACCTAGAATGCTTGGAAATGCAGATTGAAGTGAAAATCAGGAACATATAGAAGCAGAACAAGTATGATCCGAGCAAAGAGCTAATTCAAGGTGCTTGACATGACCTAGACCACTCACGCGGAGGGATAAATGCTCTTAACATGGAAGTGCTTCCATTTTAAGACGATATACTACCTACAACAACAGGTTCATGAAAATTTGGAGAAAAATAATAAAAAATACAAAGATGCATGATGAACATTGAGCTCCTCATCATTTTAAAGTTGGGGACAATGTGTGGTTGCATCTTCAAAAGGGATGACTTCAAAGGCCCAACAAGAATCTATGTCCTCTTTGTTATGGTCCATACAAAATCATCAAATGAATTGGTGAAAATGCATTCGAGCTTAACTTGCCACCATTTTTGGGTCTTCATCCACTATTCAATCTTGAGTTGTTGAGGCCTTATTTTCATACTTTGGTTGACATTTCCAAAGGGGCTAAACACATTCATAATGCAAAACTAAATCCAAAGGAAACTACACCACTATAGAGTGATCATGTTCAAGTTGGTAGTTTACACATCAACGTAAGTGGCTTACCAAAAAGAAAATTCATATATGTTTTCCTTAGCTATTGCAATTGGTGGATGTGATGGGGCCCATTGCCTCTCAAGGGGGGAGGAATGATCAAACGACAAACCAGGATCACTTAGATATTGTTGGCCCAAGTGATAATGGAAAATGCTAAAAATCAAATCTATTTCCTAGGTTTTAGTATTTTGCATTTTTGAAGGCCTTTGAAGCAAAATTTGGGGTCAAAACTTTTGTCTATCCCTTAAATCAAATAACCAAATGCATTAGCTTTAATAGACTGAAACTAGACTTGTTAGAAATCTTTCCAACGATGTATGCATTTTTAGATTTTGAGCATTTGATGAAAAGTTATTATCTTACAAAGTCAAACTTATAAAATATAGTCTTTTATTGTAATATTGGATTATTTTTTTAATTATCCACATCCAAACCGTTCATTTCAAATTCCAAAAGGATGTGATGACTCTTGGAATTCTTTGCAAATTGTATAAAATGAGTTTTGAAAGCTAATAAACTACCTTTTTGAGCTACATACATCTCTTTTTTGAGTTTATTGTTCTTAATTTATTGTGTAAGGTCTACAATACTACATGTACACCATGTATTGTAATCCTGAGTGCATAATTTGGATTAGCTCCATAATAATCTTGGGTCCTCTTGCAACTTGCTCATACATCTACAACAAACTCACATACATCTATCCTCTACCCAACAAAGATTTTTAGAAGACACACCTCTCTTTATGCTCCTATAATATTTTGGTTGGTCGTGTAGGACAATCAAAGCCTATGGCTTTGCTAAAGGATGTATGAGCTAGTTGTTGATGATTATGTTCCTAGGTAAAAGCACAATAAGCTGTCACCCTTTTACAAAGGAAAAGGCTAACAAAATCAAACCTGTTCAACTTGAATATAAGAAAAATGACATTTATGTTTGGAATTTGAAGATGATGTAAACTAATTAAATGTTATAAAATGGATGAACTTTATGGTTAATCTTTTTAATTATTTTTTTGAATAAAAATTGATATGTTTTTTGAATTTTTAAAAATGATTTTTCAGTTGCTAAAAATGCTAAAAATTAGGGGTTTAGTTCCCACCAAAAAATTATATGTAAATAAATCTTATTTCCCCTAATTTCAAAATATGTCATAGATGACATATATATCTAGTGCATGAAGAAATAAAAATTAGTTTGTGACCTATAATTTCTCTTCTATAACATTTCAAATTCCAACTCACTAAAATTGACAGTTTTCATCTTACAACATATTTTTCATAACAAATCTATCCCAATAAAAAAAACAAATATATATTCTTGAAGAGGACTCTCTCCTCTAGTGCACCATATGTTTTTCAAATTTATTTAATATGATTTACTATTTTTTTCTTTCTCCGAATTAACATCTCCTTGACTGTTAAAATACCTACTTGTAATATTTTTTAATTATAATAAACTATGTCTAATTAACACTATAAATTCTATATGAGGATATTCTTGAATCTGATCTCTACAAAAGGGTATTTTTTTTATTTTTTTAAAAATATCATTAAAAATATTAAGAGTTATTAAAACACCACTTTTCTGAAATAATTTTATTTTTATGGTAATTGGATCCAAAGTGGTATAAAACATGCATTTAATAGATATTTCCAATTGGAAAAGTTAAAGCACTTATCTTACTTAGCTAGAATGAATCTAAATAGACCATATGTTTGACCAAAATTAATTTTTAGTTAGAAATACTAAAATTTAGTTGTGCTAATAAGTTAGCCTAAAAGGTGACCCCTGATTGTGCTTTTACCCTCGGACCCTTAGCGTAAATAATGGGAAACCAAGGTGACATTGCATTCAGCGTTGTGAGTTGGGAGATCATTTTTTAATAAAGCTCAGTCTTGCTACATTGTGGAAACTTGGGTGTATAGGCACACATGGATATACACAAACTTCTTGCAATGATCAAAGGTCTACAACTATAACACTTAAACATGAGTTTTCATTGAGTATTGGGTTCTTCTTGACAACAATATGCATTAAATGTCAATTGTCTATGATGAATCACTGACATTTATATCCATTCAAAGGAGCAAGAAGTGTTTTTTTTCTAGATTGTCAAACAAATAATTTCGAGTGCATAAATTCTTAATTTTGCAATAAATACTATAGTCCATTGATGTTATTACTTAGGTTACAATTTGAGTTTCACATTGCATCTTGTGCTCAAGGATTTAATAAAAAAAATACTTATTTATATGCTCAATATATATCATTCATTTTGCACATATCTATTAGAAAATGTGCAAAAAAAATCATCCTAAACTACAAATCTCATTGTCTTAAAAACTAAAACCTCTCTAAAATTAGAATAGTTAACCATTTAACAAAATTACTCGAGGGAAAAAGGAACAAATCTTCAAGGGTGTTCTACAAGAAGTTAACATGGAAGACACATGCATACATCCATAAAAGAAAACTTTACATGAAAAACATGCACATGCACAATTCACTTGTTTAGACAATTTTCAAAAATTACTCCTTTGTAATAGTTCATCAAGGAGTTAAATAACAATATTGACTTTAGTCAACTCATACAAAGTGACACATTATCTCATAAAAAATAAGAACCATGTCATCCATACCATTTTACATGTAAGGCACTCCCACAAAAGACATCATTGATACACAAAGTTAACTACACTGGCTAATTAACAATATAAACCAACATTAATAATTAGATAGTCGACAATAAGAAATCAAAGGTCGAGATAATTTATTTCTAACAATGTCAAGTAAAAAAATCCTTGAAAATAATCCTAAAAACCAATAAAAATGTTAAAAGTTGTTACCACAAGTGTTAATTGAAATCAATCTATGCCCCTATATTGTTGTATCTTACTAGGAGGTATACATCATCGTAACTTGTACATGTGGCATTTAAATTGATATAAAGGGATTCAAAGACATTTGACGACATTAACATTATAATGGAAGAACACTATCAAGAAAGGTAAGTTTGTCTAATGTGTTTCATGTATTTTGTTTTTATTATAAAACTTATTATATTTTTACTAGTCTAAAATATTTAGATTTAAAATTTAAATTTTATAATATAATATTAAAATAACTATGATTTTACCAATACAATTTATTTATTTTAAGTTCTAATTTAGTTTCTTTTAATTTTATAAATTTAAATATAAAATTGTTAAATTTTATTTTTATTTTTATTTTTAAACTATAGTTTTTTATTTTTTTTAATAAGAAAGGATGCTTCTTATTCCTTGGCTTTTAGTTAAAGATGCTCAGCCTAAGACTCACACTAATGACCTTGTGAATGAAAATCCTCTGAAAAAAAATAAAATTTATTGACTTATTCACAACATATACTTCAAAGAAAATCCTCTTCAAGTTCTTGCAGAAAGAGTGGACGAATCTGATGATGTCTAAGCGCCTATGGAAATGAAATTGACCTTAGTTATGATTTTTTGGGATGCTCTGACTAGCCCGCTGGGCTATGTTTTTTCTTTAACTTACAACTTTAATGTTAAGTTTTTGTTAAGGTTTTTATGCCCTGCGTGACACACTATCAACTTTTTTATTTTGAACTATAAACTTGGTTTTTTTTGAGACTGTGGATATCTACTGGTGGTGCTCTATTTTCCATGTTTTAGTTTTTGATAGAGGTAGAATGCTAATATATCTTAATATGATTGGTGTTCTAGATGTGGTTAATTTGTTGTTAATTCACCTCTAGAGTGTTGTTTATTGTACTGCAGGCCAACACCCTCTTGCTACTAGTTTTATAAAAAACTGTTAATATTTGTGGCCTTGAGACAGATAAATTACATTGCAAATGATTATTAATATTATGGACTTGGCAAAGATTAAAATAAATAATAAGTATGCTACTTATTATATGACATATCACATTATGATTGAGAAGAGGGACGACTTGCATATTGAATTGTTAAAATTGCTATGAGGGCCGATCTGCATTATAGTCAGCGATCTATTGAGGTTAGCGGCTAAATAACAATAATTATAAAAGCCAACAAGCATATGCAAGTTGGTTGCCTTATTATATTGAAGAGACACCTCTCTTGAGGCATACTTATATGGGATCGAGGAGTGCAAATTAGGTATCATAAAAAACATAACATGACTGCCTTATTTTGCACTTTTAGTAGACTTGTAATTCAGATCATCATTGCATAATTGTTCCAACATTATAGCAGCTTCTTGGCAAATTGGAAAGAAGAATAACAAATGTAAATTCAAACCTATAGCAGACCTAAATACATACTCAAGGCAGACCTAAGTTCATATATTGTAGCAGAATTGGAGAGGCATTATAGTAGACCTTAAAGAGCAAATTGTAGCAGACTTAAAGAGCCGATTGGAGTAGAATAATAGCATTGGATTGAAGGCTTCTTCTTACAATCATTTGATAGATTTCAAACATCTAAACCAAGTATTATCTATCTTATGTTCATCTATATTTTTGAAAGGGCCCAAGTCTTAGTTCTAAAACATCATGTGTAGATTGTTATTTTTTTTTCAAAGTCTGAAATATTAACATGGTATCAAAGCTTTGGTGAGTAAAAGATCTACTTCCAGATTAAAGAAATCAATCTAACACTTTTAAAACTAAGAAATTCAATATGACAAGTGGAGTTAGACCAGAAAATAGACTCGAAGGAGCCACAAACTTTTTATCTTGGAAAATTAGAATACCAATTGCCTTCAGAGAACTAGAATTATATTCAATTATAGAAAATCCACCTAAAGCTAAAATAGATAAAGATGAGGCATATGAATGGAAAAAGGATAATAACAAAGATATGAGAATTCTAATTGACGACGTAGAACCATATCATACCCACAATCTCCTGTTTAGAGTCAACCTATCTAATGTTCTCTACATTATCAAGAATATTTGAAATTAATAATACAAGTAGAATTATGACTCTTAAAAATGAAATTTCATGAATCAAGATGAGTCAAGGAGAATCTATCACATCATACTTTATAAAAATTAATGAGTTAATAAATCAATTGGAAACTATTGGGCACACCTATGATGAAAAGAAACTATCTATGGTAACACTTAATGGATTACCTCTTTCACGAAACTCCTTTACTCAAGGAATTAGTGCACGTCCTAAACTGCCTAAACTTGATAAAGTACAAAATTTATTGTCTTCAAGAAGAATCAAGACTAATAAGTAGAGGATTGAATTTTAAAGATTGTCAAATCTTATACTCACAATCAAGAAGGAAAAACAATTTCAAAAGAAAAAGAGAATTTCAAAAACAAATGTGAAAGAAACTTTAAGAACAAAAGAATGAGAGATAATCAAAATAGGTAAGAAATGAATTTTCCAATAATGGATGGAGAGGGAGAGACTATCAAAACAACAATTTTCATTAGAGAGGTCTCTCTAAGGTACAATTTTCATTAGAGAGGTCTCTCTAAGGTACAATGCTATAGATGTGACAAATTTGGTCATAAGACAACAAATTATCTAGATCAAAACAATCATCAATCCTCTATTGCAAAAGTAAAAGAAACAAAATTTGAACACCTTTTCCTTTAGTCTTCACCATGAGAGGGAGTTTATATATGGGCCTTTATGAACTTAAAAGTCATGTTATAAAGTATTTCTAATTCCTTGTTAGATTTTGCAATTTTTCTTAAAGAGATATCACATCACTTGTAAATAAATCAAATATTACTATCCATTGAGAATATGATTCTTCGCTATGTTAAATCTAAGTAACAATCAAATTATTGTGGTGAAAATATGATTTTCGTTGAGCATTGAAGCTCTCGCATATTTGAATGTTGAGGCTATTGATATTTGAGCGTTGTGTTAGGAATTTGAGTTGTCATTAGTGTTCATCTACAAACACATTGTATCGGTAAGGAGTCATTGGTCATTCACTACACTTGTCTTTTAGACATCTGTCGCTGAGCAACATAAGAATATGCACCGGTAGATGAAGAGAAGATAAGAGTATGCATCGGTAGATGAAAAGAAGTGCACTCACCGGTAGATTAATCTAAACAACATGCACTGGTTTCTGAGTACATGTATAAGTTGAACCGGATACACGATTGCACCGGTCTCGGTCTAAGACAAGCTAAAGATCCGCACTGGATTAAGAGGATCAGTTTCAGTTAGAAGCCGGACTATATGCAAGTTAGCTTCTTAACAAGAGTTAGCTTTATCCTTACGGATGTCTTACAAGGTGAACTTCAGTTCATTACTCGTGTTTTGTTGTTGATTGCATGATTCATTGCGGAGTTTGCGGCCTGACAGTTTTGTGAGTTAAGGGTTTCATTGCGATGAACTCTTTATATATATATATATATATATATAGGTCATAAGACGGAAAGAGTGCTATTGTTGATAGTTGAAGACTATATAGAGCAGATGAGAGATATCCTTGTACAGAGTGCTAAAGGCACAAAGGTGAAGAAACTTGGAGAGATCAACAACGAGGCAAACCAAAGAAGAGATCAAAAGGTATGATCTAATCAGACAGTGAGTGTCATACTAGATCATTGCTTTTACAAGGTATGAAAGCGTATTAAAATCCCTCTATCAGGGTGAACCTAAACGATTCTTTGTAAAAATCTCCTAACAAAGTAACATCTTTGTTGATGTTCAAAGTCCTGTAACCAGACAACTTTTAACAGGGTTCAAATCTTAACCGATCTCGGTAAAATCCCTTAACCGGGTAGCACTATAATCAGTGTTTTGTAAACTCCTAACATGGCACCTTCATTTTATAGTAGTGAAGTTGTGAGCTCTGTCTCACCATGATTTTTTCTCTTCTAGCCAAGGGTTTTCACGTATAAATACTTGTGTTGATCTGAGTAGTTCTATTTATGTTAGTAAACGATTGTTAATTTTTTATTTTCATTTAAAGATCTGTTTGCAAGTTTTAGCAAACAGAGGATTAGTTTTACTGATTCATCCCCCCTCCCCCACTCTTAGTAACCGATAAAGTATTAACCCGTTGAGGCTCTTGACATTTGAGCCTTGAAGCTCTTGCATATTTGAGCATTGAGGCTCTCGGATAGAATCACCAATAAAGACTATCTTTTAGAGAACTTGTAGATGGAATCTCACATGAAGAGAATTCACACCTTACATCATTTTTTGTGAATAATGCTAACATTATGTGATTGATACTTAAAATGACCTTATAATTGTTATTATCTTGTGGGAGATACTTAATTTGAAATTTATTGATAATACATTTTTTGATTACATAGATTTGAGATCTATTGTTATATTGATGATACATTTTCTTACATAGATTTGAGATCTATTATTCTTATTGAAATAATGATATACATAAAGTTGAGATCTATATGTGATTATTGTTTACATCATGAGGATAATGTCAATGATGCTTCTTACCTCTCATTACATGTGAACGATGCTTACATTATGTCTTTGAATAACTTTACATCTTGTAATAGATGAAATTACAAAAGTTGAGATATCCTGAAGATGATTAATCACATTGACTACATCAGGTATGATTACAATGGAGATCTAGTGATTACATTATGAGGTCAATGTTATTGATTTTTCCCTCAAGTCCAAGAGGGAGTGTTAATATTTGTGTTCTTGAGACAAAGATAAATTACATTGCAAATGATTATTAATGTTATGGACTTGGCAAAGATTAAAATAAATAATAAAAATGCTACTTATTATATGACATCACATTATGATTGAGAAGATGGACGACCTGCATATTGAATTGTTGAAATTGCTACGAGGGCCGACCTGCATTATAGGCAGCTATCTATTGAGGTTAGCGGTTGAATAACAATAATTATAAAAGCCAACTTGCATATGTAAGTCGGCTGCCTTATCATATTGAAGAAACACCTCACTTGAGTCATACTTATATGGGATCAAGGAGTGCAAATTAAGTATCATCGAAAACATAACATGATCACCTTATTTCGCACTTTCAACAGACTTATAATTTAGATCATCATTGCATAATTGTTCCAACATTATCGCAGCTTATTGGCAATTTGGAAATAAGAATAACATACCTAAAGTCACACCTGTAGCAGACCTAATACATACTCGGAGCATACCTAAGTTCATATATTGTAGCAAAATCGGGTATTATCTATCTTCTATTCATCTATATTTTTGAAACGGCCTAAGTCTTAGTTCTAAAAGATCATCTATAGATTGTTATTTTCTTTTCAAAGTTTGAAATATTAACAAAAACATATACTTCAAAGATAGGTTTGAAATCTACACTAAGATTTGAAATGTACACCTCATTTATCCATAAATTTAATTTTTGCAACCGAATAACCATATGGTTCATTCATTGTGAACAAATTATGCCTGGAAGTCTGCAGAGCTGTCTAAAGTTATGGAATATGCAGTTGTAAGTGACTAAGTCTATATAAGTTTGGAATGGCGATTGAAAGTATGAGCCGAAGCTCAAACTGATGTAATCTTTTATTTTGATTTGATAATTGTGAAGTAAGCGATTATCAGTAAAAGAAAAGGCAATTTGTGAAAGGTCCACCTGATTTAACAATATAGACCACTTTCAGACCAACATCAATTTTGGTTGGTATTGAGATTCAAAATAAATAACTGTTTTGGTAGCTCTTCAACAATTCTTTTCTAAACTATTCCATTACACAACCCTTCAATCTCCGAATTTCTCTTCTTCCTTTTAGCCCTTTAAACTTGAGCACTAAGATAATTTTGCTAATTTCAGAACCTCAAATTTTGTGAATGCTCGACTCCAATAACTTGCTTTCTCTCAGCTCTTTGATCACTTGTTTGAAATTCTGAACACGCAACATTCTACCCAGAAATAGTAGGACTAGAAAGAACTTGTCACTGCAAATCATCATATTGTCCTACTCTCATAACACTACATCCCATGGGTTGCTTTTTCACGGATATGTTCCTTTCCTGCTTTCACCATGTAACTTGCATCTGAATTACAAACCTACTGATTACTGCAAACCAAGCAAAATATTTTAATTCTTATCATAAATTTGAAATAAGGTATGAGCGATATTTACCATCCAAAGATGCCTTTATACCGAATCTTCAAATTCTAAGGGAAAATAATGATATATCACAAGTTTACTTGACATAGATGTAAAATCGATTGTCATAAGCTGTAAGCAGTTCACCATTGGACTCATGTACATGGGGCTTTTGTTTTAAGCCCAAACCAATTAACAAGCCACTGAAATTTCAGAGTGGCCTTACTCCCATTGAATGATACTCCAAATGTCCAGTCTTTACATTTAATAATGTACAACGATCAACAGACCGACAAAAGAAAACTTTCAAAATAGAAAAACGGCTGCTTGGCTTCATAGTGTAAATCAGTCACTCCTCCCTGGCGAGAACTTGTTTCAGCAACGTGTTAAAATTTCTACGCCATCCTCTCTAATCAATAAAGTGTGCTCGAACTGCGCAGACAAGCTACCATCAGCTGTAACAACTGTCCAGTTGTCACTCCACATTATATGATCAATGCTGCCAAGTGTCAGCATGGGCTCTGAAAAAGATAAGAAGAATTAACTTGGAAGAAGTGTAAAATTATGATAAACAAGAAAACTGAAACTAAAAGAACACTAGACTAGATCATTTAAGTTTATCGGACTTGCAAACTATAACCAGCCAAATTCATGCAATTAGAACCTTCATCAAAACAAAATAGCACGGTGAACATTTATTTCCTTGTGATGAATGACCTTTTATAGTATTACAATAAATGCAACTATTTCCTGAGTCATGTAAAGTCTGTATTATTATTCTGTCGTAGACTTGAAGTGGATCATTGCGTAATTGTAATTATTCCATTCCCAACAAAACTATATAGAAGATCTTGAATACATTATGCTGTAGATTTCTAACCTCCTCTGTATAATCACCACACTAAACCCATAAAGAAAAGCTGCCTTTCATTTATATCATATACTATGAGTAGTTGTCAAGGGTAAAACTCTAAAGCACTCTTAGCCATTTAAGACCTTATGATTACAGTTAAGAACAAATCATTGCTACAAATGTAGCCTTTTTTACAATTGAGCATCATTTCTATGCCATAGAAAATAAAAATAATTATTATGGATGTTCAATAAACCAACCGAACATAAACACCCAGGTCTTGCACAATTTTATCATCTTGATCAAAGAACCTGAACTTTTGGCAATGAATTGGTGTTTCAGGCAAATGGTGCCTGCTAAGAGAAAAGGGTTCTAAGTAAGTGTATGGATACTTAATAATCAATATAGACAGAAGTACTTGTGCAAATCCAATTAAGCCCCACAATTATACACTGCCATTGTTATAGATTGTTCAGGAAGCAGTATATTTATATTTTGAGGGATATACTATTTGCTAAAAAAGAAATAGCAAGAGTCTTAAAGAGTGACATATATGCACTTCACAGTTTCACTATATATGGTGTCATTATTTCATGGGTCTTGTAGTGGGCATTCCTTCTAATTTCACTGTATGTTACATAAGATGTACTTCCTAATCTCCTGAGCAGTTATGTTGATTTGAACACATTTATTTAGTTCTTTCCATGCACAAGAAATCATTTGACTCTCGATAGACCATAACAGCTACAACTTCTGTTCCTTTTCATAAATCCGAAGTTTTGGACATGTATAGGCTAAAATATTCTTGGAATCGAAGTCAACTGGTTGAACCTTAGCGTTAGCAATGAAGTCACTGGTGTTTCAGGCAAAATTGACCCTGCTAATGAAAAATAATTCTAGAGAAATGCACAGGTATTAAATAATCAATTTAGAAAGGAGAATTTATTTAGACCGAATTAACCCCAAGGATTATACAGCACCATTGTTAAAGGCTCTCTAGGAAGCTGTATACTTCTGTTCTGAAGGACATACTGTTTGCTAAACAAGAATTGGCATGATCCTTAAAGAGTGAAATTTATGCACTTCACAATTTCATTATCGATTGTATTATTATTCCATAGGTCTTATAGCAGGCATTCCTTCTACTTTCTGTGTGCTACAGTAGATGTACTTGTTACCAAATTTTCATCTACAGGCTAAATCAGGTAGAGCCATTGTGTTTCAGATCAAAAGAGTTACAGGTGTCTGTTAATGGTATGTGGACGTAAATGTGGTTCCCACAAGGGTAGAGCCCAGCCTGCTACAGGAACCTAGAATGAGGCTATAGGTTGATCAATACAATCAGAAACCAAGAGCAACGCATTTGGAAGACAAAGGCCATGTCGGTGTAGATTATGCCGATAGAATCAAATGAGCAAAAGGAAAGAAAAGAACCAGTGTGAATTGTGTTGATGTGCTCCATCGGCATGACACTCACTAGCGGCAGAAGCATTTTTTTGTTTTGTCAATGCTCGATGAAGTTGTCGGTAGGTCTTTCATTGATGGATACCAAAGGGGGATGGATGATGCATCGGCAAGAGCTTCATCGATGTGTCTCATCGGCATAACTAACGTTGTCAGGGTAAGTGCTTTCAGGTCCCACCGACTTCTGATGAACTCATCGGCACAACATACAACGATAAAAGGTTCAAGTGACCATTGTGAAGAGGGATTGGGTTGACTTATAGTGATGAGCTTCATCGATGAGACATACATTGTCACCAAAGGGTTTTTTCTATCTTGCCGATAGCTGATGGGGCTATCAGTAAGACTTATACCAATAAGTATGTAGCGAGAAGCAGTCTATCAACGGGAGCTTTACCAATGTGTGTCATCAGTGTAAGTAGTGCCATCGGGGTGTGTGTTTTCAATTCTGTCGACGCCTGATGGACTCATCGGAATATCCTAGGCCAATGCAAGACTTGGGCTGTTTGGTTAAGACAATCAACACGACATACAATGATGATAGGCTAATGCATCGACAGAGGTTAGGCCTATGAGGGCCACCGGAAAAGCTCAGGCCATCAGCATACAATTTTTTGAGTTCCCTCGATACCTGATGGGCCTATTGGTATTTCCTATGTTGATGGAAACATAAAATGAAGACTTTGGTGTATGAATAAGAGTTATTCGCCAATGGCATCAAGAGGAAATGCTTGCCAAGGACTCCAAGTGATGAGAGGTCATTACCATGTCAGTTCGAAACTTCATTAGAGGCCAAGGATTTCTATTATGCTCTGATCGGAACTTCTCCAACAGTGAAGTGAAGATGATTGTGACGCTACCTGTGAACACCATTTCGGGTATACAAGAAACACGGAGGATTCTTCGTATTTACTTCATCGGACACGCATCCAAGGTGGCAGCACTGTTTCAGCAGTGAAGGGATAGGACAAGGTGAATATGTTTGACTTTAGGCAAAATGCAATTGTGAGGTTAGAGAAAGTTATTGTTGTTCAGAGTCTTTGCAACCCTTTTGAAGGATACGATCGCATTTATGGAGGGTCTTTATGGCAATACTGTTGGGGCATGACTTTGGGGTCACCTTTTTGCCTCTTTACAATTGTTTGAAGGTCTCAGGGATGACCTCTTCCGACTACATCTGACCCAAAAGTTATTACTATTTTTGGGGTGCAGTTGGATTTGAAAAAGCATAGGTATGAGCTTGAAGTTTCCAATTTCCAAATAAAATTTAATTTAAAAAAACATTAATAAATGCCGATTTTTTGCCCATTCGTGGGCCCCACGTGTTGGAAGTCATTAAAATAATAAAATATGTTATGTTTAACATACCATATGTTGAGAGTTTAATTTTTTGGAAGTCATTACAAACTTAGCTTCCAACTATGACTGAAAATTCAAACTTTTGTTCAACAAACCACACCTGAAAATGATTGTAAATTAGACTTCTATTTGATATTCATATCTCAGACCTGGAAATGACTACCACTGGGTTGAGGAATACTCAGATTGTTTCCAACTTTGATAGCAGCAATAAGCACCTAGAAATACACTGTTGTAGCTGATTATTGCCCAGAAAAGATGGTTGCTACTTGTCTAGGAACAATTTGGCACAATAAATCAATTCTTCTCCAAAAACCAGAAGCAAGGGCTCTAAATTCTAAACATATCGCCCAGCTATGGAAGATTGATTCATTCAATATCCAAAAGTAGATTGATCCTCTCATTTGATTCATTTGATGTCATCCTATGTTCCTATTCTTAGACTTTAATATTCTTAGATGATCATTCGATTTGATGCTATGTTCTATGTTGATTTGATGAATGGAATTGATAATTTTAAATTATGTTGCTATGATGAATGTGACAATGTTATGTAATTCTGAAATTCATGAATATATATATATATATATATATAGCCGTCCCCTGCTCTGACAAAAAAAAAAGATTTGTAAACCCGTTTCCCCGTCCCCCCGTCCCAGAAACTCGGGGTAACATAGGTTAGAAGCACCATTGTGTGACACTTCTAAAAATGCTTCAGACTATTTATCACTAGTGGAGCAGTTGTCTACAATTAAAAGAGCTCCTCACGAGCAAATATCTGATTTTAACTTCTGTTTCTAAAACATGTGGGAGAGAATTCCTCAAACGGTAAGACCCACAGTTGGCCATGCTTTCTAATGGTTTCTAAGAGATCTCAATAGTAATATATCTGTTATGATTCAATCTATGAGAGGAACTACACTCCCAGGTGCTTATGATATAACTATAAGAGCCGAGAAAAGATTTATACAAGCTGGTCAGATTGCCCCAAGGCCTCCTATGCCATTTTTTCCAGTAACACCTATAAATCAGCCAATTACAACTTTGCAACAAATCCCCTTAGCTGTTATTCCAGCTACAACGTTATTACCTGTTGTTCCTATTGTCCTCAATTTTGAATTCACAAAATTGTGGCAACCCTACGAATTTTTCTTGATAATTTGTAGGAGTATCCTCTAGGACTTGAACGTTTTGACAAGGTGATGTAAAAGCCGATTCATTATCCCTGAAATGCTCTTAATAACACACTTTCATGCGTTTTTTCCGTTCTTCCCATTTGTTTTTGATCTTGTTTTTCCCTTGAGTCGAAAGCCCTCTGAAATACGCTCGTTTTGAGCTAACTTAGATGTCAAATGGAGTTGTATAGCTCCAGTTATGACGAAAAAGGTGGGGTTTTTAAAGTCGAATGCACAAGTTTGAATTATTTTTAATATGTTAAATAGATTTCAAAGTCCGTTTTCAAATTTCAACTCATTTCGAGTTGATTTGACTATAGTTTTTAATGTTTTCGTGAAATTAGCTTTAAATCTTCTAGTTTCATGTTACTTTATTTAAATACTATAGTAATGTATTAAATTAATTCAAATTTAAAATACTTCAGTGTTAAAAGTGTGATTTTTGTTCTTCACTGCATATTATCCATGTGCAAAACACTTTTAAAAACTCACTCTTAAGTCTTTTTCATATTAAATACGTTGTTTTTATCAACGACTGCATGTACATGTCATGTTTTCAATCATATGCAGTTGTATTTCTAAAGAGCGTATTTAATCCTTGCTAAAGTATTGTTTTTATATGCGACTGCATATTTAAAATAACAATCATGAACTCAAAGGGTGGTTTTTTCTTTGAAAAAATCATATTTTGAAAGACATGTATATGCACTTCAAAAGTGCGTATACTTTTATTTGTTTTATCTTCCTCATGACGTTGTTTTCAATAAGCATTGCATATGTTTAAAACTTAATGTGCAAATGTGTTTTAAAATAACGTTTTTATATATCTTCCCAAAAGTGTCAAATTTTAAGTGTATTGCATATACTCTTTATATGTAAATACATTGAAAACTCTTCCATTTATCTTGGACATCGAATCACATAACAGTTTGAATTGGCACAAAGTCTCAAAACAATCTGCCTCTTTCATTGAAAGCAGTCTGATTTACATCCAAGCACAAAGTCTTAGAGTGCAGATACAAACTGGTAGAGTTTTCTTGCCTTGCCAAAAGATGATTATTTACAATGAGCTCCCTCCTTTATATAGGAAAAGAGGAAAGAGGAAAATCCTTAACCACCTTGACTTATTCCCTAACTAACTAACTAATTTTGACTTTTTCAAAGTTGCATGCCTAATGCACTTGCAACTTGATTACATGTTACCACTTTGCATGTGATACTATCACATGCAATTACATATGTCAAACACAAATTACAAAGACATGATGAAATATTCTAAGTGCCTGACAAGACACGACACCTATTACATCATCCTTCGTTTGTCTTCATGCTGCTACAGGATGCGCGGTGATTGATATGCTTTAGTTTGGCGAAAGCATCTGGAACAGGGACTTGCATCCTTGGTTGTCTCTAGAGAAGTACATTTGTTTCTTTCCATCTTTGCCTTGAAAAGATTCTTTTTGATTGTAATCTTTCAAACCTTTCTGGGGAGAAAGATCCAATCTTCTTAGCTTGTGTTCTAATTTTGATTCACTTGATTCCCTTGAAGTTGCATTTCTCTTAAGGGTGGCCTTTGAGCTCTCCTATGGGCTTCCCGTTCTCTCTGTATCCTTTCTCTTTGCTCACGTTCCAATCTTTCTTGTAGCCTCCTTTCAATTCTTTGTCTTTCTCTTTCAAATTCAATACCAACTTCCTCCTCTTCCTCCAAGATGGCCCGAGCAACTGAATAGTGTGCATCGTCTTCTCTTTGATTCCAAATGAAAGCCCCTAAGTCTGAAATGATATCTTCTTGCCTTACATTTATATCCAAGCCTGGTTGCACAACTGGATAGTTAGCATAAGAAGGCAGCACCATCTTATAGATCATTCTTTGAGTTTTGTTTCTCCTGTCCTAACCTTTCTTGAATCTTCCTTTCAATCCCTGGGGCCTTTACTTCTTCTTCTAGTGTTGGCTAGAGATTCTCCTGACATAGCAATATGATATGCTTGAGTTACTGTGTCATGAAGATTCCACACGGTAAGAACATCTTCAAGTGATGGATTCATTGCACTTTTTTGAATGCACAAGAA
Organism: Chamaecyparis obtusa; assembly: GCA_027943335.1. NCBI lineage: Eukaryota > Viridiplantae > Streptophyta > Pinopsida > Cupressales > Cupressaceae > Chamaecyparis > Chamaecyparis obtusa. The sequence goes on along the minus strand of BSBK01001189.1, from coordinate 848,455 downwards.
ATGAACTTGGGTTATTATATGAGGATGGAATACTTGTGAACAACGGAAGAACAAATGGATTTGAGTTTGTGTGGTGAGAAAAACCAAAACGGGTTTTTCAGGGGGTATTATATATGAAACAACAAGCATTAGGTGAGAAAATGAAGCATGGATGGGTCCATTGCACGATCTTTGATGTACAAATATGGATTTTGGAAGGCTATGGACATGGCATATGACTGGAAAACTTTAGGACAGCGAAGAGGTGAATGGATAATGGATGAATGGAAGGATGGTATTTCATGAAAAAGTGTCAAATTAACCACCATTATGAGTTTGACGTCATATGGTGATGATAGGGACAACGGTTTAATGCAAGTGAATTTGGAAAATAGCACATGAATAACTTGCATTTGTCTTTTCTTCTTCATAGGATGGGGTTTTTAATCCTGACTGCATGTGCAAGAAAGATGAAGTTCTTGTACATGCATCTTTGAGAATTGAGAATGGAAGTAGAAGAATTATATATTCTATCACATGTAAATCAAAATTGCAAGCTTTACATGTAGAATGAATAAATTTAGAAGAAAAACAAGAAAAAGAATAAGGAAAAATTTACCTCAATCTCCAAGATAGAATAAATCCAATTGATTCCCGGATTTAGAAAAGATTGGATAGAAAGAGTATAAATAGATCATTTTCCTTGTTTCTCTCCCTCAAAATTGGATAGTCAATGATATTATACAGCCAAATGGAAAGGATTGAGAAGAAAAATGCCAAGAAATAGCAACCGTTTGACCATTTCTCTTGCATATGCAATGAGAAAGAAAAACGGCGTCTAGGGTATAAAAACAACCAAAAATGATGAAACAAATCATAAAAATGCTTATCAAATTGATTCAATGGCTGAGGGAATGATTGATGATGCTGAAAATCTTCAACTACAAGGCGTTTTGATGGAAAAAGAGCTCCAAGCGGATTGTTTTTGAAGAAAAACATATGTTGTTCATGTTAAACAGTCACATGTAATGCATATGAAATTCGACGTCTATGCTGAAAATGCCTTTTTCAAATGTCTTTGCATATGATTTTGATATGTGAAAGGGCAATGAAAATCAACACCTAGCTTCTTGTATTAAAAACGCTATTTTTGATACCCTTTGCACATGAGTTTTGAGTGATTTGAATGCATATGTTATGCTGGAAATGGCGGACGCAAAATAAGAAGAGCTTTACATAGCATTTGATGAGTTTCAAATGCATATGTGATGAGACTAAAAATTGACACCTTGGTCTCTCATTAAAAACGCTGTTTTTGAAAGCCAATACATATGCATTTGGAGTGTATTAATGCATATGTAATGAGGTTGAAATTCGACGCCCAGCATATAATCAGCAAAAATGTCATGTCCCCATTTTGGCTGACATCGTTTGGCATGACGGATTTGCCTATCATTGACTCTCGTAGGCAAATGGTTTGGAGAGAGGGTCATTATGTTGATCATTTGATTGCATATTGCTGACAGAGCCTACATCCAGTTTGGGCCTACATGCAGTTGTAGTGGAGCCTACATCCAGAGTGAGCCTACGTTCAGTCTTGAGCCTACGTTCAGTCGTAGTCGGGCTACATTCAGTTATGAGACATTTGGGCCTACATTGTTATAATTTTGAGTTGAGAAATGTACTTTATTATTATAATGTTATTTTATTATAAAGTACATTATAATTGGATGTTTCTAGAAGTTCTAGCAACTTCTCAAGGAAAAGAATAAATAGAGGGCTTGGGCTTTCATTTGGACATGCTTGCATTTGGGATTTCTTCTACTTCTTCCATTGTGGAGCAATTTGTAGTCTTTTGGATCTGCAAATACTATTCGATCTTTGGGAACGATCACTCCCCTAGATTGGCATAACTGAAGTAGTGAAATATCTACTAAAGGGTTGCACATTTGGAGTTGGTACTCAGCCATCTCATTTGTACTTCATTGAGAAATTGTTTGAAGGGTTTGCAATTGTTTGAAATAAGGTTTGAAATTCATCATTGGCATTGGTGAATCAATTTGGCAAGGAATTGGAGACAAAGTGGCACATTTTCAGAATTGCAATATCAGGGTTTGGAACCAATAATCTGCTCATATCTCCTAATCTTATTGAAGAATAATTTTATGCTTTCGGGAGGATCATCCTACATCCCTGGCGATCACATTCATGGCAATTTGGGGTGTTGAAAACCCTCACTGAATTTTCCAGGAAGGCCGTACAGTACGGCCTGGTACGGCACCAGGTTTGTGCAGCATACATCAGAGAACAAGGTCAGTTGGGGTCTGTTTAGCAGCGTCCAGATGCACTTCATGATCATTTGTTGATGTATTGAATGTCAAATATATGCATAAAGATTGTATGTAACAGTCAGGTCTGAGATTGCATTGTTCTGGCATCAATTTGATATTGTAATCAGGTCATATATCTCTGTTATAACAGTCAGTCTTCTATCATTTGTAATTGAAATCAGTCACTGTTATTGTCATGGTATCCTAGTTTTGATAGTGCAATGAATGAGGGTCTATGTTCATATGAAGACAGTTCATACATTTCATGACATAGCCCAGTAGATATAAACAGTCCATTGTATTCAGAATTTTGCTATACATTGTCTTTGGATTGATCTAATAGTTAAGGTGTATTGCAAGGGCATTGGCTTGTCACAATTTAGTGCTCATAAGTAATAGTTGTATTCAGTCCATAAATCTGAACATTGCAATCAGAAATTAGTGAAGTTCATAATATATTGGCATCGAGTCTTTGCATTGTTAGAGTTCATTGTTGCTCTATTGTATTTCATTACTTCATTGGTATTGTTATCTCAATAACATTTGGGGCCCAAAAACAAATATCAATCTGAACACATCATTTGAAACAAGAAAATTCAGTGCATGCCAACTCTTCGACGAATTGACACGGATCAGATTTGAGGGTTTTAGTGATCCTATTGGTGAGGGTCATTACAAAAAACGTTATTTTTGAAACACTTATCATATGCAAAGAGTCAATTTATATTATATGCAATGCTGTTTGAAATTGACGTCTATACTCATATGCATTAAAAATGTTAAAAATGAATGTCATTACATATATGTAACAACCTTAAAATTCGACGTCTATGACAAAAACTATTAAAAACGTCATTTTTCATAGTCATTACATATGTAAGAAAACATATGTAATGCCTTCTAAAAACAACATCTAGAGGAAGGAAACTCTTTTGCATATGCAAATGAATTTAAATTCGACGTCCAAGATAAATGGAAGAGTTTTCAATGTATTTACATATAAAGAGTATATGCAATACACTTAAAATTCGACACTTTTGGGAAGATATATAAAAACGTTGTTTTAAAACACATTTGCACATTAAGTTTTAAACATATGCAATGCTTATTGAAAACAACGTCATGAGGAAGATAAAACAAAGAAAAGTATACGCACTTTTGAAGTGCATTTACATGTCTTTCAAAATATGACTTTTACAAAGAAAAAGCCACCCTTTGAGTTCATGAATGTTATTTTAAATATGCAGTCGCATATAAAAACGACACTTTAGCAAGGATTAAATACGCTCTTTAGAAATACAACTGCATATGATTGAAAACATGACATGTACATGCAGTCGTTGATAAAAACAACGTATTTAATATGAAAAAGAGATAAGAGTGAGTTTTTAAAAATGTTTTGCACATGGATAATATGCAATGAAGAACAAAAATCACACTTTTAACACTTAAGTATTTTAAATTTGAATTAATTTAATACATTACTATAGTATTTAAATAAAGTAACATGAAACTAGAAGATTTAAAGCTAATTTCACGAAAACATTAAAAACTATAGTCAAATCAACTCGAAATGAGTTGAAATTTGAAAACGGACTTTGAAATCTATTTAACATATTAAAAATAATTCAAACTCGTGCATTCGACTTTAAAAACACCACCTTTAATGGATTTTTAAAGAATATGCAGTCAGCCCGAAAACCCCAGCTTTTTCGTCATAACTGGAGCGATACAACTCCGTTTGACGTCTAAGTTAGCTCGAAACGAGCGTATTTCAGAGGGCTTTCGACTCAAGAGAAAAACAAGATCAAAAACAAATGGGAAGAACGGAGAAAACGCATGAAAGTGTGTTATTAAGAGCTTTTCAGGGATAATGAATCACCTTTTACATCACCTCATCAAAACGTTCAAGTCCTAGAGGATACTCCTACAAATTATCAAGAAAAATTCGTAGGGTTGCCACAATTTTGTGATTTCAAAATTGAGGACAACAGCTGGCTCTAACTGGGGAACGTACCTTGTTTGTTCTTAGAAACAATGAGGAATGTAGAATCCAGACCTCTGAGTGCCTTCATCTACTCCATTAGGCTATAGAGTCAGGCGATCAAAAACAAAAGGACTCAAAAAGGATGACGCGACCCACACAAAGCAAACCTAAAACAAACTTGTGCAAATGCACTTATTGAAAACAAAGAAAAACCTACCTAATTAAAACTAGCCGACAATTCTTGAGACTGTCTTTGCCTTCTTGTTCTTGGGAGCTTTTGACTTAGAAGCATGCTTGAAATGAAAGCCCTCCAAAGGAATCTCTTCCTTCTTTCTTTTCTGTGTTATGATAGTGATCCAAGGAGGTAAAGAGAAAGAAGAGGAAGTTACTCAACTTAAAACCATTGATAAGCAAAGAAATATAGAAAGGTTCTATTTTTCTTGAGACAAATGAAGGGATGGTGACTAAGTTATTGGGCAGAGTTTTAGGTTCCAGGGCAACCTGAGCTTGAGTTGGTCGTGATTTTTTGACAAACTTATTCAATCTTTCCAATTGATCTGGATAGGTTTGCAAATATTCAACTTCAGACATTTGAATCTTTGTCTTCTTAGCATGATCTATAATATCAAATGCTTGAAAAGAACTAGCTAGAGAAGATGAAAAAGCTTCAACTTGAGATTTTGGATTAGACATACTAGGTTTCGGTATACTAGAAGAAATACTAGGAGCATTAGTTTTACTTAATAAAAAAAGTTGTTTTTAAAGACCATTACATATGCATAAAGAGTCTATTCTCTAACATATGCAAAGTGATTTGAAATCGACGCCTACTGCACATGTTTGAAGAAACGTTTAAAGGAAAATGTCATTACACATGTAATAGCTTTGAAATTTCGACGCCATTTGCTCTTTATAATAACATTTGGGAGAGACATCACATGATGAAATATTCTAAGTGCCTGACAAGACACGACACCTATTACATCATCCTTCGTTTGTCTTCATGCTGCTACAGGATGCGCGGTGATTGATATGCTTTAGTTTGGCGAAAGCATCTAGAACAAGGACCTGCATCCTTGGTTGTCGCCAAAAACTGTTGGCTAAAAATTTTGTAAATCACTAAGACTACAACTTACAAAATTGTAGTTTTAGACAACGGTATCGTGAGATAAATCTCTCCTCTCAGCAATAGGGGAGGCTCCCTTCTTACCGTAGGTGGCTTCAATGGGTACTTAACTGAAATTACAAAAAGGGGTAGTTCTCTCAATCAATTCCTCTTTTTTCAAGAATGATTCGTGTACAACTGTCACTTTCAAATTCAACAAAAAGAACCTAATTGCTACGATAATACCGGTGACTTAGTAATTGATATAAGAACAACAACTAAGGTAGCAGTTACTAATCTATAGGGTGAATCAACAACAAGGGCCCAAAGTCTCTTGCGATCAATCTTGTTTCAAAGTAATAAGAACTACTAGTGAGGCTCAAAGTCTCTCAATAATAATCCTGGAAATCAAGATAATACTTCAAATTAAAGCTCAAAGTCTTTTAACTCCAAATACTAGCAGCCACTATTATTATAGCAATCCCTCCTCTGTAGCTCAAAGTCTTTTAGAAAATGGATTGAAGCCTCCAATGATGCACACAAGCTTTGCTTTAGAAATGAGCTTGGAAAAGATCAAATAATGCAACATAAGAAAACATCATCTAATCTCAAGATTTACAACACAAAGTTTGAAGAATCTTGCTTCCTTTATTCACTCTTAAAAACTCAAAGTTTTCATCAATTAGTTCTCAATAGGCTCTGCTTGTTTCAACAAAAGATAAGCCTATTTACAAAGAGCTCTCTTCTTTATATAGGAAAATAGAAGAGAGAAAAGTGGAGAGAAAAGGGGAAACCCTTAACCACTTTGACTTATTCAACAACTAACTACTTGACTTATTCTATGTTACAAGCCTTAATGTACTTGTAACTTGATTACATGACTTATGCATACAGGAATATGTTTTCCCATACTTACAAACATTTTATGAATTACATGTAACCTGTCAATCTACCTAAAAAGCATAGAAAAAGTGTTCTAAACACTTCGAATATTTACATCAAAGAGTATTTACGTAAGCTTCAAACTTCCGTAAAGACTCATGAATAACAAAAGGGTCTGGGGATCTTGTATGCTAAGCAACTGCAATTGCCTTCCGCAAAATGTGAGATTTTGTGTACCCAATTGCTTGTTTTTGTAATTGATTCAAAGATAACTTGCATTCCATGAACCAATCCAATGTAGCCGGACCAAAGTCATCAGTATCTGAATATGAGCGCACTATCTCTGAAAACCTTGTCACTATGATCTCCCCATCAATCTGCTCATTATGCCCAGAAGAAACATCACAGGAAATCTTCTCAAATTCTTTCACCATATGAAGCTCTTGTTCCTCCCATGATCTCAGAACATCTTGTAAGTCTGTGGTCAATTTACTTAACACTTTTTCCTTGTTAACTATGAGATCAAGAGATTCAAAATATGAATCAGCAGAAGAGATGACCTCCAATTGACACAATTTCTCAAGATCGAAGTCCTGTACAGTCTTCCAAACATTAAGATCATCTCCTAAAATCTGCAACTGCTGCTGGAAGGATGAGATATGCTCTCTGATTTCTCTGGCAGTGATTCGAATATGCCTCAAGACTTCAAGTGAATCTTTAATCACTTGCACACCCTGCGTCTCTATCTGTGCTGACCATTCATCTATTGCCTTGGCCTTCTTGTGATGCCTATCATAGTCTTCAGGATGCGAGATTGAAATCGGAGCAGCATTCTGGGAGTTGTTCATCATGCTAATAATTTCCAACAAGCGTACATTTTCTTCTTTCAATCTATTTTTTTTCTCCCAAAGTTGATCATTCTTTTGAGAGAGATGTAAGACAGCGTCTTGAGCAACCTGCTAACAACTCAAACGCGTCTGTTTCCCCAATTCCACTCTTGTGATCCTAAAATCAGAAAGCTGCACACTGTCTGTAATTTCATCAACCAAAGGTTCAGCAATCTCAGCATATTTGGAATTGTCCTCCACCACAATTCTTGAGATTGTCTTTGCCTTCTTGTTCTTGGGAGCTTTTGGCTTAGAAGCATGCTTGAAATCAAAGCCCTCGAAAGGAATCTCTTCCTTCTTTCTTTTCTGTGTTATGACAGTGATCCAAGGAGGTAAAGAGAAAGAAGAGGAAGTTACTTCTGTAGATGTAATAGCCAAAGTAGTGACTGGATCTGCATGTGCAATCGTGGCAACAAGAGGGGGAGCCTCTGTCATAACAGCCATAGGTGTAGGACTACCATGAGTAACCTCTGATATGAAATGATCTACTTGTGCCAAAGTAGTATCCAATACCACTGCTGAAGAGGTAACCATGGATGGGATAGTCATAGAGTATGCGTCAAACACACTCTCAAAACTATGGTAGGACTCCTCCTGTACAACAATAGGAGTAGCTGATGAAACAGGTAAAGCGGGTGTGACCAGAACCGAATCCATGGGAGGTGTGAGCCCTGTAATGAATTCATCTGCAGCAGTGCCCATAGGTGAATCAGGAGATTCATCCGATGGTGGCGCAGAACCAAGAACAATGGTGGTAGCTGAAACATCTTCAGGAGGAGGTACATCTGGAGGAGACACATCTGGTGAGGACACCTTAGGTGAGTCAGGCATCTCATCATCGCTGGATTCAACTTGAATCCTCTCAGACTCTGTACTTTTAATCTCAAGAACTCTCCCGCTATCTTTACCCCCCTTAATGATGAGCTTTGGAAGAGTGGGTACAATAGGAACAGCAAGATCAACTGCAGAAGATGAAGCACCATTTTTGGTTCTTCCCTTAATCTCTGACCGCTTGCCAGCTGGGCCACCATGATCAAAATCTTTGCCGGCTTTTACCTTAATGCTCCTTAGGCCCCTTCGCTTTAACTAGATATTGGTATTTGCAAGAATGGACTGAAAGCGATCCCAGATGGAAACATTCTCCTTACTAGACCAAGAAGGAGATGTGATGGGCAAGTCTTCAACATGGTTGCGAGTGTAATCTCGATCAAGGATGTTATCATCATCCTCAACACCTGGTGGAATCTTAGCAAGATTAAAGTCTACAATCTGCTTGAGGGATAGACGCTGATAATCCATCTTTCTTATGTCCGTCTCAGTACGGAGATCTATCCAGATGTCCTCCAATCTGTAGACATGTATAAATTGTCTCCTCATTTTATCATTAAGTCCCCGCCAGTCAAAGTGACTTCTTGCCATGAACTTCTTCAGAGTAATGCGTTGAAGCTCAGATTCCATGTTCTTGGCCTTAGGAATTGTATCAATAGAGTACCCACCGATCTTCAAAGGATTCCGAGAGGAAATCCCCACACCAGGTCTATGTAATGCATTCTGATGCATTTGGACGAACATAAGTTGCCGGGCCAGCTCCATGAGAATTATCTTATCAGTGGGATATCTTGGTAATGTATGCGGCTCACCCTTGAAATAGCCCACCCTCATGTATGTGAAGCTAGGAAACTGGAGAAATAGGCAACCGTACTCATTAACCTTGGCCCATGCTTCATCTGACACCCGCCGGTTTGGAAGACTCTTATCGAACATGCACATGAAATGCCCAAAGAAGGCATCCTGTACCCTGCGGTAATGCGAGCAGCTTGCCTTCAAGACAAGCTGAGGATAGTACTCCCAAACTGGAACCAATGATCTATCTCCCTTTGTAGATAATCCAGAAAAAGACCCGAGAGATGCAGCAATGTAAACCAAGTAGGAATTCATGTAGAATGTACAAGTGTCAACAACTTGGGTAAGTTGTTCACACGGCATATCACTAATCATTTCCCCCCAGAAAATCTTCTTCTTTGATCGAATAATGAGAGAAATATATTTATACATCCAGGGCTCGAAGGTGTTTGAAGTCTTCAACCCTGACAAGCGGCTGAACAAAGTGATGAGATCGCTGATTTCTTCTTTGAACTCAGTGCGCCGTATCCCTTTTGGCCATCTGGCAATACTCGGTCTCTTATGGAGCAGCCAATTCTCATTTATGAATTTGGTACATGAGGGAGTATCTTCATTCCATCTGTCTACAGCCTTCTGCTTTGTGATGTTGATAGTAACAGGGCTCACAGGTACTTGGAATATTCTGTCCACTGTCTGTGGATCTAGACTGATAATGGTCTTTCCATCCTGATCCTTAATAGTTCTGGAGGTAAGATCAAAATTCTTTGCACAAGCAAACACAAACTCCGGTTCTAAGGCAGCTAATGGGAATGTAGAAACAAGATGTATACTGCTCTGTTTGATGGAGAGCACATCCTCTATAATTGCAGCATCTACCCTTTGAAGAAAATCTTCAAAGTTCATATGAGAAACGTCCGTGTCTCTCACCTCGTCACAATAGGAAATCATCTGTGAAGGTGGGATGGAGTTATGATAAGAATCATATTGATACTTCATCTTTTTCTTTTCCTTCTCTTCCGGTGGTATGATCCCTTCAGACATAACAACTTCCTGTGAATGAAAAGCTGTGACATAGAAATCCCATAACGTGAGAACATCCTCTTGAGAAGGATTTATCAGCAAATGACAAGAAGAGAAAGGAGATTACTGATTTTGAGAAAAATGAATGGTTTTTGGGTGAAGGAAAACTCAAAAACGGGTTTTTCAAGGATGATTACATATGTGGACAGCATGAAATGTGAAGTGAAAGGATAATGGATGATATGAAAGGATAGTATTTTATAATGGAAAGTCAATTTTGTCATCATTATGAGTTTGACGTCATATGATGATGGTAGGGACAGCAATTTGATGCAAGTGGAAATAGGAAAATAGCACAAAAGGAACTTGCATTTGTCTTTTTCTTTCATAGGACGGGGTTTTTAATCTCGATTGCATGTACAAACAAACAAGAAAAACAAGAAAAAGAAAGGAAAAATTTACCTCAATCTCCAAGATAGAATAAATCCAATTGATTCCCGGATTTAGAAAAGATTGGATAGAAAGAGTATAAATAGATCATTTTCCTTGTTTCCATCCCTCAAAATTGGATAGTCAATGATATTATACAGCCGAAAACAAGTACAGGAGACTTTGGATTCCTGTTTTTGTTTCACAAAATATAAAAAGAAAGCTGCTACCCCTGGTATTGTTCTTATGTCAATTCCAGGGTCACCGGTATTATCGTAGCAATAAGGCACTTTTGTTAAGTTGGAAAGTTGTAGTTGTATGCAAATCATTCCTGAAAAAAGAGGAATTGATTAAGAGAACCGCCCTTTTTGTAATTTCAGTTAAGTTCCTGTTGAAGCCACCTACGGTAAGAAGGGAGCCTCCCCTATTACTGAGAGGAGAGATTTATCTCATGATATGTTGCCTAAAGTTACAATTTTGTAAGGTGTAGTCTTAGCAACTTACAAAATTTTTAGCCAACAGTTTTTGGCGACTCTGTTGGGGAACGTACATCGTTTGTTCTTAGAAACAATGAGGAATGTAGAATCCAGACCTCTAAGTGCCTTCATCTACTCCATTGGGCTATAGAGTCAGGTGATCAAAAACAAAAGGACTCAAAAAGAATGTCAAGAGCATAAATTTTAGAATGAATAAATTTAGAAGAAAAACAAGAAAAAGAATAAGGAAAAATTTACCTCAATCTCCAAGATAGAATAAATCCAATTGATTCCCGGATTTAGAAAAGATTGGATAGAAAGAGTATAAATAGATCATTTTCCTTGTTTCTCTCCCTCAAAATTGGATAGTCAATGATATTATACAGCCAAATGGAAAGGATTGAGAAGAAAAATGCCAAGAAATAGCAACCGTTTGACCATTTCTCTTGCATATGGAATGAGAAAGAAAAACGGCGTCTAGGGCATAAAAACAACCAAAAATGATGAAACAAATCATAAAAATGCTTATCAAATTGATTCAATGGCTAAGGGAATGATTGATGATGCTGAAAATCTTCAACTACAAGGCATTTTGATGGAAAAAGAGCTCCAAGCAGATTGCTTTTGAAGAAAAACATATACTGTTCATGTTAAACAGTCACATGTAATGCATATGAAATTCGATGTCTATGCTGAAAATGCCTTTTTCAAATGTCTTTGCATATGATTTTGATATGTGAAAGGGCAATGAAAATCAATGCCTAGCTTCTTGTATTAAAAACGCTATTTTTGATACCCTTTGCACATGAGTTTTGAGTGATTTGAATGCATATGTTATGCTGGAAATGGCGAACGCAAAATAATAAGAGCTTTACATAGCATTTGATGAGTTTCAAATGCATATGTGATGAGACTAAAAATCGACACCTTGGTGTCTCATTAAAATCGCTGTTTTTGAAAGCCAATACATATGCATTTGGAGTGTATTAACGCATATGTAATGAGGTTGAAATTCGACGCCCAGCATATAATCATCAAAAACGTTATTTTTGAAACACATATCATATGCAAAGAGTCGATTTATATTATATGCAATGCTGTTTGAAATCGACGTCTATACTCATATGCATTAAAAACGTTAAAAATGAATGTCATTACATATATGTAACAACCTTAAAATTCGACGTCTATGAAAAAAACTATTAAAAACGTCATTTTTCATAGTCATTACATATGTAAGAAAACATATGTAATGCCTTCTAAAAACAACGTCTAGAGGAAGGAAACTCTTTTGCATATGCAAATGAATTTAAATTCGACGTCCAAGATAAATGGAAGAGTTTTCAATGTATTTACATATAAAGAGTATATGCAATACACTTAAAATTCGACACTTTTGGGAAGATATATAAAAACGTTGTTTTAAAACACATTTGCACATTAAGTTTTAAACATATGCAATGCTTATTGAAAACAACGTCATGAGGAAGATAAAACAAAGAAAAGTATACGCACTTTTGAAGTGCATATACATGTCTTTCAAAATATGACTTTTACAAAGAAAAAGCCACCCTTTGAGTTCATGAATGTTATTTTAAATATGCAGTCGCATATAAAAACGACACTTTAGCAAGGATTAAATACACTCTTTAGAAATACAACTGCATATGATTGAAAACATGACATGTACATGCAGTCGTTGATAAAAACAACGTATTTAATATGAAAAAGACTTAAGAGTGAGTTTTTAAAAGTGTTTTGCACATGGATAATATGCAGTGAAGAACAAAAATCACACTTTTAACACTTAAGTATTTTAAATTTGAATTAATTTAATACATTACTATAGTATTTAAATAAAGTAACATGAAACTAGAAGATTTAAGGCTAATTTCATGAAAACATTAAAAACTATAGTCAAATCAACTCGAAATGAGTTCAAATTTGAAAACGGACTTTGAAATCTATTTAACATATTAAAAATAATTCAAACTCGTGCATTCGACTTTAAAAACCCCACCTGTAACGGATTTTTAAAGAATATGCAGTCAGCCCGAAAAACCCACCTTTTTCGTCATAACTGGAGCTATACAACTCCGTTTGACGTCTAAGTTAGCTCGAAACGAGCGTATTTCAGAGGGCTTTCGACTCAAGGGAAAAACAAGATCAAAAACAAATGGGAAGAACGGAAAAAATGCATGAAAGTGTGTTATTAAGAGCTTTTCAGGGATAATGAATCGCCTTTTACATCACCTCGTCAAAACGTTCAAGTCCTAGAGGATACTCCTACAAATTATCAAGAAAAATTCGTAGGGTTGCCACAATTTTGTGAATTCAAAATTGAGGACAACAGCTGGCTCTAACTGGGGAACATAACTCGTTTGTTCTTAGAAACAATGAGGAATGTAAAATCTAGACCTCGAGTGCCTTCATCTACTCCATTGGGCTATAGAGTCAAGCGATCAAAAACAAAAGGACTCAAGAAGGATGACGCAACCGACGCAAAGCAAACCTAAAACAAACTTGTGCAAATGCACTTATTGAAAACAAAGAAAAACCTACCTAATTAAAAGTAGCGGACAATGCAACTTTTCAAATGAAACCATTTACTGGTTCAACAAAATAGCTACCTTTTTTCAGCAGCTTGCAGTACCTTGTATGTTCAAAGGCAACTTTGTACAGATAGAGCACGAACAACAGGAGCAATGATGTGAGTGCCTGATGTAACACCTCCCGGAAGAGATGAACAATTTCACCTTTTTGAGATGAGTCATTTGTACTGCTGCTCCAAGTTAGGTCCATGAATTCAAATTGCCCCTGTTGAACTGAAGATGTTTCTTTGGGTTCTTCTTCAATAGTATCTTCATGCTCAAGTTCAAGTGGAATTAATGCTTTCCCATTGGCCTCCAACCAAGCAAGATGTCTGATGGGGCATCCCGTTGATCGGACAAATTCTGAATTCTTCTTGCCGACTGCTCCAACTTGAGTAAACGGTTCATCAACTATGGCATCCTTAGGCTGATTAGAATAGGCTACCTCATTGCTTCCTTCTACATCATCCTGGTTACAAATTTCAGACATAAGAGAATTGTCTTCAATATTTGAACAAAATTCCCCTATGATGTTCATGATAAAATCCTCATAAAGTTCTGGCATAGATCTTTCATGCAATATTCGTTCAAGTTCATGACCTTGAAATGAAGATGCACTATTTTCAACTTGATTGAGACCTTCATGCATGTCCATTTGTCTATGTCTAGGGACATGATTATCTCCATTTGCTTGAACATTGAAAGAATGAGTTTCGTCTTTCTGATTTTCATCAACGGCTTTCTGAGACTACGTGAACCAGAAATAAGAGTCGCCAAAAACTGTTGGCTAAAAATTTTGTAAGTCACTAAGACTACAACTTACAAAATTGCAGTTTTAGAAAACGGTATCGTGAGATAAATCTCTCCTCTCAGCAATAGGGGAGGCTCCCTTCTTACCGTAGGTGGCTTCAATGGGTACTTAACTGAAATTACAAAAAAGGGTAGTTCTCTCAATCAATTCCTCTTTTTTCAAGAATTATTCGTGTACAACTATCACTTTCAAATTCAACAAAAAGAACCCTATAGATTAGTAACTGCTGCCTTAGTTGTTGTTCTTATATCAATTACTAAGTCACCGGTATTATTGTATCCCTTGCAAGGTTTCAATGAAAAGCCTTACAGAGACATCTTGATATTCCACACCAAGCACTCCACATGCAATGTAAAACGCTTTGATATGCTCATCAGGATGTTGTTTGCCATCACCATAGAATTTGAGAAAATTCTTTCTTGATCCTTGTGGTAATGGATGTATCGGTGTAGTAAGATTCAAAGGACCAAAAGTCGTTCCCCATGGACCCGTGGCAGCTGCCATCTTTGGAAAAGAAAAAGAAACTAGGGGTTTCTGGAAGAACAATGAAGTCTCACTTGGAACGGGACTCCTTTTCCTTGAAGGTGGATAACTGGTAGTTCGTTCTAGAGTAGTTTTCTTGATAAAGAAATCAAGTTTAACTTTCTGGGACCAACTTAGAGCAGCACCTTTTGAATCTTCTCCTTTGGAACGACATTCATATACACGATAGCCCTCCAGTGTGAAAAACTGAATTTAGAACAATAGGAAGAATAAAAACTTCAAACGAAAGCGTAAGGCTTCCGATTGCGTTCGATCTCCCCAGCAGATTTGCCAAAAACTGTTCCAACATACCAAGCTGTTGCAATAGGTAATGGAGCTGTGGTAAGATCATCACAAGAGTTGTAGGAGATATGAAGCAGCCAACAAAATATCGAAACTCTATTACAGACTTTTACAAATGAGTTAACAAATATTAAAAGGCAGTAGTTTCAAGGAAGGCAACCTTACCAACAACATAAACAAGGTAATAATCTATTGATATCTCTATTCAGCATTAAAGGTTGTCATTAGAATCAAAGGTCAACAAAGATCTCGGTCGGTTACCTATATTGAGCTAGTCGGTAACTAGAAGCAAAACAGACTAGTCAGTTAAGTATATACACCGAGCATCAGCAGACACCGATACCGAGAGACAGTAAACAATGAGCATCAGTATACACCGAGCAGTTTATACAGTGTTTATCGAGGATTACAGGAAAATGGCATAGTAATCGGGAATGGCACATTCTTCTATGCAAACGGTTACAACAGATCAAAAAACGTTTTACCAAGCTCGAAGAATATTTATTGTCAAGATATTCATTAAATGCAATGTATATCTTATGTAATAGTTTGATCTAGGTCAATTTTGTACATCGTAGATCTTATGTTTTTGTCTAAGATTTGTAACCTAATTTTGTTAAAGCGGCGTAAAGTATATGCTATATAATTGTATGCTTGCATCATTTGTGATGTGAACTGATGTATGAATTAAGGAGCACTTGCCTAACTTCAAGACTATCAGTTGACAGAGCAAAACAGTATACAGAGGAGATCAGATTAAGCAGAATCAGAACAGGCTAACCGAGCTGTTCAAAGCAGAGATTTATCACAGTAAAGGTGAAATATATTCAGTACTTATTGATCTGTATCAGACAAGTTAAGTTGTCAATTAGCAGATAATTGCCTATTGCTTTCTAACAATTGTAATAGAGTTTTTGCTAAAATCTCTTAACAGAGTAGACTTGACAGTCTTATGTAAATCTCTTAACCGAGTGCACACTTCATTAGTGTTGTTAAAATCCTATAACTAGGTAGATCTAGTTGATCTAATATGTTACTTCTAACAGAGTAAGATCACCAGAAGTGATCAAAACTTGTAGCCCTAACAGGCAAACCTTTTCTATCTGCAGTAGTGAAGAATTTGTGGGTGTCATCCCCACCGCAGTTTTTACCTTCTAACAAGGGTTTCTGCGTTACCAAAATACTTGTGTTATTTGATTGTTATATTGATTTCATGTTATTTACTTTTACAAGCTAAATGGATCAAAGATGCATGCAATTATATACAAGATATTTTGCAAGGTTATTATTGTTTACTGTTATAGATCTGAAAGGTTTACAAGTAAAAGTTTTTGAAGGCACTAATTCACCCCTCCCCTCTCAGTACCTATCTCTCCTAAACCCAACAATTGGTATCAGAGCTCAGTTCTCTTATTGGACAGTTTAACCGTTGAAGGGTAAAGATCGAAGTCATGGAGAGATATAAGCTAGATAAGACTATTGAGAATCAGAAGATTCAGATGCAAATGTTTGTGGAACAGTATAAGCAAGCTAAGGAAGGACTCAAGAAAATGATGGTTGAAAGGAAGAACCTAGCTATTCTGCAAAATGACATCGGCTATCATGAAGAACCTATTGATGATATATTTGATCATATTGGATTTAGTTCTGGAAGCATTTCTAATGAATTTGAAAGTATAATCTCTGATTTGTCTAAAAAGAATCAGCAACTATTTGAACAAGTGAAAGCACTTCAAATCGGTCAACAATCTCAAATGGTGAGAGGTAGAAATAATGAACAATGCTAGACAGGTTGAACAAGAAAGGAATCTGGCTATTGAAGACCGAAGACAAATGACTGAACAACTTCAAGCTAAAGAAAGTGAAATACAAAGACTCGTTGATCGTCACTTCCAAGTATCTAATCAAATGATGACTATGAATCAAGAGGTTAACCGAGTGAATGGAGAATTGTCAAGAAGACTTGAAGATGTTGCAATACTCAGAGAAGATAATGAAAAACTAAGAAATGAAATAAAGATACAAAAGCAACACAATGAAATGAAGAAGTTGGCTGAGGACAATTCCAAGAAAATTCATGACTTTCTGATTAATCAAAGAAGATTTGGGAGTAAAGCTGGTCTAGGCTATACCAGTGAAGGAGAATCATCACAACAAGTTGAACAGGTGAACAACAATCAAAACCAAAGACCTAAAGTGTTGACATGCTATCACTGTGGCAAACCAGGTCACACCTCCAATGTTTGTAGAAGCAGAGCACAAGGTAAACCTCCTATTATTCCTAAATTCAATGGATATTGTTACTATTGTGGAAAATATGGACATCAAGCTTATGAATGTAGAGCTAAGCTGAATAATAATACTAACAATACTGCTATGGAGAAGTTATGCTATACCTGTAATAAGCATGGACACACTGCACGAGAATGTAAGGCAAAAATGAAGCAAGTATGGACTCCTAAGCAGAAAACACGGCACAAGCCTTATCAACCGAAGAGACAAGGTAACTCTTATATTTGGGATTATAAAACATGGGCTAACTGTGTTGCATGTGGTAGATATGGGCACATTGCACCAAATTGTAATAGGAAAAGATGGGCTGGACAATCAAGAAGCTGGACAAACACTGGAATGACATGTATGCATTGTCATAAAGTCGGTCATTTAAGCAAGGATTGCAGAGACCAAGCACCAGAAGAAAATCATGTATTTGAGAATGGAAACACTATTGCAGATATCATGAAGATAAGGAACACTATGTGGAGAAAAGCATCTAATGAGAATGTTGAGTCAAGTAATGCTATCGGTGAAACCTCATCCACTGGATTGGGTGACATCGGTTCCTCCACTTAAGGTGATAGAGGTATGTATGGGACTGATATTTCAAAATGATCATATCTTACATACAGTTTCCTATATAGGATAAGCACACACCAAATCTACATGAAACAAAGATGCATTATGGTTTATATGTTAAGAGCTAGCAAAGTTACATAATCGGTAAAAGCAAGACTGAGAGTTGGTTACCCATCGATTATCACTAATCAAGGTTAACTGAGCACACGTATCAACTGACGAAGGAATTGTGTGTTAACCGAACTGTTGAAATCCTACAGTATTTACCGAGTTGACAGCTGTTATGTACCAAAAGGTAGGTCAAGCATTTATTGCATGAAAGTTTGAGTGGGAATATCGAAAAGTCTAAATACACGGGAAACAGAGTTCATTTTTATATTGTGATCTTGAAGAGCAAAGATTTCATAGAATAGAGCTTGAGCTAGAGGATTTTCAAAAGGATTCAAGGCTACTGTAGATCGAACCGACATCACTCTTTGACGACTCCGAGTAAGTTCATTTGCTACCAGACACTCTATTAACCTACTGTGTGCCAAAACCCTAAATCAATTTATGGCATCTACTTCCACTGCGAATAAATCATCAAGTGTTGAGGAAGAAGTAGACCTAATTATTGCAGCAAGTTTTAAAGAACCGAAGTACAAACCTCACCCCAAAGTAGCATTGCAAACGGATTCAATGGGCACTTTTTCAAGCATCCCACCTAGGGTTTTGTTAACAGAAGATGTACGATTGTATATTCATTGCAAGATTGGAGTAGGAGATTTTGAGACTATTGTTGCATATCAACAACTTTGTAGCATCGATGGAAAGCTGAAACCGGAATATTCACAGATTGAGAAATCAAGTTTATCATGTGCCATACACTTTCCGCAGACGTTCCAAACAGATTGGATAAGAATTGTATTGAGTCGGTATCATGATGGTAAGTTATGGTTGGACAAACTAGTAGAGGTCACAAAGAAAATGATAAGTAGGGTTACTGGTTACCCGACAACCGACAAGGTCAAAGCCTTTTGAAGCTCATCCCGAGTAGAAGTTGAGAAGAACACAGGGGCAACATGGGATGGTTGAGCACTAAAGATTTCTACAATCAAAGACCCTGCAGTAAAATTTGCGACACATGTGATCCGGTACAAGATATTTCAATCAAGCAGATTAAATAGCGTACCTTGTAGCGCAATCGACATGGCTCATAAAATTATAAAGAAAGATCACCAGATTGATCTTGCAGAGGTACTGTTGAACCAATTACAGGAAAACATGAAGACTATAAGGTCACGGAAGACAAACATGTGTAAGTTTGGATCACTCCTTGTTTGTTTGTTTTTCTATCTACAAAAGTATTTTCCTGGCGTCGGTAAAGTAAACTGGAAAACAGACACACTGATTACAGTACAGATTTCTGAGATGTTGAGAGATTTGGGAGATAACATGAACAAAGTTTTAGATTTATATTTCAAAGATTACAAAGCTGAGATGAATCAAAGAAGTAGAATTCGATGGGAATTAGTTAAGAAATTTAAGACAGATATATGTTTTCTAGTAGACACCGATCATACCATGATAAAAGCAATTGAACCTAGAACGAAATGGCTAGCACCTATGGGCTATGAAATGAAATATGATTTCGGATTGAAATCTATTGAAGCACTGCTGGCATTACCAATAGACCCCAAGGCCACTAGGTTTGGAACCTATGAAGAAGCTAAGTCAAGAATCAAGACGAGTTTGGTCATCAATAAAATGACTAGGAAAGCAAATAAGATGAAGAAAGATCTATCTGCTAGATTTGGAGATGTCTCTGACTCATCTGAGGAGTCACCAATTAAAGCAACAACCGACAATTAGCTACTGTTGGCTGACAAACCGTATGCCAGTGAGGAAATCGAGTCTGAAGAAGAGAAAGACCCCACACCGGTTCCTCCCACCAAAATTCAAAAGAAGAAGCAGTTGCCAGTACAAACAGGTACACAGACAAGATCATCAACTGCAGCCTCGCCACCACAAAAGAAAGGAGCAATGAAAATCACAAGACTGAGGGCAGCTACGCCAACCAAGACATATATCAAGAGAAATGCCAAGGTTGTAACTGAGGCACCTAAGAAAAAGAGAAGACTGATAAAAGGTAAAGAAGATCCTGAGGATGGAGACAATGAAGATGATATCAGGCAATTCAAAGTGGTCAACAACAAGGTAAGGTCAATAGATGAAATCATTGAAGATATAATTGAGAACGGTGACCTTGCAGATCCTGAACTTAGCAGAATTGACAAAATGTCAAATGAGGATCAAACAAAGATTGAGGAGGTGGTCATCCAAATGATGATAAAGTTTAAAAGAGTTCCATTACAATTTGCACTATCATTGCCAAAGGAGTTGGATGACAGAATAAATAAAAAATGGGCTTATGCACTAGACACCGAGAAGAGAAAGAGAGAAAGATCTCTAGTTCAGGCAACCCCACATCTAAGACTAGTAGAAATTGATGAACACATGGCTAATTATCAAGCAAGATTCACTATAAAGAACCGAGCCATGATGATACTAGATGAGAACGTGGCAGATGTAGATGAAACTGTCTATTCACTATGGAAATCAATTCTTGAAGCCAGAGAACAAGCTGAGCAATGTGCATTCTTAAATCTGTCTAAAAAGAGACAAATTTTTAAAAGGCAAAGGTATATATATTGATGACAATGAAGCATAAAAGTCAAAGGACACCGGTATATCAGTTACCGAGGTAATTGATATCACTGAAAGAAAAGAAGACAAATGTTTCACAGGATGCATCGAATCCAGTAGAGATCCAAATGAAGAAGAAAACTGATGAGGATGTACTCATGGAGGACATCACAAATGGTGATCCTGATGACAAGGATGATGAGGATGCGAATATTACACCAGCAAACACTGAAGATGAAGCACAAGTCACTGAATGTGCATTCACATCACTATCGGGCGAGCTTCCTGTACTTGTAGAAGCAGTAGAAATTCTTTCACAAGAACAACCCGACGGCTCAGACCCCGAGCAACCTAAAGATACAATAGGAGAACAAGACACTGAAACGCCTGCAGAGACAAATAAGTTTGAAGGGACAGAGGCAACTACTACAGAAACAAAGGCACAAGATATGTCTAAGGCAACCAAGGTGATCCCACCTGACACCACATCCGAGGCTCCCACTCATTCAACCGATACACAGGTTATTGAGGAGCAGAGGAAGGAAGAGAGTGTGTCAATCGGGAAGGATTCTCCAAAGGCAGAAGACAAGGCACTTGTCACCACTACAAAGAAATCACCCCTTGCACCGGAGAAGAAGAAGAAAAAGAAAGGAAAAGGGCCGCTCACTCAAGACGAAATTATAGTAATACCTGAGTGTGACCCGAGGACCCTTAGCCCCGAAGAACTCAGAAAATATGGGGATTTATGCACAAGGAAAGCAGCACAAGAAAAACTAAGGCAAGAGAATAAGAGCAAGACAATATTAGAAAATGTAAGAGATATCTTACAACAAGTCGTACCTGAAGTCCATATAAATGAAGACACACCAATAATGGACCAACTCGCCACTCTTACCGAAGGTATCAATGCCCCAGATGTAGACACCGACAAGCGCATTGAAGAAAGGGTAGAGTCAAGGATACAACATAAACTTGCGAAAAGAATCAGCCAAGAAGTGGCAATAAATAAGGTCAAATTATCTGAGGTAATCCCGGAGGTCAAATCTACTACCCAGTTAATTTGTACATTCTTACTGAAGCCATGCACTGTGGAAACATTCACTGTTGAGATTAGTGAAAAGATCAAAGGTCTGGAAGAAGAAATCAAGACCAATGCAAATGTAGCTACAACCGAGCCACAAGCTTTTTCAAAGCATATTCACCGAGTTCAGGAACTTCGGCGGTTGGTAACAGATCTCAAGAAACAAGAAGAGCAAATCATAGATCAGGTCACAGAGTTACAAACAGAACTCCTTCCATACCTGAAGATTTTTAAGAAACACATTGTCAAAGTAGAACTTGTTGCAACACTAGAAATCTCTGTGTTGGAAAACATCTTTGACATGTATGCACAAGTTGGTTTTGAGCACATTGCTCTCACCAACTTGAAAGAGGAATGGGAAAACCTCTTGAAGTCTGTGAAGAAAACCCATCCACACATATTTGACAAGATGTGAGTATACATTTTTTTTGTATTTGGCATTAATATCAAAAAGGGGGAAATAATGTATATGCCAAATAAGTAAGTTTTTGCTATGTATACTACATATTACCAGGTGCATGCACCAAGGGGGAGTATATAGAAATTTTGCTAAGTATATGTATATAGCAGAGATATAAGTTACATATAGAAAATTTTGTCTATATACATTCAAGTTTTGATACTAATGCCAGAGGGGGAGATTGATATCTCTATTGAGCATTAAAGGTTGTCATTAGTATCAAAGGTCAACAAAGATATCGGTCGGTTACCTATATTGAGTTAGTCGGTAACTAGAAGCAAAACAGACTAGTCGGTTAAGTATATACACCGAGCATTAGCAGACACCGATACTGAGAGACAGTAAACACTGAGCAGTTTATACAGTGTTTACCGAGGATCACAGGAAAACAGCATAGTAATCAAGAATGGCACATTCTTCTATGCAAACGGTTACAATAGATAAGAAAATGTTTTACCAAGATCGAGGAATATTTATTGTCAAGATATTCATTAAATGCAATGTATATCTTATGTAATAGTTTGATCTAGGTCAATTTTGTACATCGTATAT
Organism: Chamaecyparis obtusa; assembly: GCA_027943335.1. NCBI lineage: Eukaryota > Viridiplantae > Streptophyta > Pinopsida > Cupressales > Cupressaceae > Chamaecyparis > Chamaecyparis obtusa. The sequence continues at coordinate 825,876 of BSBK01001189.1, read as the reverse complement.
CTTAGGTTTTTGTCTAAGATTTGTAACCTAATTTTGTTAAAGCGGCATAAAGTATATGCTATATAATTGTACGTTTGCATCATTTGTGATGTGAACTGATGTATGAATTAAGGAGCACTTGAAGCACTTGCCTAACTTCAAGACTATCAGTTGACAAAGCAGAATAGTAAACAGAGGAGATCAGATTAAGCAGAATCAGAACAGGCTAACCGAGCAGTTCAGAGCAGAGATTTATCACAGTAAAGGTGAAATATATTCAGTACTTATTGATCTGTATCAGACAAGTTAAGTTGTCAATTAGCAGCTAATTGCCTATTGCTTTCTAACAATTGTAATAGAGTTTTGGCTAAAATCTCTTAACAGAGTAGACTTGACAGTCTTATGTAAATCTCTTAATCAAGTGCACATTTCATTAGTGTTGTTAAAATCCTAGAACTAGGTAGATCTAGCTGATCTAATATGTTACTCCTAACAGGGTAAGATCACTAGAAGTGATTAAAACTTGTAGCCCTAACAGGCAAACATTTTCTATCTGCAATAGTGAAGAATTTGTGGGTGTCATCCCACCGCAGTTTTTACCTTCTAACAAGGGTTTCTGCGTTACCAAAATACTTGTGTTATGTGATTGTTATATTGATTTCATGTTATTTACTTTTACAAGTTAAATGGATGAATGATACATGCAATTAGATACAAGATATTTTGCAAGGTTATTATTGTTTACTGTTATAGATCTGAAAGGTTTACAAATAAAAGTTTTTGAAGGTGCTAATTCACCCCTCCCCTCTCAGTACCTATCTCTCCTAATCCCAACATAATCAGTATTACCAGCAGCATAATCAAGTTGGAGGGCAACAACAACAGAACCAAGGTGGTAGACAACCATACTAGAACAATTACTAAGGGAATAGGCAGAATTTTAATTAGAGGCCTTTCCAAGCTTATGCACCAGCACCTTTGAATGTTGTCAAAGACCTTGTACCAGCTCAAAATAATTTAGCAGCAAAGTATGATTGGTGTTACCCATACAACCAAGCGCATAATCAAGCAACATGTTCAAACGGGATCATCAATCAAGCATTAATGGTTCAAAATACAAGTTCACAACCAAGTGTGTCAAATGATGGAACTAAACAACAACAAGATCCTACTTCAAATGATACTACTTTCCTTAATTGGCAATTAGAAGAGTTTTGTGGAGTAAAAAGTGACCCGCCCATTGCAGTCTATACCACAGCCAAGAAAAGAGCTCTAGAATTGGAGCAAACAGCAAGCAACAGTAAAGAACCTACAATTGCAGGATCATCAGCTACTCAAGTACCTGTGGTTCACAGAACCTCTTGTACCAACTAAGGAGCAGCCACAAATGCAATTGGATCAGGTTGCTGTTAAGGCACATCGAAAGGTGTATGCAACTGCGCCTTACAATATTGTGGACAACATAAGGAAAATGAACGTCACTATTTCAATGTGGGATTCATTGGCCTTTCTAAGGCAAACTGATTTGTTGAAGAAGGCTTTATCTGAAGCGATAATTAGAAGGGACGTAATAAACAATTATGATGAGTCATTGTAAGCATATCACAAGTTAGTAAGTGATCGCAGTGACTACAATACCAGTAATGAAGGAAGACAAATTATCAATTTCAACATCAATAAGGGATATCAATAATCAATATATAATAGTTATCACAAAGACTGAATCAATTATGTATTGAGAATGGGTACTATATTACCAGGTCCAATCAATAATACAATGGTGGTAAATTATCGGAGGTGATTAACATTAAGTTAATGACTTGTATATTTCACAAGTCTATAGTCAGCATTTGTAGGTGCAATTATTTATTACATTATCAGCGATTAATATTAATCATCAATATGGAAACAATCAGTTAATATATTGAATTCATACGATTATGAACATTCCTGTATACTCCAAGAGACACAACCGATTGGTTGTGTAAATACATATATTTACAATCATTTCATTCGGAAAGAGGGGGGGGGAGGGGTACCAGATTGGCATACCGTTAATCAGCAAATTGGTATATTATTCATAATTGGAAAAGATGAGGACACAGAGCAGATAGAACAGAATATACGTAGCAATCAATTACACATTCAGAAGTAGACTTCTATAACAACAATTAAAGTTGTAATCCTCTCAATTAGTAAGGAATATAAATTTATTAGAACCTCTCCTATCAAGGATTGAATCAGAAATAGATAAGAGCTTACATATCAAATATCATAAGAGATCCTACTCCATCATTAATTCAGTTCATATAAAGAATGAAATCGATCTATGTGATTGATTATCAAACCCCCTATCCAATTCAGATAGGATATTCATATTAGATTGAAAACAGACATAAGAGTCATCAATACAAAGGACAGTAATATAACTAGCATATCCTATATATACTTACCACTCATAACAAATGAAAGAATTGATCTCAAACCATATAGAAAGAAGATCATTGCAACTGGAATCATAAGAATATAGACAAGGTTTAGGAATTTTTTCTAAAGGGACATTACAAGGTTTATTCGCCAAGGAGATAGCCTACATCAGCCCAGGTAGCTGTTCATGACACAAGTTTACAACAAAGATATGAGGAAACCTTTCCTCAGATTGGTCCCATATGCTGTTTGGATTCTTTGGAACCCACTAAGGAACCAAAGTAACCATCAAATCTGAAATCCTTGCAAAAGACCATATTGAGCCTTACGTACCCAGTGTGATCAATGCAAACTATGTTGCATTTGATCAATGAGAGAGCCTCGCTGTTCCAGAGACGAACACTCAAGTTGATAATATCTCAGATATCTTGTTAGATGAGTGGGCAGCAGAAAACAGCCTAAGAGATGAAATTAGCACTGTTTTAGATGCTGGTCTAGGAAATTACATGTTCCAAGAGGCTGGTTTAGTGATGCCAAACCTTCTCAAGAGTACAAAAGAAAATCTTGAACAAGAAGATAAGGTATGGGAGATGTATTTTGATGGTTCTAGGAGTAAGAATGGTGCAGGGGGGTGCAATGTCAGTATTTCATGAAGGAGACAAATATTATGTAGCTTTTTGTTTCAGCTTTGCTTGCACAAATAATACAGCTGAATACGAGGGTCTAATTCAAGGTCTTGAGTGGGCCAAGAAAAGGGGAGTTAGGTGTTTGAAAGTTTTTGAGGATAGCAAATTGATTGTCAATCAAGTTAGAGGGGTGCATATTACAAAAAATGGTAGACTCAAGAGCTATAAACATAGAGTATGGGATGCTACTAAGAACTTTGATGCATTTAATCTAATCGCTATCCCTAGAAAGTTAAATCAACATGCTGATAGGCTAGTTGTTGTAGGAGCACAGTTTGATATACCTGATAATGTTAATAGAAAAAATGTGGAGTAACATGTTAAGATTGTAGTCAAGTCTTCAATTCCTGACAATGACATTAACTGGCAAGTTTTTGATAGTGATGAGCAAATTTTGAATTTTCTTCTTGAGGAAGATGTTTTTTCAGCCTCCAACCAGAACAAGTTAAAACAACAATATGGTGATCAAGTCATACAGTTGAAGTCAAACAAGTTACCTAAGGGATTGGTCACCCTAGAATCCATCTTTAACATAGATGATCAAGCAAGAAAGAATAAAACTAGCTTGCTGGTCCAACAAGATCATTATGAAGACCTCAAAATTGCCAAAGGTAAGAATCTAAAATTTGGAAAGGTAAGTCCTCTTTTAGAAAAACAGTCTTATATTCAGTTGTTTCAAGAATATAATGACATTTTTGCTTGGGAATATGGTGACCTGAAAGGTTTTAATCCATAGCTTGCACAACATACAATTGAGTTAGAACCCAATGCTAAGCCTATAAGACAAAAACAGAGGCTAGTCAATCCTAAACTTAAGCCTTTGATGCAAAAAGAAGTTTTCAAACTTATAGAGAGTGGTATAATTTTTCCCATTAAGCATACCAGTTGGGTGTCAAACCTTGTTCCAATTAGGAAAAATAATGGGAAACTAAAGTTGTGTGTTGATTTTAGAGACCTCTATTAAGGTTTTAGGAGTCCAAACCTATCGATTAGCATTTACATTGGTTCTTTGATCAACACCTTTTTATTGGTCTACTTGGAATAGTACAAGTTGTATGTTCGTAAATCTCTTGCATCACTGCGAGTGAGAATCAAGGCTAAGTACCTTGAGTAATAACCTGGCATATCGCAGACTCTAGATATAATGCTTGCTTGAGGAGATCATTACTATTGTGAAACTGTCGTCCATAAGATTATGAGAATCAGGGTCCATTACCAAAAAAGTGCATTTGGCTTCTTCTATCTCTTAATTGCCATTGGTGGACTAATGTTGCGCACTACAATCATGAAAATATTCAGCATGGTGCAACTGTGGACAAGATAGTTTGTCATAATCTGCCCAATCTTTGAAAAGGACTTTACAAACTGCGAGTGTGGAAAACTAAGATGCATTACCTGTCCAATGTAAAGATTTGTTGAGGGATGCTCTAGAGGGAGTTTGGCATTTCATCATAAGCAACCTTGGATGAGGAGGTCAGAAGGTTGATATCTATCTCAGAGAGAGCCCCTTCATCATGAAAATCTTTTTAATGCATTCTTCTCTATGAGAGAGAAGGTTGAGATGCAATCCCTTGTATTGTATATTTCCCTGAGATGGAGAGATTTGAGGTAAAAGCCCTTGTTCCACCCTCTAGGAGTAGCTATGGTGAACGTCATGATGAGATGACATCATCACATTGAGTGATTCCGTGATGGGCACTTGTGCTCATTTATATTTCCATTCATGGGAGTAGCCATGATGGACCCACCCTCTGGGAGTAGCCAGGGTGGAGGTCATGTGAATGGCTCCATGACTAACCACTTGTGTTGAGTCACCCTCTGGGAGTAGCTATGGTGACCGTTATTGTGAGATGACAACATCACGTGAGTGATTCTGTGATGAACACTTGTGTTTGGTTGCATTTTTCATTCATGGGAGCAGCCACGATGGAGCCACCCTGTGGGAGTAGCCATGGTAGGCATTACTCTATAACTCAGATATCGAGAAGGATTCCTCCCTAGCTAAGAGGGAGTGTTGAATTTGACAGTCCCAACCGGTGCTGAGAGGGGAGGGGTGAATCAACACCTATAAAACTTTAAAACAAATCTGATGTAGTATACTATAACTGTAAACAAAACAGATTCTAGCATAAGAATAGCAGCAAGCAATCAACCATAAAGCAACACCAAATTTATCACGTGGAAACCCAAATCGGGTGAAAACCACAATGTGAGGAAACCTCACAAATTTTGCACTCTTCTGAAGTGCGCCCTGTTACGAGCCTTCCCTGTTAAAGGATTACAACGCACTGTTAGATGCGACCCAATTAAGGGATTTGATACAATAAGACCTGTTAGTGCCTGCCTGGTTAGAGGACTTAGAACACCTAAATAGAGGTCACCCGATTGAGGGATTTAGTACAAGGGACCTGTTAATGTCCACCCAAAATAATGAGATTTAGCTATTGTAATTGTTAGAAAACAATAGAAGAATTGACCTTTTAGAAATGGCTTTGCATAGCCTGATAAGATCTTTGTTATACTCAACTCAGAAATATCACCGATCGCTGCAGGTATGTTCTCCTTTCCGATTGTGCTTCTCTGCACACTCTTCTCTCTTTTCTTTTCTATTCACCTCAGCTTCTTCAACGTACAGGTTCACTCTTTACTTTGGCAGAATGAGGGCAAACTGTATTCTCACCAGATAGCAGAATATAAGGACTTCTTGCCCTAATTGCTTTTCTCAAGCACAAACTATTTAAAGATCATCTTCAGATCCATCACCCAGTAGAGTATTAGTTCACTAAGGAAACATCCGATGCATGCTCTGCTTTATTTGCTTTAACGAAAGAAAACAATGATGTATGTCAAAAAGCTTTCTTATGCAAGAGATAACTCCATGTTTTAAAGCCAAAAACTCCGGCATTAAAACCTTCAATTGCACCTTGTACCGATTGTCTTTATAACTTAGTCTACCGGATTTAGTGCAGTAAATCTCAGTCAAGGAGTTAGATAATAGACAGTTGACTAAGACTTCCCCGATTCATCTATTATGACGAAGTCTTCACTTGATCGGTAAAGATTCTTAAGTTGTGCACAGGTAAAAGCATTGACCTATCACCTTTCCTACCTTTGTCTATACTGGTTGCATCCTTTCCTCGGTTGCATAGTCGATACCAGTTGTATCCTTTTGTAATGAACCCTTTTCGGTCCATTTCTTGATTTTCTCTAAAACTCCCCTTTGTGGGTCTAAATCGTACTTAGGAGTTGTAATTTGTAATGTTTCAAACTAAGATGTTGTCGATTCCCAATATATATATATATATATATATATATATATATATATATATATATACATACATACATATATATATAATATATTTTAAAATATTCTATTATATGCATTAGAATATTTAGACATATAATTCAGATACATACTTCACATATATATTTTTTATGTATGTCTAACTATCTATATATAAATATATATTTCAGATATACATTTGATATCTATATAATTCTCATATAGCTCAAATATTATCTTGTATATCTAGATAGTTTATATGTACATGATTCAATAATATATATATATATATATATAATAATCTGTAAATATATATCTAATCAATATGTGACTATATGAATTTTATATATAATAATTTATATATACTATGTTCACAGTATAATTATTTTCATATATATCATACAGAGATATTCCATAGAATATGATATATGTAATAGAACATTCAAATATATAAACCTAGTATATGTTTCAGCTATATACTTAACAGAGATTTTCTATAAATATATCATTAGATCTTTGGATATATATATCTATATCTATATCTATATATATATATATATATATATATATATATATAGATCTATTTTTTATAGGTAAAGAATTCTAATTTATATATATATATATATAGCGAAGCTGATATATATATATTTTTGATTTACGAATAGATAGTGCATATATTACATTACATAACAATTCGTTATCTGCAATAGAATTCGGATATGACATATATGTCTGTTCACCGCATACTTGCTAGTTGCCACTGATAATGGTAATCATATATTGTAGCTTCTCTAATACTTCCCCCGATAACCCACAACCCTTATTTGGCAGTGATCAACCGATATGCAATTAAGATTTGATGTCTTCCTTTTCGTGTCTGATGTAATAAGATGAAAGTTGAATGATGTTCGATGTTTTTCATGGTCTTTTCTGTTCCATCTATAACTACGATGGAATGCACTTTCAATCTGTGTTTAAACTTATATATTTCTTTATAAATGCTGCTGACTGTGATTATGGAATTAGTCAACCGCTGATTCAGTATTTCTTCCTTTGCTCATTGGATCCTCTTCCCCTATTCTCCTCAGTATATATCAAAACATATATATATGTATATTTTCAGTTCTTGTCTCGTGGGTCATGACCCTTCACATGGCAGGTTTGATGAAATCCGATCATCAATAACCATTTAGTATCATTGATTTATATTGTATTATAATTTAATATTAACATTAATTATATTTATACATTGATAGGCTTCTTTGATTAATATTATTTATATATTAAAATTATATGTAGATTAATGTTATTAACTATTATATTGATTAATATTATAATATTATTACTTAGATATTATCAATAAGGGAATTGATAATAATATTTGAATAATATTATTATTGGTATCAATAAGGGAATAATGCTATTGGCATTATTATTGATTAATTATATTTATTTCCTATATTGATTAATAATAATATTGACTACTACAATTTCATTGATAACTATTAGTTGATGATAGTTATCAAATATAAATTCTTCTATATATACATTATTTTTTATTCTTAATATTGATTTTAAGATGATATTAAATAAGTATACATATGTATTATTGCATCACTTATGGTTCATGACACCTTTCCTCAGTTGCCAATTGCATCATGCTTAGTGACCGGTTGCTCTTGATGAGCAAATATAGTCTCTTCTTTCTTTCATAGTATTAACCATTGCCAAACCAGTCTCTCCTCGCACTTGTTGTTCTCATTTGTACCTATCCCTTCACAGATCCTGCACTGGTGCCTTTAGATTGAAATATCAGCACCTCTTTCCTCTTTCGCCAATCAATGGCAATACTTAATTGCCATGTACAGGTTGCAATCTTACCAGTTACTATCCCTTAATGCCAACAGAATTTAGCTTCGGGAGGATCACAATAATGATTCAAGCTAGTGGAAGAAATTGCCAAAGGGTAGTAATATTTGATAATAAAATATAAGTATTTCTACCCTTGAATAATTTTTAAAAATTTTGAGTCATTAATTCATGCTATAAGATAGGGATAGTAAATCTTTTATGCTTCTATCATTGATATTTCCCTTCGGAATAGTTTAGTTTTATGAATTAATTGTAATCTCTCTTTGAAGTGCTTCGAGGACAAATCAGAAGCATAAGAGATAGAATTCAAGGGAGAAAGAACTTAATGCCTACAATTATGGGATTGAGTTGAGAGTTGATATCAGATTCAGAGAGAATCTAACAATCCATTATAGACAACCTTGGAAGAAGAGGTCAGGAGGTTGATGCATGAACTTCAACTTCAGAGGGAGCAACAAAGGATCTGCATTAGTGGACATCCAAGGATCTTGATTCAAGGGGAGCAGACCATGTCAAGATGGGTTCCTTAGTGATCAACAGCTAGAGAACTGTGATTCATAGGATGGAGTTTCAGCATCAGTGATCCATTATTTTTGTTGGTGTAATTAATTATTCCTAATTACACTTTACTTAATATTACTTAGGTTAATGCATTGCACAGTAGTTTGTGATTGAGACACCTAGGAGTGTGCACATCTATTAAGCACATCGTATAGGAGAAATTCCACTTTTGGTGTGATAGTTGTCATCACATACCTCGTTGTGTGTGAGATCCACCTTTCGTGCTCTTATCACATTATCATCCTAATCCAATGCACATACTTTATTGCATATTGGAAGATGATCCACATTTGGTGGACATGTGATTACACCTAGCATAGGTGATAGCTTATCAGCTCCTTATCATTCTCTCTTATTGCCTTTCTTATATAAGGAGGCCTATTATGTAATCATTTTATACAATCAATTCATTAGATCTATTCAATCTATCCTTGCATTCATATTTTCTCTCTTGTCCTTTTCTTCAACCTCTAGATCCTTGGTTCAATATTTGTTGTTTGCAAATTCTTACATGGTATCAAAGCCATTGGAGCGTTTTAGATCAGCCGATTTGAAAAGATCTTGATGCAAGCTTTGAAGGTCCAAATCTCAAATCTGAGAACCAGTGTGCGATAGAGGCGTCTTGGAGTAGATCTGACCTCACCATTGCGTCTAGGAGGCTGTTTCAGTTAAAATCGACTATAAACTCGCCTATATCGGGCGAAAATCAAATCCGAGGCAAAAAAAAATTTGCAAATTGAACCGTACGGCCTGAACTGCACCTCTACAGTACGATTTTTCAAAAAAAAAAAAAAATTTATTATAATGTGATTTTTCGGAATATTTTTTTCAGCAAAAAATTTGTATTTCGGGCTTGGTACGTGCCCTCCAATCTCTGAATACAACAGAGAATATTCTCTGTGTACATGAGAAAGCGGTGACATCATCATCGTACTACATAAGCGGGCAAGCATGGGACCCGCGCTCAAGCCTTTCGGCGACCACAAGCCTCGGCCCCGCCGAGCTTTTCCATTTGTTTAATTTCCGAGCCTTAGCACATAAAAAAGGCTGAAGAAAATTTAGCACAGCGCATGTGGGATAAAATATCCTAGCACCGCCGGCTCCCACAGCGCCCAGCGGCCTCCTCCGTCATAGTGCTCGTGCCGCCTAAAGCGGCCACCGAAGCAGCCGCCCCCCAAAGCGGCTCTGCGCCCAGATCTGCGCTCCTCCTGTTTGGCCGCCCTACCACCCGCGACAGCTTCTCTGCATCCCACCGATAGCGCTCCGCTGGGATCTCTGTCGACCAGTAGCCACCCTGCCACCGGCGCCTCTGCCGCGATCCGCTGCTCCAAACGTGGCTCACCTCCAAACGCCACTCCGCCGGTCCCAGTCAGCGCGGGCCTTGGAAACCCCGCCCACAGAGACACCCAATCAGTGCAGGGGTGCCACGCGGATGACTCTGTGGCCGCCCTCTGCTGACCACCACGCTCACCCAGCTAGCTACTGGGAACGAATCACAGCACACCACGTGGCACAGAGACCGCGTCATCCTGCACAGTCACACAGGGTGACGTCATCTATCGTACCTGCAACGTCATTTGCACGGATAGTATGGATGACACATCAGCTGCCACATCAGCCAAAGGGGCGAATTTTTGCTGACGTCATCCCAGTCTATAGCCTAAAATTGACGGTTGTCCAGCCATCAAAAGTAGGGCAAATTGGGCCTTTTTAACGGCCGTATGACCGTCAAATTTAACCTCGTAATCTGCTGACATCATCAGAGTTTGGAGATTTCCTAGCCTTCACCATTTGCATTTTTGGTTTGACAGTCCAACTTTGAGAGGCCATAACATGGTCATCCGGGCTCCAAATCGGGTGCAATTTTTTTTGAAATTGGGTAGAATTTCCTGAACTTTCGAGTGGTAGTATTGATTTTGCATTTTGGTGGCCACATTTCTTAAAAATTACAGATTTTGTTGACTGTTCCTGTCTGTTCCTAATTTTTGCAACTTCTAAGGCTTCGTTTGGGCACATACGGTAACATTTCGAGGTGAAATTTTTTTTGGAAGTGCATGATTTTTTGTCTACTTTCCAGATCTACAATCAGATTTGAGTGGTTTTGGGTCGACATATCACTTTCAAAAATAGGTCATTTTGGGGCTATACTTGCACTTGGTTAATCCTTGGATTTCAGTTTTCTGATTTGCATTTGTCATTTGAAGGAGTTATTAGTAGTTATCAGTCATTATTTGGTTGAAATATGGATAATTCAAAGGTTAAAATCCTCACTCCATATAACTACCATGAATGGATAGTATCTTTAAGTGATCATTTGTTGAGTCTTGGATTGCTTAGAATGACTCTTGGGCAGGATCAAGAACCTCAAACAGGTGTTGTAGAAAGGCGAAAAATGGTTTGATCGAAGAGATAAAGCACTTGGCTCTCTTAGATCATCCATCTCTCACAACTTGCACTTTAATATTGCATCTTGCACACATCCTCATGATGCTTGGGTCACTTTGGAAGGACTCTTTGGTAAACCTGATAGAATGAGGAAATTCAGATTAGAGAATGACCTCATAGGTCTTAATCCTCGTGATTTTGACAATATTCAAGATTTTTTCTCTAAGTTCAATACTATTAGATTGGAGCTTTCTTCATGTGGCATTGTTAAAGGGGCTGAACAATTGATCTTTTCTATTCTTTCCAAGCTTGGTCCTGATTATTAAATCTTTGTTTCTACATTCTATGCTACTACGGATGCTCTTGGTAGTGCATACAAATTGCCTTCTCTTGATGAATTTGCAGCGCAGCTCACAAGGGAACAAGCAAAGTTGGCACACATGGGTATGTTGAAGCCTTCCACACATCAAGCATTGATTGCAAGTGAGTCTACTTCAAAGGCTTCTAATGGCAAAGGAAAGAAACACAATAAGGATCCTAAGCCTCATGACAAAGGTAATGAATCTTCTTCACCAAAAAGTATTGAATCCAAGTCCTCTCCAAGAGAGGAATCATTTAGAAGAAAGAGAGATAAATGTGCATATTGTCAACAGTTAGGACATGATGAGCATAAGTGTTTTCAAAAGAAGATTGATGAGCTAACTCACATTATTCAGAAACACAACATTAAGTTGCCCTCATCAGTGTCTGCTCCTTCTTCTACTACACATTTGGCAGCTTCTACATCACCATCATCATCCAAAGATAAAGGTAAAGGACAAGCACTCATGGCTTCCATACATCCTAACCAAGGTAAATGGCTTCTTGATTCAAGTCCATCACATCATATGGCATCTTCTATGGATATGTTTTCTTCTATTGAGCCTTGTAATTCTCCTAATATTTTGATGGGTAATGTAATGTTCTCGTCATTAAATGACTAATAAAACTATTGTATTTGAGGGTCCCGATTCATTTAGCTTATCTCGGGCCCATTATTATTTTTCTTTGGCATAGATTTAGTGACGCCATCGGCTCTTCTGTGCACTCTCGGGAGTTCCCCGACGGGTATTTATGCACGGCGTGTAGGATAGTTTTGATATGTTGAGATTTGATATTTTATTTGTGTTTGCGAATCCCTCGTGGAGATTTTGCTTTGCGCCATTTCGGAGGTGAAAGACCCTCCCTATTTGGTATTTCGCAATTTCGGTGGGATTCAACCCTCACCCTATTCTGCTTCTCTGCTTGTATCGGATCTAGCAAATCCGAAACTCTAATACTGGATTCAATAATACTTCATTTGCATTGTATTCGATCTATGTAATACTATGAAATTACCTACAAGTGGAAATCATCGTTTCAACCTCTAGAAGATTTATTAAGTATTCCGTGTGCACTTTCCCCTCACCGTACAGCCCAATTCTTTAACTGTACAGCCTCCTTCTATACCTGTACGGACCTCTGGCTTCCACACCTCCAGTTTTCTCTTCAACCCGCACGCCTGCGGTTTGCACACCTCCGGATTGCACGCCTCCAGTTTGCACACCTCCAATTCACACGCCTCCGGTTTGCACACCTCCGGATTGCACGCCTCCGGTTTGCACACCTCCGGTTTCCACACCTCCAGATTCCACGCCTCCGATTTGCATGCCTCCGGTTTGCGCACCTCCGGATTGCACACCTCCGGTTTGCACACCTCCGGATTGCACGCCTCCGATTTGCACACCTCCGGTTTGCACGCCTCCGGTTTGCACGCCTCCGGTTGCACAGCTCCAGTTTGCACACCTCCGGTTTGCACGCATATGATTTGCACACCTCCGGTTTGCACGCATCCGATTTGCACACCTCCGATTTGCACGCATCTGATTTGCACACCTCCGGGTTGCACGCCTGCGGTTTGCACACCTCCGGATTGCATGCCTCCGGTCTGAACACCTCTGGTTTCCACACCTCCGGTTTGTTCTTCTGATCTGCACGCCTCCAGTTTGTTCTGTACGGCTTTCAATTACCAGTAAAAAGGCACTGGACCGTTTTGTGATCTTCCTCCGTACTTGGGAACATTACAGTGGTATCAGAGCTGGTAATTCTACCAGCCTGTGGGTATTGAATGAGAGTTTATTCAAGGAAAAGCAGCAGATCCCACTCAGTCGGAAGAATGGGTGATCCACAAGATTCTGCGGCCGAAGTCATGACTCTTCTGAGAGAGCTCACTAGGAACAAGGTACAGATAAATGACACTGAACGCCTCATGGAAGAGAGTCTGCGAAAATTGGCCGAAAGCAAGATTTCCGCAGAACAAAGCGACAACTCTGTCTCCGGACGGGTAAATCATCAACTCACGCGCTCTCGACCCTCAATGCCAACTTTTCCCGCACGGTCTGAAGAACGGTGGTCAGAACCACCAAACTTCCAAAATGTACAAGATCAGCTTCGGGAAGATTGGAGAAATGCAAATATGGAAGGGGATATATCCTACAAGGATTATGCTGACCTGAGAATGAGGTACTCGGGTGGAAACAAGCATGGCCACTATAATGACGATCTAAGACGGAAAATGGACAACGTTAAATTATCCTCCTTTGATGGATCTGGAAGTATCACAGCTCAAATGTGGGTACAGAAAGCAGACACATATTTCCAACTCAACCCTATGCCAGAAGATGAGGCCATCAAATTTGCAGCACTACACCTCGAAGGAATAGCCCACGAATGGTGGCATCATGGCATGGCTACCCTCGGTCATGACCAAATAAGTTCCTACGCTGAATTCACCAAGAGGCTGATAGATCGTTTCGATGGAAAGGAAACAGAACTGAACTTCAAAGAATTGGCTCAGTTAAAGCAATCTGGCACAGTCGATGGTTACATAACAGAATTTCAAAGGTTGTTTGTCTTGGTCACTGATCTCTCTGAAAGAAGGTTGGTGGTACTATTCATGGATGGACTGGCAGAACCCTTGAAAGGGTGGGTGAAAGGGTTCAACCCCATCACACTCACGGAGGCAATCAAGAAGGCACGCGACATGGCAACATCCTCATCTTCGTCAACCAAATATCACTCACAGTCAAAACCACCTCTCGCTCCACGGGAGAAAGACAACAGACCTCCGCCCAAGAGGCCCCTGTTGGATGAAGAATCTAGGCAGGAACTCAGACGGAAGAAACTCTGTTTCAACTGTAAGGAACCGTGGGTACCGGGACATCCATGCCTCAGTAAAGGAAAAATTCATTACATTGAGGTTTCATCTGACGGAGAGGAAGAACAAGAAACCGAAGCTGAGGCAGCCGAAAAACAAGGTTCGGAGGAGGAAAATATAAATCGAGGGCAAAGACTTGCTACACTCTTCAAAAGGGGAGGTGCCATTGCTACCTTGGCAGGAACTCCGAGGTGCACGGTGTTTCAGGTCCGGGGCACCCTCCAAGGACAAGGGGTTGTGGTCATGCTTGCTAGCGGACCCACCCTCAACTTCATAAATTTCTCATTGGTAAGCCGATGGAACTTATGTACGGAGGCACACCAGGGATTTGATGTTAAAGTGGCGGGAGGAAATTTGTTAAGATGCACTCACGTGGTTCCGAAACTGAGCATCACCATCGGTAACCACATGGTAACTGATGATTTTTTTGTAGTGGATCTGGACGACATGGAAGTCATTCTGCGCATTCAGTGGATGGAAACATTGGATGAATACACGCAGAGTTTCAAGCGAATGGAGTTCTCCTTCGAGGTAAATGGAAAGAAGGTTGTATTGAGAGGGATGTCGAACAGAGGGCCGAAGGAGATTTCAACACAGCGAATGGAAGCTATCTTCCGACACGACAATGTGGTTTCGGCCGCACACTGTTTTGCCTCGACAGAACCCATACAGAGACAAAGAACGGACCAACAGGAAGAAGAACATCAGAGGGTATTGGATAAGTACCACTAGGTCTTCGCTGACATACCACCAGGCATACCACCACACCGAGGGTTTGAGCACACCATTGAGTTGGAGGCTGGTGCCAAACCGGTAATCACGGTACCGTACCGCCACCCCTGGAGGCTAAAAGATGAGATTGAGAAAACAATTCAGGAACTACTTGACAAGGGTTGGATCAGACCCAGTGCCAGTCCCTTTGCATCTTCAGTTGTGCTCGTCGAAAAGGAGGACGGAATGATGCGTATGTGTGTGAATTACCGCGCACTGAACAAGAAGACAATTAAAAACAAGTATCCAATTCCCAGGATCGATGAATTGCTGGATGAGTTGCACGGTGCAGTTTACTTCTCTAAAATAGACTTCAATTCCGAATACCATCAGATTCGCATGCGAGAAGATGTGGAGAAAACAGCTTTCCATTGTCACTACAGGCATTATGAGTTCCTGGTCATGCCCTTCGGATTAACGAACGCACGAGCCACTTTTCAATCATGCATGAATCGCATCTTCAACAAGCAACTGCGTAAGTACTTGCTGGTATTTTTTGATGATCTCTTGATTTACAGTAAAACCTGGGAAGAACATCTGAGACAGTTAGATGACATCCTTGGAATCATGCAGGCTCAGTCCTTGTTTGCCAAGAAATCCAAATGTGAATTTGGAATGACAGAAATTTTATACCTGCGTCATGTGGTCAGTAATCAAGGAGTACAGGTCCACTAGAAGAAGATCCAAGCTATACTCGATTGGCCAACTCCAAAATCACTCTCCGAGTTGCGAGGTTTCTTTGGATTATGCAGTTATTACAGGAGATTTGTAAAAGGATTTTCTCAGCTGAGTGCACCACTAACAGATCTGACGAAGAAGGGATCATTCCAATGGAATGAAATGGCACAACACACCTTTGAAAGGATGAAAGAAATAATGAGCACGTGCCCCGTCGTCGCTATACCTGACTTCACTCGACCATTCATTCTGGAATGTGATGCGTCGGGACAAGGCATCGGTGTCGTCCTGATGCAGGAAAGACACCCGATAGCCTACGAAAGTCGGAAGCTTAAACAGACTGAGCACCTATACTCCATCTACGACAAGGAAATGTTGGCCATTGTGCACGCCCTGACTAAGTTTCGGCAATATCTGGTGGGTGCTAAGTTCACAGTCCGGTTTGCACACCTCCAATTTGCATGCCTCCGGTTTGCACGCCTCCGATTTGCACACCTCTAGTTTGCACACCTCCGGATTGCACACCTCTGGTTTGCACGCCTCTGGATTGCACCCCTCCGGATTGCACACCTCCGGATTGCACGGCTCCAATTTGCACGCCTCCGGTTTGCACGCCTCCGATTTGCACACCTCCAGATTGCACACCTCCGGTTTGCACACCTCCGGGTTGCACGCCTCCGGTTTGCACACCCCAGATTGCATGCCTCCGGTCTGCACGCCTCCGGTTTGTTCTAATCTACACGCCTCCAGTTTGTTCTGTACAGCTTTCAATTACCAGTAAAAAGGCACTGGACCGTTTTGTGATCTTCCTCCGTACTTGGGAACATTACAGGTAACAACACATTCATGAGAGTTTGTGGGAAAGGTTCTATTCCTATGGGAGAGGGGACATTCAATGATGTTCTTTCTGTACCATCCTTGACCACTAATCTCCTTTCTATTTACCAAATTACACATGGGGCACAAGGTAAAATTGTTGAGTTCACTCCTGATTGTGTCTACATCAGGGACATGGAGACTAGAGATGTCATAGCTATGAGAGTTGTTGATCATACATCACGCTTGTATTCTTTTTCAAATTTTGTTGATAATGATGATGATATTCATGATGTACCCATCCCCTTGCCAAGGGATAATTATGAGAACTTTGGGCACTTGAATCATTTTGTTGTTGAGACAAGTGTTAATCTTCCTACTCCTCCACCTCCTGCTTCTTCAGACATGGGCTCTACTATTCAGCAGGATGATCATATTGTTTTAGATCTTGCAGAGTGTGATGACTACTTGGAGGCATCTTCAGCATTTGTTGATTCTCATGATGCAGATTTGGAAGATATACATGAGGGGGTTTCTCTTTCCCTTGATGACAATTTCATCATAGTTGGGGATACTTCTTCACCTTCTTTGGAGATTGGTGTACTTGATTCTTCTCCTTCTTCACTTGATTTGTCACATGAGGTGATAGATTCTTTGGGTTTGGAGATTCTCAATCAGTCTTCAGAGATTCATGCATGGAGACCTACATCTTCTTCCTCCTTCCATTTGCACAAGGATTGGCTTCTTCATCATTTGATGTATCTATTTCTACCTGTAATGTCCCCTAAATAAATCTTTAGGATTTTGGGACTGTTTACTTATAACTTCAATTGCAAAAGACTTCTTTCTATCAAAACCTTTGCAAATGTAAGGTTAATTCCTTACACTACGCAAGAATTAGACTGATGATCAAACTTGTATAATGATAATGATTCTTGTGTTCAAATTGTATAAGTCTTACTTGTGGAACAGATATGTCTATAGAGCGTAACTGCAATGAAACACTGATATATAGAATAGATCTGGATCTGGATGCAATATAATTAGATGTACAAGGTTGTGATTAATCCTTCTTATATGAATCTTATACTATGCAAAAATGGGAGGATTATATTGATATGAATATATCGATCATCATCCAATATATACTTAATGTATATGAAAATAATATCCTCTGATTTATGAAGTTATCTGATTCTTAACTTTGTGAATGGTGACCAGCTAACGTCCTTCCCTATTCATTTGTCTCGGTCTGCGTATATTGTCTTTATCTCTACGTAGATGGTCTTCGTATACTGTCTTCGTTGATTGATTGGATGACTGCTGTATTAGTACTTGCACGTAAATCTATAAAATAGCAACCTGAAATGTTCTAGGAGCGATATCCACAAAGGGACTGGTTTATAAAATCAATACTCTGTTTCTCGATTCATATGTGAATTCACTTATATGTTGCTATCTCCACCCTGTTTGTATATGGCCATCGTAGGAGCGGATATTACGTTGACTGTGTATCTCTTTCGATGGCTATCTATCTTCTCTATGTTCTG
Source organism: Chamaecyparis obtusa (assembly GCA_027943335.1). Lineage (NCBI taxonomy): Eukaryota > Viridiplantae > Streptophyta > Pinopsida > Cupressales > Cupressaceae > Chamaecyparis > Chamaecyparis obtusa. Next base: position 807,633 of record BSBK01001189.1, on the reverse strand, counting down.
CAAAGATTACATATATATTTAATTTAATCTCAGTGTATTATTTATTCTCCCGTCTGATATTATCGGTTACCAATTTGCGATAACATGCAGTCCTGCAGTTTCAACGGTTATGTGATCTCTTTGATCACGTCTTAGAAAAAGTCTTCGTATCTATTCCTTCTAACTCCCTTATATCTCCTTCGTCTGTCTCTTGCTCCGTTCCCCCCTTTATTCATGAATTTATTCAATAATATATATGCGGTGAGGGGTCACGATCCTTAGTCGTGACTTTAGACACGTATTGTATCGTTTCTGACTAATTGCTTTAGTTTATTCGAATGGCAATAGTATATATTGCGATTTAGTATATATTGTTTTATTCGAATTAAGTATAATCGTAATTTTAGTTTCATTTGATAATAAATTCGTTTATTTAAAATATAATTAATATTATTTATTATTTAAATAAGTAAGTTTATTTATTAAAAATATAATTAATTAATTTATTATTTATTATTAAATCTTATTTAATTATTTATTTGATACATAATTGTATATCAAATAAATATAATAAATAATATTTATATTTATATTTATGAATTATAATATTATTATTTTAAATTATATTATTTATTTATCCATTTATTTTAATGTTTTATTTAATCAAACTTTATTATTTATTTCTCTTAGTTATTATTAATTTTGTCCGAAAAAGGGGACATTACACTTCCTAAGGGGACACATGTTTCTTGTAAGCATTGGCTTATCTATTGTTTGCAGGTAGTCTTCATCAACATGGGAGCTTCTACATTATGGGGGGATATCATGTCTCCAACTATCCTTCTTATGGGGGGATACTTCTTTGTATATACATGATGTATGTAGTTCTTGGGCGGTCTTGAGTACTCCATCCTTTCATGCATCTTGTTTTCTTCTCTCTTTTTGGAGGAGGGTTTTTCCCATGAGGTTTTCCCTCTTTCTCCGCTTTATAAGAGTTATACATTTCATGTATTGCATTTTGTACATGGGTACCTAACATGGCCTAGTTGTCGGGACCCATCTTGCATTGTGAGTTTAAGTGCATTCCCCTAAGTTGCAATTAAGGGGGGGTGTTGGTGTAATTAATTATTCCTAATTACACTTTACTTAATCTTACTTAGATTAATGCATTGCATAGTAGTTTGTGATTGAGACACGTAGGAGTGTGCACATCTATTAAGCACATGGTGTAGGAGAAATTTCACTTTTGGTGTGATAGTTGTCATCACATACCTCGTTGTGTGTGAGATCCACCTTCTGTGCTCTTATCACATTATCATCCTAATCCAATGCACATACTTTATTGCATATTGGAGAATGATCCACATTTGGTGGACATGTGATTACACCTAGCATAGGTGATAGCTTATCAGCTCCTTATCATTTTCTCTTATTACCTTTCCTATATAAGGAGGCCTATTATGTAATCATTTTATACAATCAATTCATTGGATCTATTCAATCCATCCTTGCATTCATATTTTCTCTCTCATGCTTTTCTTCAACCTTTAGATCCTTGGTTCAATATTTGCTATTTGCAAATTCTTACAATTTTGTATCTTATAGAGATTCTTTATCACTATGTAAGAGACATGGCAAAAAGGAATGTGATCCAATTGGAGTATATTAATACGAGCGATCAAACAGTAGACATTCTCACCAAGCATCTCCCCAAGTGAAAATTGAACACCTTGGGAAGAAACTTGGTATGGCTGAAATGTAAGCTATTGAGTTTGAATCTCATAGTTGTTTATTTGTATTAATATAGGTAAAGATGTTTAATGTGTAAACTTCTTTTGTCATATGTGTTGATATATGACTTTATGGGCTCTACCCCCTTGTATTCATCTCTAAAAGGTGACGATCTTTTGGAAAAAAACACTTGTATTCAAACATTATAAGATGACGATCTTGTAATGTTGATATCATGCTGACTTGATATCATTCATGGATGTGCCATGATCTGTTATGGTAGACATTATGTGACGTAATGTCAATGCACATACCATAACTAGAACGTATAAGGAGAATGTAATATTCTCAAGCATGTCATCCTTTAAGTGTCACGAGTTATGTGATACTTGTCATCACGTGTTATGTGATGTTTTTCTTCATGAGATATGTGAGACTTCTTATCACGAGTTATGTGATACTTATCATCACGTGTTATGTGATGTTTGTCTTCACGAGATATGTGACACTTATTATCAAGAGATAAGTGAGACTTCATATCACGAGTTATGTGATACTTATCATCACGTGTTATGTGATGTTTGTCTTCACAAGATATGTGAGACCTCTTATCACAAGTTATGTGATATGTGAATTACTTATATCACGAGTTGGGTGATATATCATATCACAAGTTAGGTGATATCTATACTCACAAAGTTTATTGTGATGTATTCTTTTTCATACTCTTTATCTTACCTAGCTAAGAGGGAGTGTTGATGCATAGTAGTTTCGGTCAAATATAAGGATGATTGCTTTGATTATTTAAATATGAGTATGTATGTATGTCAGTTCACAATGTGAACTAACATACATACACACATACGCATTACTTGTGCCTATAAGAATAATCATTCTAGAAATGTTTTACCATCATCCTTGTATATGATCGAAATACTATACAAGTTTAATAATCTGTGTAATCAGATTCTTTTCATCTTCTCTTGCGATGTATCGGGCAATGAACATTGACGGTTGCATTCTACAGATCATATATCATCTATATTAAGGATCTTGAAATGATCCAATACTATGCACAACAATAAAGTATACAATGATTATAGAGTAATGTTTATCACTTGTATTGGAAGGTGACGATCTTACAATAACTTGACCTCCTATTGTGATCGCCGATGGAGGCAATCTGCCTAAGAGCTTGTGGATAGAATTGCCACTGGATAGAATCATGTAATATATATTGTTTACATCATAAGGATGATGCTTCAATTGCTTTCATCTTAGGGTTGATACTATCAGGTGTCATAAGTGTTGACATTGGATTGATTTATCCTCCCTAGCTAAGAGGGAGTGTTGATGTATGTAGCATCGGTCAGATAAATAAAACTAACTATATGATATTATAAGAAATAATTTATTATATATACATATATATTAATATACATAATAATTGATATTATTTATATATTAATATGCATGCATATAAAGTTAATCTATATTTATTCTTATAATAACTATATAGTTAAATTAATAAATTAGATTAATGAATAGACATGTCTCATGAAGGGACATGTCTCTTCTTGTCTTTGCCATGTATATATTCAAGAGATCGATGCATTTGGAAAACACATACTTTGAAAGTAGTGGGATTACATTTGCAATTGATCTCTGGAAATAACAACCTCAACAAAGCGTCATTGAAAGACCGTCATCCTTTGCCATCCATGGAGCAAATACTCCAATGTGTTTCAGGTTCAGAGTGTTTCTCGCTTCTAGATGGTTATTCAGGATATAATTAAATTTTAGTTAAGGAAGGAGATCAGTTTAAATTTGCATTTACCACAAAGTAGTGTACCATGGCATATAGAAGGATGCCTTTTGGTTTGTCTAATGTAGGGGCAACCTTTCAAAAGGCTATGGATATGGCTTTCAGCAATTTGATGTGCAAGTTTGTACTGGTCTATTTGACTCTAAGAATGCAACAAATCATATTAAGCATCTTACATAGATTTTTGAGAGGTGTAAATAATTTGGTATTTCTCTCAATCCTAAAAAATGTGTATTTGTTGTCCATGAGGGAAAATTATTGGGATATATTGTATCCAAATAGGGCATTACTGTTGATCCTGAAAGAGTTGCAGCCATTCTGGAGCTACCCTTATCACATCACAAAAAGGGGTTGCAAAGCTTTATAGGTAGGATTAATTTTGTAAGACGTTTTCTACCTAATATGGCTAATCTCTTGAAGCCTTTGACACCAATATTGAAGAAAAGCTCAGTGTTCAGCTGGACTAGAGAAAGAAAGAATAGCTTTCAAGCGATCAAAGAGGCCTTATCATCAACCCCAACACTGATAAATCCTAATTTTGAAAAGGATTTCATTTTATATTCTTAGGCAGCTATGATGTTATTTTTGCAATTTTAGTATAGCAAAATGAAGAAGGCTTTGAACAACCTATTGCCTTCTTTAGTAACGATCTTGAAGATTATGAGAAAAGGTACAACTATGTAGAGAAACATATTCTAGCTATTGTGAAGAGCCTTAAGAATTTTAGGTACCTGTTATCTCACAATAAAATTCATCTTATGGTAATGCATTCAAGTGTTAAGGAGTTCTTGATGGGTAGGGACTTGAATGAGAAGAGGGCTGGATGGATTACTAGAGTAATGGAGTATGATGTCAATATTTAGATTACTAAGCTTGTTAGGGGAAAGGGTCTTTCTGAGCAGATGGCTAATGCACATGTTCCGAAAGATGAGGAAGTAATAGAAACAGCTTTGGTTATCCATGGCGCAGCTGCAAATAATCAACCAGCAAGCTGGTTAAAAGAAATGACTCACTTCCTGGAGACAAGTGCGTGTCCACCTGGTCTTGATAGAGCTAAATGAAGGTATTTTAGATTTCAATCAATTCCTTTTGTGCTGATTAATGATGTTTTATTCAGAAATGATCACAATGATGTTTTACTTAAATGCATTGATACTGATCAAATCAGTCAAGTGTTGTATGAGTTTCATGAAGGACCTTTAGGAGGTCACTATTCACCTAGAAAAAGAGCATTTAAACTTATGAAGGCTAGCTATTATTGGCCAAACTTGTTTAAGGATGCCCATGCATGGGTAAGAAAATGTGTTAAATGCACCATGTTTGTTGGCAAAGAGAGATTGCTAACTTTACCATTGCAGCCTATTCAAGTAGAGCAGCCCTTAATGAAATGGGGCATTGGTTTTATAGGTTCTATAAATCCACCCTCAAGTGTAGGGCACAAGTGGGTTCTCACTACAACTGATTATTTTACACGCTAGATAGAAGCAGTAGCTTTGAAAGAGGCTAATGAATTAGCTGTCCTTAATTTCTATGAGGATATTGTTTATAGACTTGGAGTACCTAATTCCGTCATATCAAATAATGCCCTTGCATTTGTAGGGCCGAGAGTAAGTAATTGGGCAATCAAGAATGGTATATATTTAAACACTTCTTCCAACTACTATCCACAAGGGAATGGATTGGCAGAATCCATCAATAAAAATCTGATAAAGATCATTAAGAGAACCTTGCAGGACAATCAAAGGGATTGACATTCAAAGTTAAAAACTGTCTTATGGGCAGATAGAATTACCCCTAAAAAGGAGATTGGAAATTCTCCTTACATGCTGGTGTATGGGAGAGAAGAATGGTTACCAATATCTGTTGAGCTATCAACATTGGACTTGCTAGCCAGCTGATCTTATTTGAAGCAAGTCATCCTATTGTAGTTATGCCCAACTGTTGGAATTGGAAGAAATGAGAAATAAAGCTATGCAAACTATGGAGTACCAACAATCGTAGACCAAGGTCTTTGATAAGAAGGAAAGGTCAAGAGTTTTCAATGTTGGAGATATGGTGCTCAAATGGGATGAGTTGAAGAGTAGACCAGGTAAACACTCCAAATTCGATGCTTTCTAGAGTGGTCCATTCATAATCACAAAGTGCAAGGAGCACAATGCATTTCAACTATCAACAATAGATGGAGATGTTCTTCCTATCCCAGTCAATTGGATTTATCTCAAGCCCTGCTTTGAGGTTTGATCTACCTTTTGATAGCCTTAGTTGGTTGTTTCTATTTTAATAAGGTGTTGTTGCACCATAGTTTAAGTGTTTTCCAATTTTCCCTAAGTGTTATCCGGCACAGTGGAATAGTCTTAGTATAGTTTTTCCCGCTTTCATTAAAGTTTCCAAAAGTCATGTTCTATTAAGGTGAGGGTGAGTTACAACCAAGAGCAAAGCTGCATTGAGTCTATCACTGTGTTTACCAAGTACTAAATGACCCTTGCTAATTGATCAGGTGCACATCTATCATTCTTGATTGTAAAGTTCATGCCTCATTATCACAAGCAATAAATCTGCCCTTAATCAGTTAGGAAGAGTTTTTTAGATTCTGCATGTGAGTTTCCAATTTTTGGTTCAAGTAAATCCAAGCAGGCTTGAGTATGGTGGGTTGAAGACCAAAAGTGCAAAGTATTTTCTGGTTTATCCAAATTGTTTTATTTTTGTTTCAAAAAGTTTTATGAAGACCAGATAATGCTTTATATCTGGTTGGATATTATGTCTACATTCATACCCAATTAGATACAAAGATTTACCAAGTTGTTCCATGTTTCAAGTGTTATCTGATTTGAGCTTTTTGACTCTATGTCCAATAGACTATTTTAAACTATTGGTCTTAATGTTTAGCAGGCAAACATATAGCAAATGTCGCTAAAAATGTTACCAAATTTTCACCTATAGGCTCAATCAGGTAGAGCCATTGTGTTTCAGAGCAAAAGAGTTACAGGTGTCTGTCAATCATATGTGGACATAAATGTGGCTCCCAAAAGGGTAGTACCCAGCATGCTACAGGAACCCAGAATGAGGCTAAGGTTGACCAATACAATAAAAAACCAAGACCAATGCATTTGGAAGACAAAGGCCATGTCGGTGTAGGTTATGTCGATAGCATCAAATGAGAAAAAGGAAAGCAAAGAATTGGCCTGACTTATGCCGATGTGCTCCATCGGCATGACACTCACCAACGGCAAAGGCATTTTTGTAATGTACCAAACTCAGACGACGATAATTCAAACCAATCCTATTGCTCCACTCTCCACACAAGTACCACTGTAATGTTCCCGTCGTGATTTGCAAACTTACCTGGTCAAGTACTTAGGCCAAACAAACCTTTGTGCAAGCGTTTGCCCCTAACACGTACAGTTTGGCCAGTAAAGTGGTCATAGGGCAGATGATCGGGATGTTGGCATCAGTAACCCGTAAACTATCTACCGGTCCGAGTATTGTCATTGATTGGCAAAAGAGGATAGAGATTTGTCATCTCTATAAAAGTTGAAGCTCTAAGGAACTCTACATCAAGAGAGGCTGGTTTGGCACCTACCATAGCTACAAGAAAAGAGTACCTATAATCTCATTGTAACCAGTCACTACACCAAGCGTCAGCAACCAGACAATGCATTCAATCAGGGAAGAGAGTATCCTAGTATCAACCAAGACCAAACTTCAACCGGTATAGACAAGTATAGTCAAAAAGCAATAATCACACTAAGTGTCTATACACACAACCGGGATAGTGCAACCAGTAGTCATCCACGCAAATGCAACTGGTAACACAAGAAAGAGACTGCAGGAGATCGAAGAGCTCAACCGATATATTACAAGACTCCGGCATGAACCGAGGAAGTCGTAGTCAACTGTCAACTATCTATTCCAACCTGCTCTTTCTACCAGGATTTATTGCAGTAAATCCGAGTGACCTTGAGTTGTCTCAATGATTGGTTTGTGGCACAGTTAAATGAATTAAAGTCGGAATCAATGGCGTTTGAGGCGTGACTAAATATTTTAAAGCTGGATTCTGGAGCTTTAAATCAAGGAGTTATCTCCTATGAAGAAAAGTTGCCTAGCACTCGACTATTGTTTTCTTCATAAAGCGAACAAAGCTAGAGAATGTATCGGATATTTGCTCAGCGAACTAATACTCAGTTGAGTGATGTAATCAAAGGATCTCAAGATTAGGTCGTGCATTTTAGGCGCAGTCAAAGCAACATAACTCTATATATTCTTATGTCTGTCAAGAATAAGAGTTGCCTTCATTCTACCAAGAGAAAAGAGTGAACCTATATGCTACAAAAGCAAGGGGTAGAGAAAATAAAGAAAGAGAAATAACAGGTTGTGCAAAGCAACACAACAATAGTTGAGAATACACCCGTGTTAACCGGTGATGATTCTCAGTCGAACACAAATAAAGATCTTATCTGGCTAAACAGAGCCTTCTGTAAAGATTTTGATTCTACTGTTTTCTAGCAAACTACAATAGACAAATCCCAGTATTTGGGTGGACTCTAACAGGTCCCTTGTATCAAAATCCCTTAACTGGGTGACATCTTTTAAGGTGTTTGAAGTCCCTTAACCGGGCAGGTCTTAACAGACCTTACTGTAACAAATCCATTGACCGGGTCACACCTGGCAGGTGCGTTTTTATCCCTTAACAAGGTAAGCTCTTAACAGGGCATACTTCAAAAGAGTACAAATGTTGTGAGGTCTCCTCACACCGTGGTTTTCACCCTAACCGGGTTTCCACGTGATAAATCTGGTGTCACTTTGTGTTTGTTCACTTACTGCTTTATTTGCTTAGAACTGTTTGCTTTTGTGTTGTAAGTTTACTTCACTGGATTAAAAAGAAAAGCAAGGAATTTTACAAGTACTAATTCACCCCTCCCCCCTCAACACCGATTGGGACTGTCAAGGGACTATACAGTCGAATGGTGGAAGGGATGTGGTCGTACAGTGTAGGGAAGTCTGTATGGTGAGACCAACAAAGGAAGTTCGTACGGTGAGGTCAATATGCAGTCCGTACGGTAATGGCAGCGTACGGTTGGAAAAGTGTCCATACGAAAGATGAGAGTCCACAAGTCATATGGTTGCAAGGTCGTACTGTGGTTGATGTCTGGACATACGATAGGAAGGTCGTACGGTATGATTATCTGAGGCCGTGAGACGGAGATTTCCTATAAAGAGTTGTTGCCTGAGGTTGTACGATTGGGTAGGAAACCGTACAGTATGATGTAGCCTGCGTCCAATCCTCAATGCAAATAGTTCAAATTGTTTTATCCTTCAGGATGAATTAACGGAGTTATACCAATGTTGCGGGAGATACACCAGATCGATGGATGCCAGTTACCAATTAAATTATCAATGATTGTAGGATTCAATAATGATAGCACAAGAACAGATGTCAAGTAGATGGTCGCCAAAACACCAGCAACGCCAGAAGTAATTCAAATTTCATAATAATAGTGCTACAGACACCAAAACAATGAATGTCAAGTATCCACAATACCACAAACTGCATTAATGCCAAAGATGCAAATAGATTTCACAAATATATACAAAGATGGTCTTTCAAAATTGTCAGATCTGAAACAAACAAAGCACGACAGATTTGGCACACAGTGAAATATCGGAGTGAGATTTCCAAGGGTAGACTACGGTGGTTGTAAACCACCGAAATTGCAACAAACCAAATAGGGAGGATCTTTCACCTCCGAAATGGCAGACAACAAAACTCCAATTGGAATCCATAATACAAATAAAATATTCCAAGATGCATCTCAGCAACTACCTACATGTCGGTCATAAATACCCCTTCCAAGAAACTCCTGATGGTTTACAAAAGAACGCCGACACGACAAACACCTACGAACAACAATAATAAAAATGGGCCTCCTTTTTTTAATTAATTAAAGGTCCATTTATAATATTATTTAAATTTTGGGACCATAAATAAATTAAAAATAATTTATTAAAAATGGGGACATTACAAATGCTGGCCGCCCAAAGATTGATTGCCCTTAAGCAATCCATCATCAATACTCCAGGATTCCAAATTAGGTGCGGACACTAATAACTGTATCCATTGGAATCTTCAACCCGCAACATGACCACGCACATGCACCTGGAAGTAAACGAGAAAAGTAACTCTCCATCAAGCTTCCGCTGCTCCACTCTGATATAATTGTTGCCATGCCCAGATTCACCAGGATCCCAGTGAAACCACACATCAATGCTTAGATCTCAAGCCAAGTGCGGACCTTGGTAGCAATATCTGTTGAAAACTCTGTGCTGATTTTGGACCACATGCACATAGTTGGATTTAGTTGGGACGAGTAAACCATCATCACACTTTCACTGCGCCGCTCTGATATAAACACTTCCATGCCCTTCACTAGGATCCCAACAACGCCAATCCATGAAATCTTTTACGCCCTCATGTTCAACAAACTCTTTCAATATGGCCACAGACACGGACGTTGACACCAACACCACTGCAATGTTCTGAAGGCGATATGTACTGAAAGGTAATTTTGTGAGACGTCCCGAAGGCAATCTCGACCCGAAGGAAATCCCGGCCTGAAGGCAATCCTGACCCGAAGGGGATCTCGACCCAAAGGCAATCTCGACCCGAAGGGGATCTTGAATCGAAAGCAATCTCGACCCGAAGGGAATCTCGAGCCGAAGGTAATCTCGGCCAGAAGGGAATCTCGACCTAAAAGCAATGTCGTCCCGAAGGGGATCTTGACCCGAAGGGAATCTCGATCCAAAGACAATATCTGCCCGAAGGGGATCTCGACCTGAAGGCAATCTGGGCCCGAAGGGGATCTCGATCCTAAGGCAATTTCGGCCCAAAGGGGATCTTGGCCCGAAGGGAATCTCGATCTAAAGGCAATCTCGATCCAAAGGAAATCACAACCCGAAGGCAATCTTGGCCCGAAGGGTGTCTCGACCCAAAGGCAATCTCGGCTCGAAGGGTATCTCGACCCGAAGGTAATCTCGGCCCGAAGGGAATCTCGATCCAAAGACAATCTCTGCCTAAAGGAAATCTTCACCCAAAGGCACTCTCGACCCGAAGGGGATCTCGATCAGAAAGCAATCTCGACCCGAAGGGTATCTCAACTCGAAGGTAATCTCGGCCCGAAAGGGGATCTCGATCCGAAGACAATCTTTGACTGAAGTGAATCTTCACCCGAAGGCAATCTCAGCCCGAAGGGTATTTCGACCCGAAGGTAATCTCGGTCCGTAGGGAATCTCGATCTGAAGACAATCTCTGCCTGAAGGGAAACTTCACCCAAAGGCTATCTCAATCCAAAGGGGATCTCGATCCGAAGGGGCTATAATGTTCTCAATGACGATAGAGAACCTTGACGGTGACGACGACAGAGAGAACCTCGGTGGCAAACAGAGTCCCAACAGCGGACAAAGCTTCGGCAGCAGACAGGGCCTCAGTGACAGACAGGGCCTTGACAACAGACAGAGCCTCGACAACAGACAGGGCCTCGGCGGCCGACAGAGCCTTGGCGACGGACACAGCTTGCTACACATAAGGAAGGGCCCCATACTCAATGTACTGAAGGCTTGGCTCATGAAATAGAGTAGTGGTAGAGCTTATGTCACCTTCATTTGTCTAGGTTGTCTTGGCAAGATCCATGCAAGCAACTTCTTCATTTTTTTCGTTTTCTGCACATGTAGGTGTAGTAGAAAGATTTAGCAGATCCTCCTGGAGCAACCCTATAATCATGCCTTCACCCTCCTCGTGTAATGCATCACCCTTATCACCATCATCTACTTTCTCCCACTTGTGCAAATGAGATATTAGTTTTTCTTCACAATGCTTGAATACATTACTGAGCAATCTACACACTGACATAGACGGGACACATTCTAGATTACGAACAACCCACAACATAGATATGATAGGCTGGGATATTTCATCCATCTCTTCAATGCACTAAATCATTAGGTTCTCCATAGCAACCAAAACCTTAGTATCATGACACTCCTTGATTGTGACCAAGAAGTGATGAAACATATCATGGATCAAGTCTTGCAACTCTAGATCTAGGAGGAGGTTACATACTTTGACATTTGCACAATTCTCCAATATTGTAGATCTCCTACCAAAAGGGTCACCACTGAAGTCATCAAGGCTCTAAAAGCTATCAACGATCAAATGCAATATCTCTATCATGGTGTTGTCATCATACGGTTCTCTAGGAGCCCAGATTCTCAAAATCTCACTAAGACATGTTGCAACTGCCAACTTCATTTCCTTGTCATGGTGTCTTAAAAGCCTGGGTTGACTTAAGGCATCCTTAATCGGAGAAATGATCTTCTATATAAATCTTGAAGGTAATTGGTTGACCTTACACAAACATACTTCCAATATATCTAATGGAAGATCAACACCCTCACTGAGCTTTTTGCTAATCTTTTGTAGTGCCTTCAACCACCACTATCCATCATTGTTCACCACCATGGTATGATCCGAATCCCAAAATCTCTCAATCATCCCAAACCCTTGTGAATTATCTTGCTCTGGAAATGTGTTGTACAGAAGACAAGGCACAACTATATCTTGTTTGTATAGTGATTTGACCCTTAACCGTAAGGTAACTGGACTGGCAGCAGCAGCGTACGTAGGAGCAACTGTCCATACGACAAATGAGAGGTTGCAAGCCGTATGGTTGGAAGGTCGTACAGTGGTTGATGTCTAGTCGTACGGTAGGAAAGTCGTACAAAATAATTTCCTAGGCCATACAGCTGAGACTGCCCATACGGAGTTGTTGCCTGAGATCATACGGCTGGATAGAAAACCGTACGGTATGACGTAGGCGGCATCTAGTCTTTGATGGGCATAGTTTGATTTGTTTTCTTCTTCGAGGTGTTGAACTAAGTTATATTATGGGTATTATATTCAATAGTGATAGCACAACAACAAATGCTAGGTAGTTGGTTGCCAAAACACCAATAACACCATAAGGAATTCAGATTAATAATAATAGTTCTACAGACACCAAAACAATGAATGCCAAATATCCACGATACCACAAGTTGCAAAGATGCAGATAGATTTCGCAAATGTATAAAAAGAGGGTATTTTAGATTTGCCAGATCTGAAAGAAACAAAGCACAACAGATTTGGCGCACAGTAAAATATCAAGGTGATATTTCTAATGGCAGACTAGGGTGGCTGTGAACCACCGAAACTGCAACAAACCAAATAGGAGGATCTTTCACCTTCGGAATGGTGGACAAAAGAACTCCAACTGGAATTCGCAAAGACAAATAAAATATTCCAAGATGCATCTCAATAACTACCTACATGCCAATCATAAATACCCCTTCGGAGAAACTCCTGAGGGTTTACAAAAGAACGCCTACATGACAAACACCTACGGACAACAATAATAAAAATGGGCCCCCTTTTTTTAATTAATTAAAGGTCCATTTATAATATTATTTAAATTCTGGGACCATTAATAAATTATTTTTAATTAATTATAGGTCCCATTATAAATGGACCATTAATTAATTAAAAATAATTTACTAAAAATGGGGACATTACATTTTTCTGTTTTGTCGATGCCTGATGAAGTTGTTGGTAGGTCTTTCACTGATGGACGCCAAAGGGGGATGATGCATCGGTGAGAGCTTCACCAATGTGTGTCATCGACATAACTAACGTTGTCAGGGTATGTGCTTTCAGTTCCCACCAACTTCCGATGAAATCATTGGCACAACATACAGTAATAAAAAGTTTAGGTGACTATTGTGAAGAGGGATCAGGTTGACTTATATCGATGAGCTTCATCGGTGAAACATACGCTGTCGCCAAAGGGTTTTTTTGTCTTGCCGATAGTCGATGGGGTTATGAGTAAGACTTATACCGATAAGTATCTAGCAAGAAGTAGTCTATTGGCAGGAGCTTTACCGATGTGTCTCATCAGTGTAACTAGTGTCATCGGGGTACATGTTTTGGGTTATGCCGATGCACGATGGAATCATCGGGATATCCTAGGCTGATGCAGAACTTGGACCGTTTGGTTAAGACAATCGGCATGACATACAACAATGGTAGGATGATGCATTGGCGGAGGTTTAGCCGATGAGGGCGATCATAATAGCTAAGGACGTCGACGTACATATTTTTGAGTTTCCCTGATACGTGATGGGCCTATCGGTATTTCCTATGCTGATGGAAACATAAAATGAAGTCTTCGAAGGATGAATAAGAGTTATTCACTGATGGCGTCAAGAGGAAATGTTTGTCAACGAGTCCGAGTGATGAGAGGTCGTTGCCATGTTGGTTCAAATTTTGATCAGAGGCCAAGGATTTCTATTATGCTCCGATTGGAACTTCTCCAGCAGTAAAGTGAAGATGACTGCGATGCCACCTGTGAATGCCATTTCAAGTATACATGAAACAGGGAGGATTCTTCAGATTTACTTCATTAGACATGCATCCAAGGGGGCGACACTATTCCAGCAGTGAGGGGACAGGGCAAGGTGAATATGTTAGACTTTAGGCAAAATGCACTTGTGAGGTCAGAGAAAGTTATTGCGGTTCAGAATCTTTGCAAGCCTTTTGAAGGATAAGATCGCATTTATGGAGGGTCTTTATGGCAATACTGTCAGGGCATGACTTTAGGGTCACCTTTTTGCCTCTTTATAGCTATTTGAAGGTCTCGGGGATGACTTGTTCCGACTGCATTCGACCCAGAAGTTATTACTATTTTTGGGGTGCAGTTGGATTTGAAAAAGCATAAGTATGAGCTGAGGGCTCATTTGTAACCAGTTTTTGGTTATGCAGATTTTGGCGACTTAGTGGCTATTTTCAGTCTTTTGCTCACTCTAGCATACTTTTTTTAACTTAGTTTTGCATATGCAAAGATTATATTGGAGACCATTTTTGCATTTACCTTCTTATTGTTGCAGAGTTGTATATTGTTGTATGATTGATAGGACTGTTAGTGAAAGTATCTCATTTCCTTTCAGTTTTTGTCTCATGTTTGTACCATCTATGTGATTAAAGAGTTTTGTGCAGGTTGCAGTCAGTGTGAAGGCTATTGTTATAGTTCGTTGTAGTGAAAGTTATCTTTCGTTCATAGACATACATTCTCAGACCTCCCTCTGAAATATTTATGCACATGCATGATGAAATAGGTAGTGTAAGTTCACCATTGTGTTTACGTGTTCAAAGAATCATAATTTTTTTGAATACTGCAAGTTTATCATTTTGGTGCATCACCTTATTAATTTTAGTTTGGAGTTTAAGTTTATGCAAGCTTTCTACCCCTTTTCTCATGAAGAAAGTAGTTTTAGAAGGTTCTGTAGGTGCAGTATCAGAGAGGAAGCCGGCCTTCTCCGAAGCTTCTTTCCAGTTTTGGGTGACCCACAACCCAGGAAAGTTCCCATCTTATTTCAGAATGCTAAGTTTTAATGCAATTTGGCAAGGGTGCAATTCTGAGAAGTAACAATACTTTTTAATCTTGAGAAGTTATGTTGGTTTGAACATATTGATTTAGCTTTGTGCACTTTGAAGAATTGAATTTTTAATTTCACAAGAAAAGGATTGACTCCCATAACTTATATTCCTTTTCATAAACCCAAATTCATAAATCCAAAGTTTTGGATCTGTATAGGCTATTATATTCTTGGACTATTGAGAATTTACTACGAGCTGATGTACTTAACAAAAACCTTACTCACCAATTGTGAAAGTTTGACCTACTACCATGCGTCCAGGTTGATTGTTCCCTACAATTTAATAACACACATCAGAAATATTTATATAATAAACTGTAACTTCTACCTAACAAATTCAAATAAAACACATCCAGTTACCTTCTCTTGAACATAGCTATAACAAATAAACTAGGTGTTAAAAGTTTATAAAGATTATATACATTAAATATATTTCACCAAGAGCATACAGATGAAGTTAAAAGACCATAAGTGGTTAAGTTTTTGCATTTTTTTTTAATAGCTTTTAAACTTTGTAACAAGATGCTGTTTCTTTAAGCCATAACAATTTGTATCCTCTCACAATGCTTGGCTTTTGAAAGCTGGTTATTTCAAACAGACCTGCTATTTGTTAAGAAAATTCAAATAATTGATACATATATAGCTAAGTTATTGGTCCTGATATTGGTTCGAGTTTGTGTTCGGTCAAAAAATTTGGGGGTTGGGTTCATTTTGGGTTCGTCTATGCAAAAACATATTAAAATTTGAAGTATAGACATAGTTGCAACAGTAAATAAGTTCAAAATACACCACATAGCATCTTATATTATATAATAAACAAAACTGCCATATTAATAGTCGAAGATTAGTCAAATTTGAATGTCATGATATATATTCACATTAAAAACTAATGTCTGTCAATCCTCCATTGCATCCGATTCTTCTGCTTTTGTTTGATGACTTGATCAACTTCAAATGCTAAAAAATTCTCTTCTCAAATCATCTTCTTGCTATGTTGACGCTTCACTAGGTGAAATGGGTGAGAGCAAGAATGACCAAAAAAGGTTGAAGTTTCACTTAGAAAAGCATGGCTGTTATGTCCAAGCACCAGACGGAAGGGTTGGAGCACAAGACTTGGGAGTCCAAACTTAACACTCTTGGAAGTCTTGGAGAAAGACTCGGCCGAGTACTCTACAAGACTCTGCCAGACTCGCACGGGAGTCTCATTGACTTAGCTTGGCCAGTTCATGGACTCGGGAGTTTGAAGAGTCTTCAAGTGTACTTAGAGAGTCTTCAAACTACGCTTCATATTACCACTCCTTATAATCATCCAAAGAGACATAAAGATGAGATTGAGAAGGCAATTAATGAGCTTCTACAGATGTAAAAAATTTCCCTGTTATGCATTTTTTTTCTGAGTACTTCAGCTTATGGAGATTTTTTCAAACAGTTTGCATGCAATCTGGTCCTCTTTTTTCTCTGAGTTTATATAACTTGCATACAGTTTGTGGGTGCTTGAAAGGTTTAGGGAGAGAAGATTGACAATATAGTGGAAAACCAAAATTTAATTCACTAGATGACAATAAGCAATAACATTACTTGCTCATCTATTAACTGCTGAAGATAATGACATTACATTCCAAGTCTTGAGTAAACACGACTCAAAACATTACATATACATCTACTTCTACTCCTTGACAGAAATAGCAAGGAAGCCTACAAAAAATCACTGTTAAATAACTCACTAGCAAACTGGACAGCACTATGGATGGTTCAGCAGTTTATCACGCCCAGCTACAACCCCAATACATCTTCCATTCTTTCCAGACCTGTGCAGCTTTCCCCTGTTAATCCAGCATATACCACTTTACCTCAGTACGTTTCAGACTGTGGAAGTATTTATCAGAATATGCCCAGATGGAACCTCTTTGCTACAGCAGCTCATTCAGATGTCATAGTGGTTTGGCCAGCAAAATAGAACTATCTGATGAATTTTAGTCTTAAATCAATCAAAACTCTTCCCAGTCCTTCCTTCTCCTGAATCAAACCTCCTTTGCAACTCAGAAAATAGTTTCCAAAGAAATATCATTCAAACAGCAACTTCTCATTGAAGTTTCCAGATCTCCCTGACTGTATATCTCAACAGTGAAGATGTAAGCCCAGAGGGGTGATGTCCTCAAAGCCCAAGAACAGAAATCCTCCAAAAGTTCTCAGTTTTTCTTTGTATCATATTCAGCATGCCCATATTGACCTCAATAAGCTATTATATATACTTCTCCAAGAAGTCAATCCCCTTGTGCTATCAAAAGTGGGATAAATGAAATACATGATTTTAATATTATTTTCTTCGAAGAGGGTGCCCATGCACTTCCCTCAAAGGGGTTGATTTAATTTTGAAAACATTTCTTATAAAGTGACTTTATGAAAGCACTATAATATTTATTTTAAATAGTCACTTTATAACTATAACTTCAAGCATTAAAATAATATAGCAATCGAACTCAAAACCTCATGTATAATAGCTCATTAGAAAGAGCTTGACAAAACGCTCCACATCCCATCACTGAACAAGTGAAAACACTGCACCCCTATTGACTTACTAAAAATAGTAAGGCTCCTCAAAATTCCATCAAATGAACTATTTATGGCCCGAAACTGAATTTGACTAGGCTAAATAATCTCAAGGTCCCTCTAAAGTCCTAGTTATCCTATGGGACTAAGATGAAATGGGCTAACGACAAGTCATGTCATGACTGGCTAGAAAGGGGACATTACAACAGACGGGACATATTCAACCTAGTAAGAGCTCATTTGCTTCTTCAATTGTTTGGGTTAAGAAAAAAGATGGCAACATACACATGGTATTGACTACAAAGTACTAAAAAAGGAGATTATTAAAAATAGGCACCCCATTCCACGGATTGATAAGCTCATTAACAAGCTACATGGAACTATGTACTGCTCTAAGATAGATTTGAGATCTAGATACCATCAGATAAGGGTCAAAGAGGACGTAAAGAAGCAGCCTTCAAATGCCACCTTGATCACTTTGATTTTCTGGTTATGCCCTTTGATTTGACCAATGCCCCTTCCACATTCCAGCCTTGCATGAATTGGGTGTTTCACAAGCAGCTTCCTAAGTTGTTTGTTATTTTTTGATATCTTAATTTATAGTGGGACATTAGAGGAGGCACCACATGAGGCAGCTGCATGAAGTTTTGAGCATTCTTGAGGCAAAAAGCTAAGGAGTCAAAATTTGAATATGAGATCATAGAGCTGCTATATCTTGGCCACATAATCAGCTCCAAACGAGTTAGTGTTGATCAAGAGAAAATTAAAGCAATTTTAGATTAGACTCCACCTACAAATCTCTCATAGTTGAAGGGATGTTTAGGGTTTTGTGGCTTCTATAGGAGATTTGTTAAGAGTTTTTCACGATTGGCTGCCCCACTTACAGCTCTCACTAAAAAAGGAGCATTTGCATGGTCTGATTCAGCAGAATCATTTGTTCATTTCAAGCAAATTAGGAACACATGCCCTGCATTAGTTATTCCCAATTTCTCCAAGCCATTTGATCTTGAATGTGATGCATTTAGTGATTGTATAGATGCTGTCCTAATGCAAAATACGCACCCAGTTGCCTATGAAAGCAGCAAGTTGACAAGTAGAGGAGGTGGAGAGAAGAGCTAATCAATCTATGACAAGAAGATGATTGCAATCATGCATGCTTTGGCCAAGTTCAGGCAATACTTTGTGGGAGGTAACTTCATTGTCATAACAGATCACAATAGCCTCATGTACTTCTTAAATAAAAAAGATCTTAATGACAAGCATCAGATGTGGGTAAGTAAGCTACAAGCTCACGATTTTGTCATTGAATATGTTAAGGGGAAGAGAAATGTAGAGGTGGATGCATAGTCAAGAAGGCCACATTTATGTTTCATTCAATCCATGCTCTAATGATGCTATTGCTCAAATAAATTGTTAAAATTGGTGTTTAATGTGATTGTATTGCCGTAGCCAGTATTTACTTCAGCCCGTAGATCCTAGTTATCATGATTTCCTATGCTTACATTATCCATACTTATCCTTCAACTTCTAGCCATTACTTCCTCAAAGGAAACATATTGAAAACTCATTAAGTCCCCAAATTAGTCACACTAATTTAATTTTTCAATGATCAAATAAAAGTTCATATCATGGGATTACAAGGCAATCTCTCTCATAATTATTGTGAGTGCAAGTGTAGTAGCTGCCAGTGGGAATCTTCTCTTAAAAGCGATGTTCCCTATAAGCACATCCCCTGCCCTTCTAGACACATACTGGGGACACCTCAAAAACATCCCTCCACCATCAATTGACCCCAACACTGAACAGAAATATTTTGGAAATGAAGGAAACAAAAACAATTGGAGATGATTGGTTGTCCCTGTGCCAAAAATGTCAGAAGAAGATGGCCCAAGTTGAATAAGATCACTGTCAACATGCCCTATTGCAAGTTCTGAAACTCCATTATCTTCTCACCAAAGTAAAGTAATGGCAGCAACAACTTGCACATGGATTTTTCTTTCATGAGTCCTAGCTTCATTTTTGGTTCTCCCACCATCCTGCAGCCTCTCCTATCAATTAGCAGGCTCCCCACTAAGGCATGGAGCAGTCAAAAAATTTGTTAGCTCCAAATACTTCTCTATTTCTAGAAGTTGTGCTTTTGTGTGATATCCCCAAATGAGTACTATAATAGTTTTTTGGTGCTACCTTCATAAGTTCTTTAGTCAATTTGTGAGCCAAATGATCAGTTTCCAACTGAGCTAGGAAACCCAAGTTAGCATAGGGTTCACCTAGATTGGTGTATTGCTAAGAGGGTTCCTCTTTTTTCCTCCTCTCCATGTTCTAGATCTAAGTCATTTGGGAAGTCCTTTCATTTCATTCAATGCATGCTCTCATGAAGCTGCTGCTCAAACAACAAGTTCACAATGGTGTGTAATGTGATTGCAGTGCCGCACTAAGCATTTGCTTGAGCCCCTAGTGTAATGACCCTTGCTAATAGGTCACTGAAACACCCCAAATCTGAATTGTGGCAATTCGTCAAACAGTTGGCATGCAATGATGTGTTTCAATATGTTTATTGTTTTTGGCATCCAATTGCAATTGAGATAACAATAACAATATAGGAAAGTAATACAATAGAGTAATAATGAAATACACACTACTCGAATGGTCACTGATTATGACAACCAATGTAATTGCATCTATATCAACCCAGCTAACATTATGTGATTCCAAATGACTGCTCTCAGACTGTGACAATAAATTTCAGATTACAATGCAATGACCCTTACAATATCATGACAATATGATCAATGCCTTGCTTGCATACTAACCCAATACAACATTATATAGCAATGTATGAGATCAATGGACTGATTACATAACTGCTGTAACTACTGTCATATGGTAACAATGACATAAACAGTCACACCTAACAGTGACTCCCAATGGTAATAACAGATGTTAACAATATTGTATGAGACTAGTTCATATATGACTGATTACACTAACCAGCTAATGCAAGAACAGTACTTTTCAGACCTGACTGTTACATACAATTCTTATGCACAATTTTGACATTCAATACATCACACATTAACATGAAGTCCACCTGGAAACGCTGCCTCAGTTGTTGACCAAAATGCAGAGACCAATAGCCAATGACGTGGTGACAAACTGCTTCCCAAAATCGCCCCCAATCTGCAGTTATATGCAGCACTGTACTGGGCCATACCAAGGCGTACAGGTACGGCTGCTGTAGAAAAAACAATGCCAAGTATTCCCTGCCGAAAATGTTGGGAAAAGGGGCGCCTAGGGTGTAGAAACCCTTCCACAAATGCATAAAAAATTATCCCAAGTACATATGTAGTTATGAGCAAAACTTTGATTCCAGGGCCTGAGACTGAAAGTCTGAAAATGCACAAAATGATCTCCAACACTTATCAAACTGATTCACCAATTAAGTGATGAATTCCAAACCCTTATTCAACCAGTTACAAACCCTCAATATCAATTTTTCCAAGTCTGCTTTTTCGGACTGCTTTTTCGGGTCTGCTTTTTCGGACTGCTTTTTTCGGATTTGCTTTTACGGACTGCTTTTTCGGACCTGCTAAAAACGGCCGCCTATAATTTCAGCCCTACTAAAAATGCCTCCTGAAATGCTGTTTCAATCACAAACAAACCCTTACATCAAATTCTCAATGAAGTACCAATGAGATGGCTGAGTACCAACTCCAAATTTGCAACCCTTCAGTAGATATTTCACTACCTCAGTTATGCCAATCTAGGGGAGTGATTCGTTCCCAAAGATCGAATAGTATTTGCAGACCACAAGGCTACAAATTGCTTCACAATGAAGAAGTAGAAGAAATCCCAAATCCAAGCATGCAGAAATGAAAGCCCAAGCCCTCTATTTATTCTTTTCCTTGAGAAGTTGCTAGAACTTCTAGAAACATCCAATTTTAATGTACTTTATAATAAAATAACATTATAATAATAAAGTACATATCTCAACTTAAAATTATAACAATGTAGGCCAAGATGTCTCATAACCGAATGTAGGCCCAGCTAGACTGGATGTAGGCTCACTTCTGGACGTAGGCTCCACTACAACTGCATGTAGGCCTCAAACTGGATGTAGGCTCTGCCGAATGTAGGCTCTGTCAGCAATAAGCAATTAAATGATCCACACAATGACTCTCTCTCCAAACTATTTGCCTACGAGAGTCGATGATAGGCAAATCCGTCATGCCAAACAATGTCAGCCAAAATGGGGACATGACACCTAGATCCTAGTTATCACGATTTACTATGCTTACATTATCCATACTTATCCTTCGACATCCAGCAATTACTTCCTCAAGGGGAATATATTTAAAAATTAAAACCCATTAATTTCCCAAATCAGTCACACTTAACTTAATCATTCAATGATCAAATAAAAATTCATAAAATGCTTTTTTTCCAAACTCTGCTTGTTCCTTATTCATGTCAGAATGTCGAACTTTACCATCCCAACATGCCCCATGCCCAAACCTCAGTCCCTGACTACTGGTAAGAGTCATGAAATATATCCAACCTTGAAATTTGACATTCTTTTCTGAAGAACCTACCCACTATACAATTGAGAGCACCATTAGTGGCCAGATGGAATCTCGCAACTTCTCCAATAGAGATTTTGCTATCAAAAAACCATTGTTCAAAATGAAAAGTGCAAAATTGTACACTTGTAGCTTAAAGGATGATTATGGCGATATCTCATTAATACATTAGTTGAAGTTGGTCACCATTTGAAAGGTTTTCATAGGATCTTCTCTGCCTTGCATGCTTGGATTCAAGAACACCATTAATGTCGATGACTTCAAGGGCCAACAACAATTAATTTGTTTTCTAGCCATTTGAACATGCCAAATGAGATGTATTGCTAGGTTGTTGAGCGTTCAAGAGGATTATGCTTTATTCTCCAACCAAAACCCTAGCCAACATTGTTTTGAGTACCACTATTGGAGTAGTTAGATTTTAAGGAAAATAACCTCATATTTGCAAAGGCTAGAGAATAGAAATTCTTTTGGTTTCACAAAATTGAGGACAAAGCCTATTTGCCCAATTACACAAGAAAACCAATGGTTGGGTGTGATCTTCAAGGTTGTGTACCTTTGGCTGCGCGGAGTTGCATGACATCCATGTTATTGTATGAGTGAGTAATGTATTGTCAGATGGTTATGGTTGTTGCTGCGTTGTAAAGTATTTTAGCAAGGTTGCACAGGGATGGGGGTACTTGGGTACTTTGGGTACATGTACAAGTACGACTATTTTTCAAAATAGGGGGCAGCGGTACTTGGGTACGTCATTTTTTTTTTAATATAATTTAATATTTTATAGAAAATCTGAAAATATGAGTCATGACAATGAGTTTTCAAAACAAGAATAGTGATAAAACTTGCATATGTAATGTATTGTTTTTAGTTTTAGATTTGCAATATGATTGTAATAATAATACATGTTAAATGTTTAGATGCATAATAGAGAAGGCAAAGTTTAAACATGAACAAGAAGAATTATATAACAATGACATAT
The DNA here is from genome assembly GCA_027943335.1 of Chamaecyparis obtusa. Classification (NCBI taxonomy): domain Eukaryota; kingdom Viridiplantae; phylum Streptophyta; class Pinopsida; order Cupressales; family Cupressaceae; genus Chamaecyparis; species Chamaecyparis obtusa. The sequence continues at coordinate 784,475 of BSBK01001189.1, read as the reverse complement.
TGCAAACGATAAACTTTTGACTTGAACAGTGATAAAGTTTACTATTAATCATTATTGTATGACGTTTCAAACTAATTACATATTGAATTAAGCTCGATAAACATCAAGCTGATACATAAATAAAAAACTAAAACCAAAATCAGAAATCTTAATCAAGGTACTTAGCTATGTGTCATGTCCCCTCTCTAGTCTGACTAGCAGAGTCATGAGAGTTGGCCTATTATTGGAGTCTCATAGGCTAGCAGTGGTGGATAGAGACTCATATTGGATATTCAGTGACCTTAGTTGGTTCTACAGTCAGTTTGAGAGCCAATCGGGCAGTTCCTTAATTTTAGGGATTTTTCCTAAAATTTAGGAGGTTGTGAGAGTGACCAGATTTGAGGCTCCTCAGGACCAATATGTAGTTTCAGTTTTAGGGTAACAGGATATATTCCCTAGTTTCTAGGAGCATCCCTAGTTTTTAGGGATGGGACTACCAGTTAGCCCTCATTCCCCGGCATCAGTCACAGGCAGGTGACAGGACTAGTTCACTGATTATTTGGTTGGTTTGGATTTTCAGTTGAATAAAAGGGAATATTTTAATATTTCCTAAGTTTGCATTAAATATTTTAATATTTTCTAAGTTTGCGATTAAATAAATTAAAATAAAGCTATTTATATAGCTAATTGGAGTAATAAGGGGTTTTTGGCTTCATCTGGTCAGGCAGACATATGTGTTATAGCTCGTTGGAAAGGTCTTGAATTATCATAAATTATTTTCATCATCCGGAGACCTTCTGGCACCTTGAGTTATGTTATTTGAGGAAAGGGGTGTTTTTCCTATACATAAAGGCCTTTTAATTAAGAAGATGTCGTTTTATAATAAAGGGAAAAGCATATTCTCCCTTTAGGGTTCGATTGGCTTTGAGAGGGAGACAAAAGGAGATGTTGGCTCATTCTTTGATTATCTTTTACATCTTCATTCTTGATATTGGCGATTTTGCTCTGAGGAGTGAATCTAGAGGACTGGGACGCAAACCCCAGAGCCTGGCTATTGGGACGCAAACCCCAATAGATGGTTTTCAGCATTCTATAGTAGAGTTTCAGCAGTTGACAGAGATTGATTGAGTTCAGCGCTTAGGGGTACTTGTGTGTTGCATGTTGGAGGCATTGATTGGCACGTTGGGATCTCTGGCTGCCTTGGCGTGACTTTAGCAGCTGTACAGCTGCTTTTCAGCTGGCACGTGATTTGTTGCGTGGCTTACATCAGCCATCTCTTCCCTTGGTGTGTGGTTGGCTATTCCTGCAGCTGATATCATCGTTCATTATTTGTAAACACCCTTGCTGGCACACTGAATGCACATCTTGCCTGGTACGATTTATAGCTACTCTGGTTGACTGAATATTATGTTATTGTACGCTGTTTCCAGCCTATTTCATAATTGTTGCTGTTGATTATTTATTGTTTTTCTTTATATCTGGAAAAATACAAAAAGAAACAATCTTTCTGCAACTTTTGTCTAGTACTCTAAGACCACAAATAAAGCACAGGAAAATCTATTATTTTAAATTAAAATTTACAGAAGTTAAGTGAAAGGATCTGTTTGGGATCTTTCACTATGATGCTCTCCATTAAGAACCCACTAAGTACCCGGTACTTGGGTACATGTACTACTACTCGATACACGTCTAAGGGGTATCGGTACGAGTACCCATGCAACATAATATTTTAGATTCATTTCAAAGTTTCATGTACTTCTATGACATTAGGTGTTTGTCATTTTGTTATTTGTGGTTGTAATGTCCCCTCCTTTTCCGCAATCTCTCTAGGAGCTTGGTTAGCCTATTTTCCCATTTTGATAGGCTAATAAATTAATTTGAAAGAGAAGCCTTCTAGTCACAGCTTTATTTGGGGTGAAAAGGAGAAAAAATTAATATAATTTATGTTATTCCTAACTGGTTAGTGAGAGGGGAGGTGAATCAATAATTACAATTTCTTCTACTTCTTTCTAAACAGATATTCGTACTTATTCAAAAATTAAAGAATATTACAACATTCATAAACAAAAATTGAATACACTGGTCAACACAGCATATGTACGTGGAAACGCTCAGTTAGAAGCAAAAAAACCACGGTTGGGTAGAACCCACAACTTCACTACTATAGTAATAAAGATGCCCTATTAGAGGCTTACAAAGCACTCGTAAGAGTGCTACCCGGTTAAGTGGTTTGATAGAAAACCTGCTAGGAGTCACCTTGTAAGAGGACTTAGAACACCAATAAAGATGTTACTTGGTAAAGGGATTTATACAAAGAACCTATTAAGATTCACCTTGATTGAGGGATTTACATATGCTTCTCAATTTAAAGCAATGATCTTATGATGACACTTTCTATCGAATCAGATCATACTTGTTACCCTTTCCTTTGCTTGGTTGTTGAACCTTTCTCTACCTTTCACCTCTTGTGACAGTGACTCCTCTCGGAATACTTAGCTTTCCTGCTCTCCTTCGCTCTACTCTCTTCATTTTCAACAACAAAACTTTTATGTCCTTTAACCTATATTTATAAGAGATTATCTTAATAAAAATACATCTCATAGTTTCGCCAAGCTATAAGCTCTCCCATAAATCATGCATGCAAAAAAAACTTGCAAACTAATCCTAAATTTACCTCGAAACACTCACAGATAAAACAAAGCTAACTTTAGTTCCACTGAAAAGGCTAACTCCAATTTAACTGAAAATGCTCTGTATACTCCGGTTCAGATTATCATGCACTTAACTGGTGAAAAGCTTGTATCTGGTTAGTCATCTATTCTCTGTGTGTATCCCATGACCAGTTGGAAAAACTTGGACCGGTATAAGCGTGACCGATTAAAGTACACCACTTTCTTGTTTAGTCTACTGGTTCACAATTATGAGTACCGGTGTGATGTATCGGTGTTCCAGTGGGATTGATGTTTGCCTATGACTACCAATGACAACTAAGTTTATGTCAACAAGAGTTCATTGAAGAAGAGTGGCCCAGAAAAGATTAAACCTAGGTTTTATGGCCCATACAACATAGTGAGGAGGATTGAAGAAGTGGCATATTGTAATGAACCATTTTCCTTAACACTGCCCTATTTCATCAATTAATGCCAATTTGGTTAGATTAGGGGTTCTTTAAGCATTACATCCTACATATTACCCATTGTTATGTAGAATCATTAAAGAAATGTAAACCAGCAATCAAACAAATAAGAAACATATTTTGTATGAATTGCAAAATATCTCTCATATGGATCATGGAGGAATCCTTCTCTCTCTCTCTAAGGCCATCAAGAGTGGAAGAGTTACAGGGCCTAGGTCGCGTGAAACATGCTACAAGCAGCTTCCCTCAAGGCCTAACCACAATGTTGGGATAGCCATCATGTGCCCGAAATTACTCCGTCTCTACCTTCCACAACCTTCTCACTCAAAAGATGCTCTAGTGGGATGAAAGAGATGATATCATATGACCTATACTAGATATTATCAGTTTAATATTTCCATTTAAAAATTTTATTTGATTACAAAAAACATATTTAAGCTCTAGTTCCTTACTTCTCTCCTAATCACAAACCTTAAGAAAGATGGTAGATTTACTGTGCTAGGACGCTAGCAGTCAACAAGTGGATTCTCTCAAGGCTCTACCTATCTCAAGATCTTTCCATCATGTGACCAGTTTACCTGCCTCTTCCTACACACATTCCCTATCCCCTTAATAGTGATTAATGAGTTATTAAGGAATTGACCAAGTATATATTAATATTTTATATTACGAATATATAAATGAATATATATAACATAACTTATATATAATTCTGATTTCTCTTTATTGATGGGCATGTATTAGTTCATTCTTATAATCGATATAATCATTCAAAATATATTATATAATATTCAAATATATACATTAGAGTATTCGGATACATAGATCAAATATATACTTCAGAGATATATTCCATATCTATTTAACTACATGTATATATATAATCTCTTATTGTTAATGAGTATATATATATATATATATATATATATATATATATATATATATTTCTGATTTATTAATAATTATTATTATATCAATACTTCTTAGTATATATATATATATATATCATAATGTTTAATCTGTGTCTGATCCTTGTTGATTCTTACTCCTTATCCATGACGTTTGTTATATACTCATAATGTTCTTAGATATTGTGTTCTTCATTCCTCTGACTCGTGCCCTGTCTTAATTCCTAATCGATATCCAGGATTCAAAATGGATAATCATGAAATGAGTTCTTTTCTTCTATTCATTGGAAGGTATTTGTTTCCATTCGCTGATAAGAAGTTCTCCATTGTAATCTCTATTAATAAAATTTTCCTTCGAGACCCAAACTATTACTTCCTTAATGTTTCTTGTCAATGCTGAATGTCTCTCATGAGTTCTAACTATAAATACCAACTGTATTATATAACACTTCATCAGTGATACTTTGTCCTCTATATGTAGTGTGCAATGAGTTCGATTAAAACTAAATAAAGCCAAGTAAGTTATTACCAGAGATGATGATTTAGAGATTATGTTGTATGATTTCTGACCTGGTGGATAGGAGCCACGTACTAGTGCCTGCTATCAGCAATACTCAAGAAAATGGGTGAATGTATATTGTGCAATGATTCCTCTATATTTCTCCCTATCCGTTCTTATTCTCCTTTCTGCTTTCTTTGTCCCTGTCCGTTTATATATCCTCCAAGTCGCTTTAATTTCCTATTGTATCTTATTTTTTTCGCAATGATCCTTCCTTTGTTTCTAAATTGTATTTATATATTATCAGCAGGACATGACCTTATTCCAACTGTCACTTCATGGTTGATGGTATATTAATCAGTATAGAAGTTGGCTAATCTTGATTTATTTGCCATCATTTTATTAGAGTTGTCGACTTAGTATTATCGACTCATAATTGAAGTCAAGTAAATATGTATTAAATTTTTTAATCATTGGCTGGTAAATATTATTAATTATATTGATTAGTATTGATTAATGGCATATATTGAATAATAATATTAATTAACTATTATAATGATTATTAATGGATTAAGTATAACATAATTATTCAATAATCATGGTTAAGAAAGAAATTCACAATAATTGAACAGATAGTATGTATATAAATATATTTGTCCATACATTAATTTGGGTTCATGAAACATATGAGCTTGAGTTGCCACTTGATAGCTGGATTCATAATGTCTTTCATGTTCCATACATTAATTTGGGTTCATGAAACATATGAGCTTGAGTTGCCACTTGATAGCTGGATTCATAATGTCTTTCATGTTCCATGCCTCAAGAAGGCTATTGAACATGCTGTGTCTACTCCTGGATTACCTCCTTTGGATGAGGAGGGAAAGCTGATTTTGGAACCCGCAAAGGTGTTGGAAGTGAGAGAGAAGCAACTAAGAAATAGGGTGATCAAGGAATATTTGATGTGTTGGAGGAACTTACCACTTGAGGATGCAACATGGGAAGGTGAAGATATTCTACAACATCTAGCTTTGTGATTGCTTGAGGGCAAGCAATCTCAGGAAGGGAGGACTGCAATGTCCCCTCCTTTTCCGTAATTTCTCCAAGAGCTTGCTTAGCCTATTTTCCCATCCGGATAAGCTAATAAATTAATTTGAAAGGGATGCTTTCCAATCACAACTTTATGTGGGGTGAAAAGGAGAAAAAATTAATATTATTTAATGATTTATAAAGTTCAAGTCGCTATATATTAAAAAGTGATATTATAAAATTAAAGTGACTTTTATCCCACATTGCTAAAAGTAAGATCATTCACCGGCTTAAGAAGCAATATAAGAAGAGCTCTTCATTCATTTGAGATTATGTTATGAGATTGAAATATTGAAGCTTTCTCTTGTTGGTGATATTCAATGGCTGGGTTGTTCTGAGGAAGGAAACCCTTGGAACCAAGAAGGTTTGGAGAAAAACCCACTCCTTCAAAGATTGGTAGATTCATACGGAGTTCACATGTGGACTTAATGGTGGAAGTTTTGGTACAAATAAGAAGCTATAAATCAGATTAATGGTGATACGAGTAGTACTGTGAATAGTGTCGCTACAGTGCCTCTACAATGCCATGAACAGTGTCACTACAGTAATGGTGGTATGAGTAGTGCTGTGAATAGTGTCACTACATTGCCTCTACAGTGCTGTGAACAGTGTCACTACAGTAATGTGAACAGTGCTGCTACAGTGATTGTGAACAGTAGCACAGCTACAATGTTTAGTTTTAGTCGGGGGTTTTTGCCTTCATCTTGGTCATAATCAGCTTTCTAGAGGACAACTTTCTGAGAATGTAAGAGGGCCAGCATTTTCAGGTTTTCCAGTCTTTCCCAGATTTTATCATTTCAATCTCCTACCTCATATCATCTACTTCTTGGAGCATTTTAAGTTTGTTCAAGATTGGCCAATAACCAGGTATGCAAGATCATGTTTATAACAATGTCATTCCATGTTTTATGAAGTTATCTCAGTCTGATTTCTGTCTGTAATAAGGACTGCAGCTAGTTGTTTTAGACTTGATTCCATGCAATACAATGGTCATTTATTGAGATTTATAGTTGTTCTTGTTCATGCTTCGTTATTCTTGCATTTCTTCATATTACATTGTCATTTGTTTGGTAAAACAACCATTTAAACCTCAAACAAGAACTCAGAAAATTTAAATCAGACTTTGCACACCAATTGTTTGACGAAATGTCATTGGATCAAAACTGAAAATTTTAAGACAGAATTAGAGGGGATCTTACAGTGGTGGGTCTTGTGCGTGATAGTTTATGCAACTATATTTTCCATTTTGCAGCATATTTGTGATTAGTTATAAAAAAAGGGTTTCTAGTGTTACCTACAGTCTTATATCTTCATTTATTAATCTAGGTATTAGGGTTGATGTAAATTCACAATAGAAAAATAGGACTCTTTTCAATTTAGGTTCAAATATATCCAATCTGCAGTCTATATTCTATTTGTGAACCTAACTTGCAGTATTAGGGTTTGATGTTATAAGGTAGATTTTTTGGGTTTGCTAGAGTTGAGCAGAAATCAATTAGAGTTTTATTTAAGTAGGTACAATTTTGAAATCTAATGTAAAATCCTAACCCAGAAATGTTTTTGTGCGAACATCAGTGCACTTTAGAATAATATAAAGAAGTTTTAGGCATATTTCAGAGTTAGTAAGGCTGCTGTGCAAATACTATTATAATTTAAGGTTTCAAAGGTTTTGGTTTTTAAATATTTAAAATGAAAATATATTTGTCCAATTCAAAGGTTATTTTTTGAAGGTTTTAATTAATATTTTCAAGGATACTTTCCCTCGGGATATTACATTTCGATTCCAAGTTGCCTAAAGGCTGACCTAATGTTTCAGTTTGTGAAAGCCAAAGGTCAGCCTTTCATGAATTTCCTAAGGTTTAGAGCACTTTGCCTCTTCTCTACCTTGAATCAGAGCCTTAACCAAAGTATGTATACTTCATTTAGGTTTCTCTATTGCTACAATTCAGTGAAGGTTTTAAGCAAAGGGTGTTGTTACCTTACCGGTTACTAAGAGGGGGGCGGTGAATCAGAAAATACTAAAAACATACTGTTTAAAACTTGTGAACATTTTCTTGAATGCAAAGTAGAAAGTCAACAGTCATTCACAAGCATAAACCGAACCACACAGATCTACTCAAGTACTTATACGTCAAAACCATCGATTAGAGAGAAAAAACCACGATGAGACAAAGCTCACAACTTCACTAGTTCTAAATGAAGGTGCCCTGTTAGGAGCATACAAAGCATTGGTTAAGGTGCTATCCGGTTAAGGGATTTTTACAAATGATCGGTTAAGATCTAAGCCCTATTAAGAGCTGCCTGGCTACAGGACGTTGAACATCAACAAAGATGTCACCCTATTAGGGGATTTTTACAATGAACCGATTAGGTTCACCCTATTAGAGGGATTTGCATACGATGTAACACGTTTCAAAAACAGTGATCTATAATGACACTGATTGTCTGATTAGATCATACCTATGGATCTCTTCCCTTGTTTGCCTGGCTGTTGATCTTCCTTTCTTACTTCACCTCTGTGCCTGTAGCACTCCTCAGAAGATATCTTTCCTCTGCTCTCTGCAATCTCCATCTATTCGCAACAGCACTTTACTTTGCGTCCTATTACTAATATTTATACAAGAGTGATCCTCTTGACTCACAGAACCACCAGGGAGTAAACTTGACCATAAAATATGCAACGCAAGAAAACTGTGTTGTGATCAACAGTTTATCTTCAGATTATCTATAGAATTTAAAGCTAACTCCTGTTGAAAGGTTAACTTCATATTAGAGCAATGAACATCTCGCATAATCAAGCTCTTAACTCAAACTGTTCTACAAAAATTGGATCGGATTTATTTATCAGTTAGATCGGTACCGGTTTGTCGTTGGATGCTGAATAAGACCGATATTGAGTACTTGGTTTAGTCTACCGGTTTATCTATCTACTTAGTTGACCGGTGCATACACTCTGTGCTTCATCCACCGGTGTCATCTACGTAATGTGAGTGACCGATGATCTTTGACCGGTGTGAATGGGTTTGATGAAATACACTAATGACAACTAAAATTGCTAACAATCTTCCCCTTTGTCATTGGTGGCAAAACCATTCATATAATAACAATTCAACCTTGGTCAGTGAAATAGAATACTGCCCTTGCCTGATTGAATGCTCTGCTCATGAATTCGTGAAAGGCTAGGAGGCAAAGCAAGTCTATAGGCAATTGGACCCACTCGTTCTAGGATCTCAAATGGTCCCACAAATCTTGGAGACAATTTTGACCCTTTACCATACTTAATAGGACTTTTCCGGGGCCTAACCCGAAGAAATACCTTATTCCCAACTTCAAATTGACGTTCAATCCTATGCAGGTCTGCATACTTTTTCTGCCTGTCCTGAGCTGTAGATAGGTGTTCTCTGATGCGCTTAACCTGCTGTTTTAAATCCTGAAGCATCTCGGGACCTAAAAGAATTATGTCCGCAAGATTGTCCCAGGTTAAAGGTGTTCTACACGGTCTTCCATACAAAGCTTGGAAAGGAGCCATACCTATAGAACTATGGTAACCGTTGTTGTAAGCAAATTCAACCAGATGTAAGTACTCTTCCCATCTATTTTGCCTGTCCATCACATACATTCTAAGCATATCTTCCAAAATCTGGTTGACACGCTCAGTCTGTCCGTCAGTTTCGGGATGATATGCTGAACTAAAGTTCAGCTGAGTACCTAATTCACGCTGCAAAGATCTCCACAGAGATGAAGTAAAAACTGAATCCCTATCAAATATGATCTTCTTAGGAATCCCATGCAGCTTAACAACCTGTTCCATATAAATCCGTGCCACAGATGCAGCATTATAAGTGGATCTTATGGGAATAAAGTGGGCAACTTTGGTTAACCGGTCAACAACAACCATAATGGCATCATGTCGCCTAGCTGAAAATGGTAACCCCACTATGAAATCTATGGATATGGTATCCCATTTCCATTCAGGCACGCTGTGATATTGAAGTAAACCAGCTGGATGTTGATGTTCAGCTTTTACTCTCTAACACTCCAAGCATCTAGCCACAAAATCAGCAATATCCCTCTTCATACCCGGCCAGTAGTGATGCTGCTTAAGATCAGCATGCATCTTCTTCACACCAGGATGTGCTGAATAAGGTGCCTTATGTGCTTCAGTCATAACTAGGTTCTGAAGATCCCCGACTTCTGGCACATATATGCTGCCTCGGTAAGTCATCAGTCCTTCAGTGCTGATAGAGTAACCCTCAAATCTACCTTCTAATACACTGCCACTATCAATCACTGCTTTAACATCTAAGTACCAAGGATCAGTAACCAAATTCAGAAGTATTCTCTCTCTCAAGTCAATTGTAAGGGTCAAAGAAGAGAGTTCATGACGCCTTCTGCTAAGAGCATCCGCTACTTTGTTTTCTTTACCCTGAATATACTTCATTTCGAAGTCATACTCACACAAAAACTCCATCCATCTGCGCTGACGTGCATTAAGATTGGGCTACGTGAACAAATATTGTAGACTTCTGTGATCGGTATGTAGCTCAAAATGTTGACCAAGAAGAAAATGCCGCCATTTGGTCAAAGCATGAATCACTGCTGCGAGTTCCAAATCATGAGTAGGATAGTTCATTTCATGATCCTTTAGTTTCCTGGATTCATAAGCAATGACCCTGCTGTCTTGCATCAAGACAGCCCCTAAACCATCCAATGAGGCATCAGTGCACACAACAAATTCCTTAGAAGGATCAGGTACTGCTAAAATTGGTGCACTAGTCAAACGTTCCTTAAGATGTTGGAATGCTTCTTCACATTTATCTGACCAGATGAATTTCTTACCCTTTCTCTGGAGAGAAGTAATGGAATGGGCTATCTTTGAAAAATTAGCCACAAATCTTCTGGAGTAGCTGGCCAGATCCATAAAACTTCGTACTTCAGGCACATTGGTAGGAGTTGGCCACTCTACAATTGCCCTGATCTTAGCAGAATCAACAGCTATTCCATCTCCTGTAATGATGTGACCCAAATAACTTATTTCAGTTTTGAAAAATTCACATTTTTCAAGATTGGCATATAGCTTGTTCCTGCGGAGATATTCAAAGACTTGCCTCAAATGCTGCTCATGCTCCTCCAAGGAGTTAGAATATACCAAAATGTCATCAAGGAACACTACCACAAACTTATCTAAGAAAGTCCTGAATACTCCCTGCATCAAACTCATGAATACTGATGGTGCATTAGTCAACCCAAATGGCACTACTATGAATTCATAATGCCCATACCTTGTGCGAAAGGCTGTTTTATGAATGTCAGCTTCCTGAATCCTTAACTGATGGTATCCAGATTTGAGATCAATCTTGGAAAACACCTTGGCACCCTTCACTTGATCAAACAAATCATCGATGCGAGGCAAAGGATATCTATTTTTCACGGTAGCTTTGTTCAGTTGTCTATAGTCGATACAAAGCCTCAAAGATCCATCCTTCTTCTTGACGAAGATAACAGGTGCTCCCCAAGGTGAAACACTAGGTCTAATAAGCCCTTTCTCAAGAAGTTCCTCAAGTTGAACCTTGAGTTCCACTAATTCTTGAGTGGTCATGCGGTAAGGAGTCTTGGAAATCGGTTCGGTTCCCGGCAGAAGATCAATCCTAAAATCAATTTCTCTTTTAGGTGGGATTCCCGGAATCTCTGTAATAAAGACATCTGAGAATTCATTCAAAATTGGATGATCTAAGCTGGTGTTCCAAGCAACTAGTTCTTCAAAATCATTGATAGAAATAGCAAACAATTTGCATCCCTTTTGTAAACATCTTTGAAGTTGCTTAGCAGAAATAGTTCTGACTAACATAGGCCTCTTAACACATGTAACAAACTTGATGGTTCTATTATCATCGATACATCTAACGATCTTCTCTCTACAATCGATGACAGCTTGGTGTTGATCTAACCAATCCATACCCAAAATAATGTCATAAGAACCTAAAGTTATAACCCTAAGGCTAACCGTAGTAGTAAAAGCCTTAAATTGGACCTTACAATTTTCAGCTATAAACCCCGATTCAACCTTAGTCCCTGATGCTAACTCGACTTGCCATGCCAAATCAGCTTTACTCACAGGAATTCCACATTGCTTAACCAAATTGGAAAAAATAAAAGAGTCAGTGGCACCGGAGTCAAATAAAATAGAGATCTTCTTACCTTGGTAATTACCTCTAGCTTCAATCACAGTGTTCTGATGATCTGCTTGTTTCTGATCTACAGTAGCAAAGATGCGATGATTCCTTCCAGAATCACCAATAGTAGCCTCAGAACTTGTGGCTTTAGACCTGACCTAGTTATTGCCTCGAAGGGGACAATTCCATTGCAAATGCCCCAATTGCCCACATTGCCAACACTCTGCTCCTCTCTTGGTACTTTTATCCTGTGATGAGTTCGCTGGAGGTGATGCATAACTCTGTTGTACACTCTGAGTTGGTTTAAAGGACTTAGGTTGCTCAGGAACCTTGAAACTCTTGTTTGATTTGGAAAACTTTTCAAACTTCCTCTTCTGAAATTTACCACTCGATCCACTGGAAAATGCCTTGAAATTATCTTGATAAGGTTTCTGATTCTTCCCACTGCTTTGAGCCGGTGGATTCACTGATCCTTTGGCTGAAAATCCTGACTTCAATTCCGTGAGGTTGGCTTGATCAGCAGCTTCTTTCACTGTCTTAGGTTTGAAAGTTCCCACTTCTTCTCCAATTTTAGGGTTCAATCCCCTAATGAAGTGTTGTACCAAAGGCTTATCATTCTCTAACCAACCAAAATATTTCTTCAGTTGGAAAAACCTCCTCTCATACATTTCCACCATTGAATTGCCTTGAGAAATACTCAAGAATTCTTCGGATCTAGTTTGCTGCCAATAATCCGACATGAATCTCTCGCGGAACCTGTCTATGAAAAGCTCCCATGTAACCTGAGAGATAAGAATTCCAAGTTGCTCTAGTTCCATATTCCACCATATGGAAGCAAAGGATCTTAGCTGCATTACGTTCCAACGAACCTTCACATTACCGTGATAATCATGGAGAATAAAACATCTTTCGATGTTCAAGAGCCATGCTTCAGCTTCAGCACCACCCTCTGTTCCATTGAAATATGGTCCTTTGAGCTTAGAAAGGTCTTTTAACTGAGTCCTGATAATAGGATCTTCTGCTACAAGGACTCATATAACATGAGCATTTGCTACACCAACTGGAACATTGTTCCTTGCTTCAATGTTATCCAACCTATCAAGGATCCGTTGGAGAACTTCAACCTGAGGTACCTCTCGATCTTCCTGATCCATTCCTATTAAAGGATCAACTTGTTCATCACCAAGTATTCCTTGGCGACCTTGTCCTCTTCCTCGACCACGACCACGACCGCGTCGTCCACCCCTACCTTTGCCTAAATCGGCATCAACTGGGTCACCACGTCTTTGTGCTCCTCGTGTAACAGGAGGCATGCTTGAAATCCTATAGAAAAGATCAATAATATCACTAACGGAAGCATAATGATAAAACCCCCTTTTTTTTTTAAACCCTCAAGTCCTGAGTGTTTAAACTTCGCTCTGATACCAAATGTAACACCCCAACAAACTTAAAACTAAAAGATAAAACCAAAGAAGAATCAACCATAAACAAATCCACATAGAACCATAGTAATAATAATAATTTTTTTTTTAAATTACAAATTGGAACATACAAACATAGTAACTGCTTCTAAGAGCTTTATAGTTTTCAACTGAATTACATCAGAGTAATAAGAATACTCTTTATTCAAAGACTTAGTTTCAAAAAAAAATAAAAATTCCTTTTTAGCCAATCCTTTACATTCTACGAATAGTTCTGATAACTAATAACCAAGAAATGATCTGTTTCCCATAAATCTTAACAACTGCTATCCACTGTCCCATACTCATTGATTTATCCATCTAAAACCTGAAAATCAAGAATAAACACAAGCACAATTGCAAATAGGGCTCAGTCACATTAATTAAGATAACGAATCATCTCCAAAATTCTGCAACCATAAAAGTCAGTATAACATAACAATTATGCAGATTAAATACAGATGTTATTGAAACCTAATAACATAATTCCATTCTTGTTACACCAAAATCAGCAAGCACTGTATCTCTTTCTAACAGAAATAAACTCGCAAAGAAAATGACAAGGTAATGATCCAATAGTTCATGGGTGTCCACATAAGGACCTACGCTATGTATCCGTAAGGAAACCTCGTAGTAATCCATTATGTCTGATGAAACCATAATGTTTTATCTTGTTAATTGAAACCCATATCCCTTGAATTTATAATTATCACTTAATTAAACAACTGACAGAAATTCTTTCCCATAAGGATATAGACTAGTGTCAGTCACAACTGACAAAAATTCTATCACCACAAGGTACTAGACTAGTGTCAGCCCCCCAATCTAAGGATCACACTTGCATTATCTCAATACACTTGATCTAGCAATTAATGATTGAAATGAAATAAACTTCATTACACAATATCACTAACACTCCATTTCTATTGCATCAATCATAAAATTGAAACAGCAATCAGAAATCCATTTAGATCCATGTTTCCATTTTCCATAACGTACATACTTAAACATGATGTTTCCCAAAAGAAGAAAAGATCACAATACTTTCTCCATCACAAACCCAATCAAATAATAACCTCCACATTAACTTAGCATTATATCTGAAACTGTACAATAAAAATGTACATATTGAAATTACGATTCCATTGAATAGAAAAGAACTCAAATAATCATATATCAACTGAATCAACACAACACCCATCGCTTTTAACAAACATACAAGCTTGCCATAAACCAATTAATTATAAACCAATTTGCTATACATCCTGCTCTGTTAATTATAAGTTCATACTTTTATATACATGTCGGCATATGTACATGTATACACCACGGCTTGTGTATACATATACATATTCCAGCAGGTATATATAATTATATAGACTTGTAAACAATAGTTCAGAATGATTAACAAAACATTCATAATTATTTACTAAACAGAGGTTCAAACAAAAATTCTAATTCTAAAACGTAACTCATCATTCGAAAAAATTCAAGTCCATAAATACACATTGGAAAACCATACTAGTCATCTCAGTCCTATCAAAACACATCTACTTTATAATACTACTGAACCTGCCGATTACATAAAAGGATTAACAAAATAATAAGAACCGTCATCTACATTAAAAAAAATATCAAAGTGGACTTCCTTACTGACTGAAAAAGATATTAATTGACTTTCCTTTATATTCCTTGCATTTCCTAATGTCAAAACAAAACTATATTTCACACTTGTAATTATTTCTGAAAAATCATCTAGCTCGCAGTCAAGATTTGGTACAACAAAATATCTACAATTTCACTATTGACCGAACCAAAACAGTGACAACACCCAATAGACATAACACATTCAGATAACTAAAAGAGTAAACTCAAGAATACCTTAAACGACACTTATGATGCAAGAGTATAAGTACACATTACAACAGGTTTCAGGTAAAACTATGAGCTACCACTAATCTCTACTTCTACGATACAGATCTATAAAACATCGATACCAGATTCGTATTAAAACAGTGGTAAGAATACCTGATTTCACCTTATGACCAATGACTCTTACATGTAAACATTTTATTGCTACAGTGTTCCTAACAACAGGAATCAGTACGAGAATACCTTCAAAGAAACTTTTTAACAAAACTCATTCTGGTTTCAAACTGAATTATAAGCCGATACTCATCCCCGAATATCCCTTAATACTAAACATAAAAGGTAAACATCGACACAAAAAGCACTATGGTATAACCATATTCATAGCAACAAACTATACTCCCCATAATTCGGCACAAGCTTAAAGAAAACACTGTCAACTTGATACTCAGAATCAAAGAAAACCCATCAACACAATATGCTCAAAAACGGCATAATAAGAACATATATTTAATACCGCACAAAACCAACCTCCTACTTCCTCAACTTAAAAACAAACATCAAGACTGAAACAGTCGTTCGTTTCAACTTCCTCCACTAAACATAACATCTATTAACTTTAATAAGCTTCTTAATCCATCCAAGAAGAAACCGGTTCATGACTGAGCTCACAGAGAATACAATCACAAATACCTTACATTCATCAACTAACTAACAGCGGCATTTAAACATTCTAATATTTCATTTGCAGAAAATAATGTAAACAGAGGATAAGGTGAGAGAATGCCCCTGCCTGGTATTTGTGTGGGGAGGTATCCAAAAAAACCCGAAGTATGCCAATGCTAGCTCCTGCCTTGTGAGCTTCACAGTCGAACCCTTATCTCAACCACGAAGATCTCTTTCCACTAACTGACCAAGTGTCGTGCAAAAGAGCCCATAACGCAAATACAGAGATGACAGTATATGAAACACAAAACTTCCCAAATGACCACGAATAGAAAGGTAAAACTTGTCGTGAACACCCCTTTCCATCCCAAGCATCTTATCATATAAAATAAAACAGGAAAACAAGTCCATTACTAACTGTTTACCAAAACTGTCGCAGAAATGCATGGTCAAAGATGGAGTCATTGTTCAACTGCAACTTCTTCACCAGAGCTAATGGCGGACATCAAAACACAAAGATGAATTACATCAATGAGTTCATTCAATTCGAGCTTATCTCTATCAGTAAACACAATACATTCCCTGCCATATGTCCATCAACGTACAATCCCATAACCCGAAAACAGCTTAAACCCCACTAACTCCACTATGCGATGAAAGTGCAATTAAACCCTGCCGTGTGATAAGTCATGTCTTCGAGCTAGGTCATAAATAGGAAGGCTTAGGGATAGATTAATATATACCTATGCTAGATAACATTTGTCGATCTTAGGTTAAAAAAAACTAGCTTAAGCATCATTGATAACAGCACATTAACAATTCCAAACTACTAACACTAACCAAACTAACCTCCTTCTAACATACAAAATAGGGTATGCTAACTTAGATAATTCTTTTAGTTTTAGCAAAAGAAATACCACATAATTTCTAAAACAATCACTCATTAATATATGTATATATATATATACATTTTTTTTATTTTTTTTTATTTTGAACTCAAAATTTGATTAAAATTAAGTAACAACAATCTCTATTTACTATCTGCAACATCAAGATACATTTATCCATAATAATAAATCCAATTCTAATTATGTTTAACATATTATTTAGAATTCCAAAACAATGAACCAATTATAAGACAATTGACTAACTGTTTTAGTTGTACTTATTACCACAATTATGCCAATACTCGAATCTCTAACTGAACTATCCAGTACCATTAATTCAAAAGTCAGTCTATACCAATTCTTACATAAGAAAATCTCATTAAGCTACAGAATAGACATAATTTTCTGAGTGTCTGGCAGAACTAAAATACCTATTACAGAGATAAACATATTTATTTCAACAACAAGGTTCAAATGAACGAAGTCAGAGTTCAAACTCATAGAAGTCTAACAGAAATATTGTTTCAGATAAAACGATGCTAATCAAACCAGAAATCCAACCATAACATAACATTGAAAAGTAAAGCCTGAGACTGTCAGGGGCATGACATGAGATAGGACTCACCAGTTCTACCGGGAACGATAGTTGTACTACTGGTTCCCTCTAGGCCTTGAAGACTCAATTAGCAGAAGAAATATCACCATCTTGTGATGATGATTTTGCCTCCATTGCCTCCTCGACACAGTTCTTTGATTCCTTGACAAACCATATTTTCTTCACCACTTTCTTGGTTTCCTTGTCTTTGTTGTTCCTTTTATCAAAACTCAAGATCTTCACCACCGGTCCACCCGATCCTTTGTTTTCGCTCCTGATCTGGTTCCAGTAGTCCTTGGCTAGGCGACCGACTCGGTTGTAGTAATGGCAGACTATACCGGTTGCTTTCCATGGATTCATCCCTCTCGGATTAGGTGGTTCGCTCCATGATTCTCTGTTGCAATGCATCCCTTTGTTTGGATAAGTAGTTGCACTCTGATTTCTACCTTTTTATGAGAATACCGGTCTGGGTGATCTGAATGCCATAGTATTTGATCTGCATTCTTCAGCCTTGTGTCCGAATTTGTTGCAGGCATAGCAGTATCCCTTGAAGCTTCCCCTACTTCCACTGGACGCAGATATGGGACTGGACCAACACTCGTTGGTCTTGTGGCCTTTTTTGCAACAGTTTTTATAGTAACTGTTCTTGGTTCTTATCAGTGCATTTCTGCAGTTATTAGTGTCATGACCCGGTTTTCCACAAAGCTTACAAAAAATGTAAAAGGTTTCCCTACCTTTTTGTGCTGGTGTCTTCCTTTTGGTGACTCCACCGGTAAATCCAAGACCGGTGTGATCATTGTGCCTGTCTTGAGCTTTGAGTTGCTCATCGAACTTGACCGAGCTTTCACTATATTTTCTCAGCATTTCATTGCTTCTTTCAAGGACTTTCATTTGTTGCTTGAGTTGATATATCTCAATTGCCAGCTTCTTGCATGCTTCATCTCTAACCTACCATGCTTTATGCATATGGCATTCTGCTGGGTGGCAATCAACAAGTCCTCTTGGAGTTGCACAATGAGGAATTCATTCGCTCATGCAGCTTCGTCTACCCGGTTCATTGTTTTTTCAGAGGTTGTTGATGTCCTGACAGCTGTGTTCCTTTCACTTTCAATTTTTCGTTTTTGCTCAATCAATTCAATCATTCTTAGAGCATTCAGCTTCTGCTCCCTTTTGAGATCAGCAATCTAACCGATTAGGATCTAATTCTTTTCCGTAAGCTCGGACACCGCTTCCTCAACCTCATCAGACCCACTCTGCCCAGAGAGTTCGTCGATGGTTTCATTGCTCTCATTTGATTGCAAAGCCAACTCCTTTCTCTTTGCAAGTGATTTCCTCCATCTATTCTCCAGCAAGGCAATAATGTCGTTGGCTTCCTCTAACTGTTTCTGGTACCAGTAACCCTCCATGATCTTTTTCTCAAGTTGTTAAACTTTTATGTATAGAGAACCAAGGCTCTAATACCAATTGTTGTAACCTTACCGGTTACTGAGAGGAGGGGGGTGAATTAACAAATACTAAATACATACTGTCTAAAACTTGTAAACAGATTCTTGAATGCAAAGTAGAAAGTCAATAGTCATTCACAAGCATAAACCAAACCACACAGATCTACTCAAGTACTTATACGTGGAAACCCTCAGTTAGAGAGAAAAAACCACGGTGAGACAGAGCTCACAACTTCACTAGTTCTAAATGAAGGTGTCTTGTTCGGACTTAGGGGCATACAAAGCACTGGTTAAGGTGCTACCCAGTTAAGGGATTTTTACAAATGATCAGTTAAGATCTAAGCCCTATTAAGAGTTGCCTGGTTACAGGACTTTGAACATCAACAAAGATGTCACCCTATTAGGGGATTTTTACAATGAACCGATTAGGTTCACCCTATTAGAGGAATTTCCATACGATGTAACACCTTTCAAAAATAGTGATCTATAATGACACTGATTGTCTAATTAGATCATACCTGTGGATCTCTTCCCCTGTTTGCCTGGCTGTTGATCTTCCTCTCTTACTTCACCTCTGTGCCTGTAGCACTCCTCAGAAGATATCTTTCCTCTACTCTCCGCAATCTCCAACTATTCGCAATAGCACTTTACTTTGCGTCCTATTAGTAATATTTCTACAAGAGTGATCCTCTTGACTCACGGAACCGCCAAGGAGGAAACTTGACCATAAAATATGCAACGCAAGAAGACTATGAATTGTGATCAAGAGTTTATCTTGAGATTATCCATAGAATTTAAAGCTAACTCTTGTTGAAAGGTTAACTTCTTATCAGAGTAATGGACATCCCACATAATCAGACTCTTAACTCAAACTGTAACTCAAACTGTTCCACAAAAACTGGATCGGATTTATCTGTCAGTTAGATCGGTACCGGTTTGTCGTTAGATGCTGGATAAGACCGATACTGAGTACATGGTTTAGTCTACCGGTCTATCTATCTACTTAGTCAACTGATGCATACACTATGTGCTTCATCCCCCGGTGTCATCTACGTAATGTGAGTGACCGGTGATCTTTGACCGGAGTGAATGGGTTTGATGAAATACACTAATGACAACTAAAATTGTTAATAGAGGGGCACAACAAACTCTCCAAGGCACATGTAAGATCCCCCCCTTGTTTGCACTAATTTGTTTTCGCACTTTTAACTCCCACTCAACTATTTTGGTATTTTGTCAAACAATTGTCATGCAATCACTGGCGAAGACATTAAACTTGCTGCTCACAAAACCTTAGTATGCTGATGGTCAGATAGAAATAGTTTTCAGATTTTGTTTGTAAGCGATGCCTAGAATAGCAGAATCACATGTGCAACTCAAAATAAAGCTTACCGATGAAAGATATTCTTTCAATAATCATAGAAATACAAAGACATGACCTGATTTGCAATAACACCCTATTCTGCCATTAAATGAACTCTGAAATTATGATTACTTTTAAATCAGAATATGTTGCTAGTCAGAAAATGTGTTTTATGCCCCTTGAAAAATCCACACCCACCTCCAACCAATGCAAGTCACAAGTACTAATAATAATATAGTGATGATCTGGACATAAGTTGCAGCAGTACAACATACATAGCCACTACTAATTATGCATATAATGAGCAAAATAAGTGCGCTTCCAAGTTTGAGACTAGGGCAACATGTGCCAAACGAAATAAGACTTCACAATTGCAATAGAAGTCCACACCATCAAACTGGAAGCT
The DNA here is from genome assembly GCA_027943335.1 of Chamaecyparis obtusa. Taxonomy (NCBI): domain Eukaryota; kingdom Viridiplantae; phylum Streptophyta; class Pinopsida; order Cupressales; family Cupressaceae; genus Chamaecyparis; species Chamaecyparis obtusa. The sequence continues at coordinate 764,000 of BSBK01001189.1, read as the reverse complement.
CATGCCAAGAAGGGAAATCTCATGCCAAAATAGAAGCTGCACTAGAAATCACCAAATCAGGCCCTTACATAATACATGCACCAGCTAAACCCGAACACCAAGAGTGAACATTAGATGCATGCCATTGTTACCATTAAATACTGGCAATCGGTAAGCTCTCTACTGGTCCAAGTATTGTCATTGATTGGCAAAAGAACATAGAGATTTGTCATCTCTATACAAGCAAAAGCTCTAAGAAAATCTACATCAAGACAAGCTGGTTTGGCAAGAGATTGCTACACTAAACATCAGTAACCGGGTGATACATTCAATTAGGGAAGAGAGTATTCCGGTATCAACCAAGAACCGAACTACAACTAGTATAGACTAGTACAACTAAAAGCAATATTCAACTAGTGTCTATAACACAACCGGAACAATGTAACCAGTAATCCACTCAAGGAAGCACACAGAGAATAATGCTACGATATTACAAGAAAGAAACTGCAGCAGTTCGAAGGACGGATATAGTATAAGATTCCGGTATAAACCGAGGAAGTCATAGTCAACTGTCAACCATCTGTTCCAACCGGGATTCAGTGCAGTATATCTAGGTGATCTTGAGTTGTCTTGGTGATCAGTTTCAGGCGCAAATAAAGGAACTCGAGGCGCGACTGAAGGACTTAAAGCTATATTCAGTGGCTTTAAATCAATGAGTTATCTCCTATGACGGAAGGTTTCATGACACGCAACTATTGTTTTCTTCATAAAGCGGACAAGGCTTGAGCATGCATTGGATGCTTGCTAACTAAACCGTTACTTCACTGAGTGATGTGATCGTAAGATCTCAGGATTAGGTCATCGATTTGAGGCGAAGTTAGGGGAACAAAACTGTATAAGTTCTTATGCCTGTTGTGAAGAAAAGTTGCCTTCACTCTGTCGAGTAAAAGAGTGAACCTATGTGCTACAAAAGAAAGGGTAAAAAAAATAGAGAAAGAGAGAAAATAGATTGTGCAAAATAGCACAACAGTAGATGAGAATACATCTGCGGCGACCAATGTTGATTCTCAGTTGAGCGTGAATAGAGATCTTATCAAGCTAAGCAAAGCCATCTGTAAAGATCACACTTCTATTCTTTTCTAGAAAACTTCAATAGACAAATCCCAGTATTTGGGTGGACTCTAACAGGTCCCTTGTATCAAAATCCCTTAACCAGGTGACATCTTTTAAGGTGTTTAAAAGTCTTTTAACCAGGCAGGTCTAGCAGACCTTATTGTAACAAATCCCTTGACCAGGTCGCATCTAGCAAGTGTGATTTTATCCCTTAATAGAGAAAGATCTTAACAGAGCGTACTCCAAGAGAGTACAAAATTTGTGAGGACTCGTCACTTTTACCCTAACCGGGTTTCCACATGATAAATCTGGTGTCACTTTGTGAATTGTTTACTTACTATTATTTATCTGCTTAACTCTGTTTGCCTTTTATGTTGTAAGTTTACTCCACTGGTTTTAGTGAGAAAAAGTTTTTACAAGTGTTGATTCATCCCTCCCCTCTCAGCACTGGTTGGGACTATCAATCGGTATCAGAGCCTTGTCTTGTTTTCTTTGCATCTTAACCACACAATGAAAAAGTCAGGATGATGACGAAGGAAGGAACAAAGTTTTCAAAACAAAACTTCACCTTATGTTGCAACAGAATGAAGCTGTATATGAAGATCATCGGTGATCAATATTGGAATCATGTCACCATCAATTATAGTGAGTCAACTGGCACCTTGACACCTGATTAAGAAAAGATTAAGACTGAGCACACGGCAGCTATAGATATGATAGCTAGCACGCTACCTGATTATGTCTATGCTGAAATTGAACACCTTGAATCTACCTTCAAGATGTGGGGCAAGCTGAAAACAGTCTATGGAGGGGATCCTAATGTTCAAAGAACTAAGGTTGAAAGCCTCAGAGGAAAGTATGACGATATGAGGATGAATGAAGGAGAAGACATCAAGCAATACAGCAAACGGATCAAAGAAGTGATCAATTCCATCATATGCGCCGGAGGAAAGCTCAGTGAAGAGGAAGTACTCAGCAAAATACTGAGAACTCTCAGACCTCAGTATGCTATCAAGATCTCTGTCATTCAAGAGCTCAGATCAGTGAGCAAAAATCAAGTCACTTTAGACTCCCTTATCGATAAGCTGGCTGCCTTTGAATTAAGTAATTTTGATAACAGCTTATCTATTCAGGAAGTAGCTTTCAAGTCCTCTACCAATATCTCTTCCACTACAAAGGGAAGAGAAACAAGTAACTGCTCTACCGGAAAGATTGGCAACCTTGCTGAGAATCTGCTCTTAGAAGAGATGGAGAAAGAAGAGTTTGAAGCACTCATTGCAAGAACATTCCCCAGAGGGAAAGGGAAGTACAAGGGAAAGATCCCTTTGAAATGTTTCTCTTGCAATAAAATAGGTCATATTGCTGCAAGATGTCCTGATAATGAACATAAAGATAAAAGAGACTGGTTCAAGAATAAAGCAAAAGAGTGCTATCTTGCAGAAGGAGTCACAGATAACGAATCTAAAGACTCGGAGGATCCAGAAATTGCATTTGTTGCAATAAAGGAGGAGAGCCCAGTAATAGAAGAAGTTGCACTCGTATCAAGATCTCATCAGTATGATGACTGGATCATTGACAGTGGATGCACTCACCACATGACTGGTGACAAGAGCAAGTTTATCAACCTCAAGCTCAATGACAGCGGATCAGTTACCTTTGGGAACAATGCTCCATGTGGCATCAAAGGCAAAGGTTCTATTGCTCTCTGCAACAATGTCGACTATGAAGATGTGTACTAGGTTGAAGGACTCAAGTACAACTTGATGAGTGTTGCACAACTGAACAACAAAGGATTCCAGTTAGAATTCGGACAAGGTTCTTGCATAGTAAAGAATCAATCCGGAACTCATGTCGCAACTGGTAGACAGAGCAAAGGTAATCTTTTCTATCTTGACTCAATGGAAGGAGCCTGTCTTATAGCCTCGGTCAAAAAAGAATCAAGCAAAATTTGTCTTATAACCAAATAAGACAATAGCTGGTTATGGCACAGAAGGCTCTGCCACATAAACTTTGACAGTATTGTCAAAGCATAAAGAAAATGGTAAGAGGACTTGTTGAGATTACAAAGCCCATCAAAGGCGTTTGTAAAGATTGTCAGTTGGGAAAGCTGACCGAAACATCCTTCAACAGTAAGTCCTTCTCTGCTAAGAATGTTCTAGATCTGGTGCACACTGACCTGTGTGGACCAATGAGAACAAAGAGCTACCATGGAGACCGATATTTTATGCTCTTTGTGGACGACTTCTCTAGAATGATGTGGACACTCTTTCTTAAGGAAAAATAAAAAGCTTTTCACATGTTCAAAATCTACAAACCTAGAGTTCACTAACTACTATAACGAACATGGAATAAATAGACAGCTATCTGCACCAAGGACTCCTCAGCAAAATGGAGTAGCAAAAAGAAGAAACAGAACGTTGATTGAATGTGCAAGAACATTGCTGATTCAAAAAGATCTGCCTTATCACTTCTGGAGGGAAGCTATTAGTACTGCAATCTACACACTCAACCGAGTACAAGTCAAAAAGGGAACCAGTAAGACTCCTCATGAACTTTGGTTCAAACATACTCCCAGTGTAGGCTACTTCAAAATATTTGGTAGTAAGTGCTATGTTAAAAGAGATATGTACTCTGGGAAGTTTGATCCCAAGAGCGATGAAGGAACATTCTTGGGTCACTCTACCAAAAGTAAGGACTATCGGTGTCTGAACAAACGAACAGGGAAGATAGTTGAAAGAATCAATGTAAGAGTTGATGAATCTTCAGAACTAGAAATAAACACCGATCATGATAAGCATAACAGTCTTCAAGGCCTAAACGAAGGGAATGCCTTTGAAATCAACAAAGCTATGATTGAAGGTGACGGAGAAACACAAATGGACCGACATCTGGAGCAAGAGAATGTACCTGAAGCCAACAGACTAATACAAGAAGGCGAACAACTTGATGTCCCGAACCATGATGAAGAAAATGCTCAATCGAAAGAACCAAACGGGGAACAGAGACCTGTTCTTCCAAGGTATGTCACATATCATCCTACTGACAATATAATTGGTGACAAACATGGGAACATCTTGACTAGGAAGAAGGCCAAAGAGAACATCTATCTGCTTTCATGTATTGAGTCCAAATCTACCAGAGAAGCCCTGGAAGATGAGAATTGGGTCAAGGCCATGGATGAAGAAATCGAACAAATACAGAAGAATGATACATGGGAACTTGTGCCTTGACCTCGGAGCAAAAATATCATTGGGACAAAATGGATCTACATGAACAAACTGAATGAGGACAGTAAAGTCATCAAGAATAAAGCAAGACTGGTTTGCAAAGGATATGCTCAGGAAGTTCGACTAGACTATGGAGAAACTTTTGAACCAGTGGCTAGATTAGAAGGGGTAAGAATTCTTCTTGCCTATGCAGCTCACAAATGGTTTAAAGTTTATCAGATGGATGTGAAGTCTGCAATCCTCAATGGAATACTAGAAGAGGAAATCTACATTGAGCAACCGGAAGGGTTTAGTTCTGCTCAAAAGACTGACATGGTCTGCAAACTAAAAAAAGCTCTCCATGGGCTTCAGCAAGCTCCAAGGGCCTGGTATGAAAGGTTGCATTCATACCTTCTGACCATTGGATTCACAAGAACTGGTGACAACAGCAATATGTATCTCAAAACTGGAAAAGATGGAAATCTAATTGCTGAAATCTTTGTTGATGACATCATTTTTAGAGGAGCGGACAGAATGAGCAAAGCCTTTGCTCAAGAAATGAAGAAAGAAATTGAGATATCTATGATCGGACCCATAAAATTCTTTATTCAACTATAGGTCCATCAGCTGAAAGAAGGTATCTTCATCTCTCAGTCCAAGTACATAAAAGAAATTCTTAAAACTTTTGGAGTAGAAGAATCCAAACCAATTGGAACTCAAGTAATAACTAATCTCCAATTATCAAAAGAGGATGATGCCAAAGAAGTAAATGAAACAATGTATTGGTCCATGATAGGAAAATTGCAGTATGCCATTCACAGCAGACCGGACATTGCTCATGCAGTTGGCATAGTGGAAAGATTCTCAACTAATCCCAAAGAAACACATCCAGTGGCAGTGAAGAGAATCTTCAGATACTTAAAAGGAACCAAGGAATATGGCTTGTGGTTTCCACACAAGGAAGGATTCCAAATAAAAGTCTACACTGATGCAGACTGGGCTGGCAACATTGATGACAAAAAGAGCACAAGCGGTGGTGCATTCTATCTAGGTGGAAAGATTGTATTGTGGAAAAGTAAGAAGCAGAACTACATATCACAGTCCACTGATGAAGCTGAATATGTTGTTGCTGCAATCAACTGCACACAAGTGATTTGGATCAAACAACTCCTAGAAGGTATTCAAGAACAGGTACCTAAACCGATCGCAATTCATTGTGACAGTACCAGTGCCATCAACATATCCAAAATTCTTGTTATGCACTCCAAGACCAAGCACATTGCCATCAAGTATCATTACTTGAGGGAACTAGTACAGGATAAAAAAGATTCGAGTATGTCCCCACCAAAGAATAGATTGCTTACATATTTACAAAGCCATTACCAAAGAGTACTTTTGAATATCTCAGAGGTAGACTGGGGATTGTACCCCTCTTAGATCATCAGTAATCATCAACAGGGTGTCATCAGTTCATTATGATTCTACAAAAGGTCATACCTTATCTTTTATGAACTGATGAAAAGGACTGCTACTCGTAGGGGGAGCAGAGTAAAGAATGAAAAATTTTCCGATTAGCCTTTTGGCATTATTGTCAAAAAGGGGGAGAGATTGTGGCAATTGACAATTGGCAATCCAACCGATTGCTAAACTGGGGAGTACATCCAAGACTCCAAATGCCCTTCACAATTTTGCCATTAATGCCAAATGGAGAGATTGTTAGTATTAAATACTGGCAACCGGTAAGCTCTCTACTGGTCCAAGTATTGTCATTGATTGGCAAAAGAGGATAGAGATTTGTCATTTCTATACAAGCGAAAGCTCTAAGAAAATCTACATCAAGAGAGGCTGGTTTGGCAAGAGATCGCTACACTAAGCATCAGTAACCGGGTGATACATTCAATTAGGGAAGAGAGTATTCCGGTATCAACCAAGAACCGAACTACAACCAGTATAGACTAGTACAACAAAAAGCAATATTCAACTAGTGTCTATAACACAACCAGAACAACATAACCGGTAATCCACTCAAGGAAGCACACCGAGAATAATGCTACGGTATTACAAGAAAGAAACAGCAACAGTTCGAAGGACGGATATAGTATAAGACTCTGGTATAAACCGAGGAAGTCATAGTCAACTATAAACCACTTGTTCCAACCGGGATTCAGTGCAGTATATCCGAGTGATCTTGAGTTGTCTTAGTGATAAGTTTGAGGCGCAAATAAAGGAACTCGAGGCGCGACTGAAGGACTTAAAGCTGTATTTACTGGCTTTAAATCAAGGAGTTATCTCCTATGACAAAAGGTTGCATGACATGCAACTGTTGTTTTCTTCATAAAGCGAACAAGGCTTGAGCATGCATCGGATACTTGCTCGATAAACCGTTACTTCACTGAGTGATGTGATCGTAAGATCTCAAGATTAGTTCATGGACTTGAGGGGCAGTTAGGGGAACAAAACTGTATAAGTTTTTATGACTGTTGTGAAGAAAAGTTGCCTTCATTCTGTCGAGTAAAAGAGTGAACCTATGTGCTACAAAAGCAAGGGTAAAAGAAAATAGAGAAAGAGAGATAATAGATTGCGCAAAAGAGCACAATAGTAGATGAGAATACACCTGCGGCGACCGGTGTTGATTCTCAGTTGAGCGTGAATAGAGATCTCAGCTAAGCAAAGCCATTTGTAAAGATCACACTTCTGTTGTTTTCTAGCAAACTTCAATAGACAAATCCCAGTATTTGGGTGGACTCAAACAGGTCTCTTGCATCAAAATCCCTTAACTGGGTGACATCTTTTAAGGTGTTTAAAAGTCCTTTAACCAGGTAGGTCCTAGCAGACCTTATTGTAACAAATCCCTTGACCGGGTCGCATCTAGCAAGTGTGATTTTATCCCTTAACAGGGATAGCTCTTAACAGAGCATACTCCAGGAGAGTACAAAATTTGTGAGGACTCCTCAAACCGTGGTTTTTACCCTAACCAGGTTTCCACGTGATAAATCTGGTGTCACTTTGTGAATTGTTTACTGACTATTATTTATCTGCTTAAATTTGTTTGTCTTTTATGCTGTAAGTTTACTCCACTAGTTTTAGTGAGAAAAAAATTTTACAAGTGTTGATTCACCCCTCCCCTCTCAGAACCAATTGGGACTGTCAATGCCATGATAGAGGATCCCCCTATAAATCCCACACAAAAATCTTTCTTGTGATCCAGTCACGGGATGAAACCACAAATATCTCAAATTAAATGCATTGTAACATACTTGACTGATGTTTCCAACAACAAGCCAAAGTAGGTCTTTCACTACTGAAGCTAATCTTCTTCAAAAGGGGTTAAGTCCTCTAGAAGGCAAAGATGGACCAAGCCTAATCTCCAAACTACATAGAATTTTCTCAAAGAGAAATATCGAAATCATCAAATTAACATATCTAAAATGAAGGCCAAAAGCCCAAAATATATAGAATGTCAATGAGAAATTAGCACAACAATATTTTAGGGCAATTCATACACTAAACTAATAACCTTTGCCCCTTTTAATATTTAACTTATCTCTCCTATAGTGGATGTTCGCCTTTTTGCTCATAAAATATCATTTAAATCTTTATTTTCTTTTTATCTTGGGAGGCCACATAAAATGATATTAAAATATTATATTACCTCCTTAACTTTGTCACCCACTTTAATTCACTTAAGTGATAAAGTCACTTTATTAAGATATTTAAGTGAAATAATAAAATATTAATTTTCAGCCTTAGGAAATTCTCCCAACTAAAGTCTTTGCACTCGGAAACTTAGGAAAGGCTGAGACTACAACCAATTACCTAGAATAGCATCTACTATAAATAGTAATATGCTAAAAATAGCCCAAACTATTTAAACCTTGAAACTGAAGATACTACATGCTAAAGCTAAGAGGACATGAAGCTACAATGTTATGTCCCCTCTTTAGTGACATGTCATTTTTCAATGGATTTGCCTATCATGGACTCTCGTAGGCAGATGGTTTTGGTGAGAGAGTCATTCTGATGATTATTTGGGGATTGGATGGTCTTATTATTATAATGTGTTATGTGGGGCCAAAATGTTATAATTTTGAGTTGAGTTGCACTTTTTATTTTATAAAGTTACCTTTTATATAAAAGTGCATTATAAAGGGATTTTATAAAAATATTTTATGGATACTTCTAGAAGTTCTAGTGGCTTCTTAGAAAAGTAAATAAATAGAGTGCTTGGCCTCTCATTTGGACATTCCATGACTTGAGTTTACACTGCTTTTCTCTTTGAGCATTTGTGGCGCCATCTGGGTCTACAAATTGTCATTTGATCTTTAGGAACGGAGTTTCTTAAGGATTTGCTTAACTGAGGAGGTGAAATATCCTTTGAAGGGTTGCACTTTGGAAGTGGTATTCAGCCATTTCAAGTTGAGCTTATTTGGAGTCCTCAGACTTACCTGAGGGTTTGAGTTTTTGATTGCAAGAAAAAAAAAAACAGTCAAAAAAAGCAAAGTGAAAAAGCAGTCCGAAAAAGCAAATCCGAAAAAGCAAAGCGAAAAAGCAGATCCTAAAAAGCAGACCGAAAAAGCAATCTGAAAAAGTTTTTTGCTACAAGTCTAATTCAGTTTTCAGAATTTCAGGATAGGGTTTTGGAACCACATTTTTGCTCATATCTTCCTCATTACTCAGCATATCATTCTGGGTATTTTTGCATCGGATTTCTATCGACGAGGAGATAAAGATAGGTGCATTTTGGAGTCCCAAAATGCCATGATTTATTTTTAAGGAATTTTCAAAATTCCTAGACATTTTCGAAAATCTGCAAGAAAGTACATTTTCAAATTTGGGGTGACTTTGGCTTGGGTGTTGGCATCTTCAGCACTGGTAAAAATTATCGCAGCCATCTACAATCAAGTTCCTCACTTCTCATTTGGCATTTGGCATATTTTCTGAGAAATGTATGTTTTCAGCTGAGTACAAAATATAGCTTCAGGACTTTACTATTTTACATTGTACTTGTCTTTGTTTTCCATTTGGCATTATTGGTATCAAAGGAAAGCTAGGATTTTGCAAGTGAAAGGGCATTGTAATTTTCAGTCTATCTATACTGCAAACCTAGGGTTTGATGATCATATTATTGGCTGAAATATGTATGGCATTGTTGCAAATTGTTGATATATGAATGGTATATGGTTTTGAGCAATTTCCTACATCATTGATAATGTTTTAGATGGTATTTGGTTGCTATCTATTATTCTGAAATTTTGGGACAGAGAACTCATATACTCAAAAATAATTTTCTATCTACATTTTGAGGGGTTTTTAGTGGCCTATTGGTAAGGGTCATTACATACAACCAGTTGCCAAAATAGCAATTAGTAACTACTAAACATAGTAAGTTTGCCAAAACTCTCAAATCAACCAATCGGTGTCTGGACTAACACTTACTAAAAATAGTAAGTTCTAGACAAGTTGTCCAAAATCACTCTAGAAAGTGTCTCTCATCTCTATTAATCTATTTGACTACACTGATGACATCAAAATGCTCCACTGATCATGTTGATACAAACCTAGAAAGCCAACACTAACTGCACTACAAGAGAACCAGAAAATGGGTACATTATAGTCCACCCTTCACAAAGATTACTTGTCCTCAAGCCGTGTCAAAACAACTCAGCAATTGATAGAATAATCCAAACCGAAACCAAGAATGATACTAGGTCCCAAGTGATCCTAGGAGATCTATCGTACCCTCTTTTGAAAGCATTGTCTTGCAAGTTACCCAAACAAGTGACCTCTTGAAAACCTCCTTAAAGAAGAGAAACCAAATACTGCACCAACATTGTCGACTCCTTGAGAAATTTCTTTCCAAAAGAACTAATCCAAAACACCATAGGAACAAACTCAAATAGGTCAACATTAACCCTCCCTTTTCCAACAACTATTGGACTACAAATCCAAGTGATCCTATGGCACCAAGTCAATCTTAGAAAAGAGCCACCATGTTGATGCTATGCCATTTTGATCACAACTTGAAACATCTCTCGTTGAGGCATCCTAGTAAAATACACAACTGCAATCCCTATAAATTACATGATCTTGGGCAATTGAAAGAAATATTTGCTCGATTCAAAACTGTAATCTTCAGTATATCTCCTCAGGAAGTCCGAAACAAGAAATTGATCTACCACTGCAAAGTGGTTGGTAATGAAGATGTCAGCATATCCAACTTTGAAATCAGCTAAAAAGGTAGTGTCTTTGTCAGCACCAACTTAAATCATATCACTGACACTTAATCTCCAAGTGCCAAGGGAGGATACTCGAGCATGCCAAATAATCCAACTTGTTGCAATCAATCAGTCATCATCTGAAATCATGCATACTAACATCATGAAATGACTACAGTGACCAATACTCTCCCAAGTGGAAGCAAAAAATAAATAAATTGTACCTATAAATTCTCCAACAACTGATGAAGATATAGGAGATGTGACTATGAATGTAGTTGAGGAGTTGTCTCCTAATATCAAAAACACCTCTACTAACTAGCCACATCCATAAAGTACTTAATTGTTGATCAGAAGAAGCCATGCAACTCATCTACCAGTCAAGGACTGAAGCCACGCATAGGCTGACCGATAAGTGGACAGTGCTAACACTCACTATAACAACTCCAAGGGCCTCTGAAAGATGGAACATAACATACAAAGTTTTTTGTCTTGAACAAACTCTCTTGTTGAGGCATCCTAGTGAGATCTATAACTACAATCCTCATTACTAACAAGATCCTTGGCAAATGAAAAAAATAATTGTTAGGCCCAAAACCATAATCCTTAGTATATCTCCTCAAGAAGTCCCAAACAAGAAAATGATCTATCACTGTCAAGGGATTGGTAATGAATATGACAGCATATCCAAGTTTTAAATCAGCTAACTAGGTAGTGTCTTTGTGATCACCAACAGAAATAATATAACCCACACTTAATCTCCACCTGTCAAGGGGAGAAACTCGAGTATGCCAACAAACCAAACTCACTACAATCAACCAATCATCATCTGAAAGCATGCATACTGATATCATGAAGTAACTACAGCGACCAATACTCTCCCAAGTGGAAGTAGACAATAAATGAATTGTATCTAGAAAATCTCTCACAATTGTTGAAAACATAGGAGACGTGAGTATGGAAATAGCCGAATAGTCATCTCCTAAGATCAAAACACATACTAACCAGTCACATCTATGAAATTGTAATATCCCCATTTTAGCTCACCTTGGAATTTTTTCGGATTATTAACGGAGCCTAGAAGTTATATCTTCGAATAATAATCATTCATTAAGTTTTACTTAATTAATGATTAAATTTAAAGTTCGTTATTAAGGTGGAGGGGTGAATTAATTATTATTTTGGTTTTGATGCCTAAGCCAAGGTGGGATGAAAATAATTGAATAATTATTATTTAAGTTTTACTTAATTAATAATTTAGTGGGAGCTTACTGTAAATGATGGTTTAATATTTTTTATGACTTTAAATGAATGTATCTTGGCGTCAATGTTTAAAAAAGGATTATAATCAAATCATCCAAATTATACTTTGGAACTTAGTGCACGGGGAGGAATTATAATTGTAACTTTGGTCTTTGCCAAATACCATTGAGAATGTCAAAAGGAATAACACCTATTCGCCGGTGTAAAGATGAAGCTATCTGGTCATTTTGGCAAGGTGTTTTAAAACCAACATGGAGTTGGAAGGGAAGACATCTGATATTCATTTTGTGTGCCTTGAAACTAGTGAATTAGTGTTGTCTTGACAAGGGTTTTGAGTTTGACGTGCCTATTGAATTGCGAACTCACAGAGCCAAATTGCACTTTGAATTGGTTCGACGTGACTAGTGAGTTGTGCCAATTGTGAGCCTCAATTCAGAGGTCACTATTGCTTTAACTGCAATCAAATCTTCTATAATTATCAATGTATAATACAAAGAATTAGTGCAAGGCTTGGATGGGTGTCTTTTGCAGCCCACAAACATCACTAATAAACTATGTCAATCATATAGGGTTGTCGTGGTCCATTTCTAGGAACGACAATTTATTTTCATGGTGGTTGCGTTATGTACTGGGTCTGTGTTTGTGTTTGGCAGCCACAGTTCATGTTGGGAGGGCCTGAGATTAGTGTATCATAGTGAGGCGGCACTTTGTTTGGAAGACCACAAGAGGTATCGTGTTGTGGGAATTGAGTCCAACGTAGTTATCATATTACTTTTCATTCAATGCCAATAATCTCTTGCCAAGGATTTCTCTTATTCAGCAATATAACATCCAAGCAACTGCACATATTTTCCAGCTTCTTTAGATTTAGAAACTAAAGTGTTGCATTCATTCTCAATTGGTAAATATTTGCATATTGGAAGGTTTCAAATAAAGTTAGTATGCTCAGTTATGAAACTACATTTAATTTAATACATTGTAATTAGTTTACTTTCAAAGCATTGTAACTAAAATTCCTATATTTGCAAAACAAATTAAAAAAACATATATTCAAAAATACAAAAAAATTACAAAAAACCTTCAAAACTACCAAAACACACACAATTCAGTGCCCATTGTGGAGTTACAGCTAGTAGGGCTCTTACAATGGTATCAGAGCGGTTTCTTGCCATCCTGCAGGATTGGGTTCTTTCATGCAACCAATTAGATTTGACCCAAATGGGTTCTACTCACCCAAGAGAACAAAGTTGCTTGGCTGTGAGATACAGTTACCACACAAACCAAAAATGGGTGACAAAAGGGGTGGAAGTCCACCTGGCACAATATTCATGATGATGAGAGGGATGCTAGAGATTTATTCAAGAATATAGCTGCTGGTCAACAACAGGTGGCAGATGGTCAACAACAAGTAGCCATAGTGTTGCAGCAGCTCTCTGATAGACTTCAACAATTGACATTGACCACGGAGTGTAACAAGGACAGAGTCTCACATAGCAGTTCAGCTAGCTCGCACAGGTTACAAGCTAAACATACAGGTACTTTTAATGGACCATCATGTCCCACCTTTTTGAGACATGATTTAAATGTAGGTAGTGGAGAGGATGAGACTGCCTCATTTATAGACGATGTTCTTGCTTTACATGTAGAATGGGATGTTTTACCTCATGATGTGAAACAACATCTCAACTTCGACAGGTGTATGAGCCAGAGGAGGAGCACTCTAGAGGGATACCAGTTGCTAGGATAAAGGCTAAGAACAGTGACCTCAAGCATGCCACCAGTAAGCTGTAAGAACCCCAATAGTTCTAACCAATGCAATTGATGATGTTTTCTTGAATTTTGAAAGTTTTTGCAATGTGAAAGTTATACAAAAGAAGCAAATTGCAAGTATGATGAAATATAACTAATTAATGACAATTATCTCACTGCTGTTACAAATGTAATTTATTTATATTTTTACCCAGTAGTTCAAAATATACAACCACATGACAAGTACAACAATACTTTGCAAAGATTCATACCCGGAATAAAGAATTCACCATTTATTTGTAAATTTGGGCACAAATGGTGACTGTTGTAGCTTTTAAAAAGATTATTGAATGTTTATTCAAATCTGAAAATGTATAATTTCTGCTCCTTAAAAGATTACGTAGCCCCTATGTTTATTATGGGAGCTTCCTTGGATAATGACTGTGTTGGCATTAGTTGAATAATTTGTAAGATTTCAACCAATATATGGCAAAAGAGGTATTGTCATTGATTGGCAAAAAGGTGTTGTCATTTAGGACTAAGGATACCAGAGTTCAATCTGTGAACCAAGGACAGACACAACTGATTACAGTTAGTGCGAGGAGAGACTGGTTTAGAAACCGGTGACACTGTGCTGATAAGAAGAGACTATATCTATTATAAATAATGCTCTAACTGATCATCAGAGCAACCGGTCACCAAGGGAGATACAACCGGTTCAACTAGTGAAAGGGACGATGACAAGTTAAAGCTCTTACCTGTGCACAACCTAAGGATCTTAACCAATCAACTGAAGATTTCATCACGACTGATGAATCGGGGAAAGTCATAGTCAACAAATAGTTGTCTGACTCATTGACCAAGATTTGTTGCACAAAATCCGAGAGACTTTGAGTTATCAAAACAATTGGTATAAGGCGCAATTGAAGGTTTTATTGCCGAAATCTTAAGCATTAAAACATGAAGATATCTCTTGCAAAGGAAAGCTTTTGACACGCGTCTGTCATTTCTTTCATAAAGTGGATAAAGCATGCCATGCATCAGATGTTCTTTTAGTGAACTGATACTCCATTGGGCGATGGATCCGAAGGCGATCTTTAACAGGTCATGCATGTAAAAAGCAAATAGGGCAAGAAGTCTATATATTCCTCAGCTTGATAAGATTATAGTTTGCCCTCGTTCTGCCAAAGTAAAGAGTGAACCTGTACACTGAAGAAACTAAGGTAAAGAGAGGAGAAGAGAGTAGAGAGTGCAGAGAAGCACAACAGCGAAGGAGAATATACCTGCAGAGACCAGTGATGATTCTCAGTTGAGTATAACAACGATCTTATCAGGCTCAGCAAAGCCATCATCAGAAGATCAAACCTTCTATTGCTTTCTGATAATTGCGATAGCAAAATCCCAGTATTTTGGGTGGAATTTAACAGGTTCTTTGTATTAAATACCTTAACCGAGTGACATTTGTTTAGGTGTTCTATGTCCTTTAACCAAGCAGGCTTTAACAGGCCTTATTGTATCAAATCCCTTAACCGGTTCGCATCTAACAGTGCGTTTGTAATACTTTAACAGGGAAGGCTCCTTACAGGGCACACTCCAGAAAAGTGCAAAATGTGTAAGGTTTCCTCACACCGTGGTTTTCTCCCAATTTTGGTTTCCACATGATAAATCTGGTGTTGCTTATCGTTGATTGTTTGATGCTATTTCTATGCTAGAATCTGTTCTGCTTATAGTTGTAGTATATTATATAAAATTTGTTTTAAAGTTTTAATAGGTGCTGATTCACCCCTCTCCACTCAGCACCAGTTGGGACCATCAATTGGTATCAAAGCCAAGTTTCTTTTCTTTGCTTCTTAACTGCAACAAGAAAAAGATAAGATGGTGAGAAAGGAAGGGCCAAAGTTTTCTAAACTTTACTCTGTGGTGCAGCAAAATAAAGTTGTACATGAAGACCACCAGAGATCAATACTGGACTCATGTAATCCATGATTACACTGAACCCACCAGTACCATGACACCTGATGAACTCAAGGTCAGGACAGAAAATACAGCTGCAATGGATATGACAGCAAGCATGCTACCTAATTATGTCTATGCAGAGATTGAAAATCTAGATACTGCTCACAAGATGTGGGCTAAGCTTCAAACAGTGTATGGTGGTGTGTAATGTCCCCGTTTTGGCGGTAATTTGATTTAATTAATTTGATTAATTAAGTTGTCCAAAATAATGAATATTTTATGAGGATGACTAATTAATTATTTTCATTAAATAAATTAAGTGGTATTAAGTTAATTATTTATAAAGTTATCAAATAAATAAATATTAAAAGGTAACTTTATATTTAATTAATTTAATAAAGTGACTTGAATTATAAAATATCTTATAAAGTCACTTAATAAATAAAATAAAATAATGTTCTAGAAGTTTCTGGAGAAAGTGGAGAAAAAGAATAAATAGGCATCCTGGGCTTCATTCTCATCATCCAGATTTGATGTTGTTTCATCTTGTGGAGCCTAGGATTTCTGCAGATTACTTCTTTGTCATAGGAAACGAAAACTTCCTATTGATAGCAATTTGGAGGGTGTGAAATATCACTTGAATTATTGCAGCTGGGAAGAAGATACTTCAGTCTTCTATTTGTGCTACATTGAAAAAAAATATGAGTACAATAGTTGATGTATTATTGTAAATCCTGAATAAAGGGTTTAAAGGTTATTACTTGCAAATCTGATACAATACTGGATATTTTCGAAGGGGATTCTGGAAGCATATTTTGGGGTCAAAAGTTCATCATACCTGGTTGAAAATTTATGCTATCAATTTCTTTGCATTCCTAGGACATTGGCAATTCAGTCCATACCTATTTTGCCACCATTTTGTGAAGACAAAAATTTATATCAAAATCGCACAAAGCCGTATAGGTACGGCTGTACTTGCAGGTCGTACAGCTGCAGGACAGAGGAAAGTTCGGGGTTGCAAAAATTGTCATTCATCATCAGCATACGATCATCAGCATTTTCATCATTCCCAGCATTCATCTTGGGAGGTCTTAGCAATCATTTTGGAGTATTTTGGAGGACCTATTAGCTTGCTGATAATTAATTCCAGGGGTCTGATATACTGCTACTAGGGCATCATTGGACATATATTTTGTTCATAACTTCACTTGGAGGCATCCTTTGGTTATGGGTATTTGGGGAATCAATTGCTATTGTCTTGGCAATCACTTCTATACCAATTTGGAGACCTTGTATTGCTGCATTTAATTATTATTGGCATTCATATCAAAACAGGGGCGAATTTGAAAAAAATATTCAATTTGGCAAGAGGAAGGCTTAAAGGGAGTGATATTGATTGCTTCTTCATTCGCACTCCCAGGTGCTTCATTTCAGGTTCTTTTGGCACTTATTTCAATGAGTTTTAATGTTATTTATGTATGAAATCATGGCTGTCTTTGTACTCAGAAAATTCTGAAACTTGTAGTTGAAAGTCAAGAGACTAGGCCATTTGATAAATATTCTTGAAATCAATTTAATGCTTCAGTTGCATAGAGAGATAAGGCTGCATTCTAATTACGTGATGTTCTTGAGTTGCATGACAAATGTTTGTCAAAATGTCACTTGGCGGTAAGTGCGTATGTAACATTGTAAATCCATCTCTATGCATTGTTTAAGGGTCCAAAGTGTCATTTAAGCATCTAGATGATAATTTATGTTTTGATGTGTTAATTCTCAAGCATTGGAAGCTATCTATAGTCATTTAAAAGTACATATCAGACTGATATTATTAGACCAGCAAGCTGGAAGGTTGCACACGAAGTGTTTGACAATATTCCTTGTGTCTCACAAGCATATTTTAGACCTATAAGACCAAGGGATATTACATGGTGACCCACATGTTCAAAGAGCTAAGGTAGAAAGCCTTAAGAGGTAAATATGATGATATGAGAATGAACGAGGGAGAAGATATTGAGCAATACAGCAACAGAATCAAAGAAGTGATGAACTCTATCAAAAGCGTTGGAGGAAGACTGAGTGAAGAAGATGTGATAAGCAAAATACTGAGAACGTTGAGGCCTCAATATGCTATCAAGTTCTCCGCCATACAGGAGCTCAAATCAGTGACCACTGCTCAAATCACTCTTGACTCCCTAATCAATAAGTTGACTACATTTGAATTGAGCAATTTTGATAATAGCCTACCCATGCAAGAAGTTGTTTTCAAATATTCTGTTAATACCTCTTCCACCAAGAAAGGAAGAGAAATCGGTAATAGCTCCACCAGTAAGGTTGGAAGTCTTATTGAGAATCTGCTCTCTGAAGAAATGGAGCAAGATGAGTTTGAAGCACTCGCCGCTCAGAGATTTCTAACATGAAAAGGGAAGTACAAAGGTAAACTTCCACTAAAATGTTTCTCTTGCAATAAGATAGGACATATTGATGCAAGATGTCCAGACAATGATAATAAAGAGAACAGCAACTAATTCAAGAACAAAGCAAAGAAGGAATGCTACCTTGCAGAAGGAGTCACAGACAATGAATCTGAAGACTCTGAAGATCAAGAAATTGCATTTGTTGCAATAAAAGAAGAAAGTCAAGTGATAAGTGAAATGGCACTTATCTCCAAATCTCATCAACATGATGACTGGATCATTGACAGTGGATGCACTCACCACATGACTGGTGATAAGAACAATTTCATCAGCAAAAAGCTCACTGATGGTGGATCGGCAACCTTCAGTAATAATGTTCCCTGTGCTATCAAAGGTAAAGGTTCTAGTACACTTAGCAGTGATGTTGCATGTAAGGATGTGTACTGGGTGGAAGGACTCAAGTACAACATAATGAGTGTTGCTCAACTAAACAACAAAGGATACTTGTTGGAATTCGGGCAAGGTTCTTGTGTTGTCAAGAACCAATCAGGAGCTCATGTTGCTACTGATAGACAGAAGTAAAGGGAACTTATTCTATCTGGACTCAATGGAAAGAAAATGTCTCACAGCATCAATCAAAGGACAAACAAACAAGATTTGTCTTGTAACCAAAGGGGACAACAATTGGTTGTGGCATAAGAGGCTCTGCCACATAAACTTTGACAGTATTGTCAAGGTGAGCAAGAAGAAATCAGTTAGAGGACTTCCAAAGATTACAAAACATGAAAGAGGTATTTGTAAGGATTGTCACTTGGGTAAACTAAAAGGAACAAGTTTCAATAGTAAATCCTTTTCTGTTGAAAATGTTCTGCATCTTGTACACACAGATTTGTGTGGACCTATGAGAACAAAGAGCCACTATGGAGACAGGTACTTCATGCTTTTTGTAGATGATTTCTCAAGAATGATGTGGACACTTTTTCTTAGAAAAAAATCAAAGGCCTTTCACATGTTCAAAATCTACAAGGCTCGGGTGGAAAAGGAGATCGGTAAAAGTCTGAAGTGTTTGAGATAAGACAGAGGAGGTGAATAAACTTCTCAAAAGTTTACTCACTACTGTGAGAAACAGGGAATAAAAAGGCAATTGTCTGCACCAAGAACTCCTCAACAAAATGGAGTAGCAGAAAGAAGAAACAAGATGTTGATTGATTGCATGAGAACCCTAATGATTCAGACGAATCTCCCCCATCACTTCTGGAGAGAAGGTATCAACACTGATGTTTACACACTGAACCAAGTTCAAGTCAAGAAAGGAACAAGTAAAACTCCCTATGAATTATGGTTCGGTCACACTCCTAGTGTAGGCTACTTCAGAATTTTTGGTAGTAAATGTTACATTAAAAGAGATATGTATTCTAGCAAATTTGAGCCAAAGACTGATGAAGACATTTCTGGGTTATTATACCAAGAGTAAAGTCTGCCGGTGTCTAAATAATAGAACATGAAAAATAGCAGAAAGCATCAATGTGAAGGTTGACGAATATTCAAAACCAAGAGGGAAGATCAGTCATAATGAACATGACAGTCTGTAGGATCACAATGTTGGAGATCTTTTGGAATTAAATGAAATTGCTATTGCTGATGAAAGAGAAGAGAATGAAAACAGACCTCTGCAGTAGGATGTTGTACCTAAAGATAACAGACCAACTCAAGAAGATAAACAAGAACTTGTTCATGACCATGTTGAAGAAATTGCTCAACCGGAAGAATTAGACAGGGACCACCGACCAATTCTTCCACGGTATGTCACATATCACTCAACTTATAACATTATTGGTGACAAACATGCTAATATTTGACCAACAAAAAAGCTAGAGAAAACATTTGTTTACTTTCTTGTATAGAACCCAAACTCCCCAAGCAGGCTTTGGAAGATGAAAACTGGGTCAAAGCCATGGAAGAAGAGATTGAGCAAATAGAGAAGAATGGCACATGGATTCTTGTACCAAGACCACAGGACAAGAATGTCATTGCGACCAAGTGGGTCTCCATAAACAAATTAAATCAAGAAGGAAAAGAGATAAGGAACAAAGCAAGACTGGTCTACAAAGGATATGCACAAGCAGCTAGACTGGATTATGGTGAAACTTTTGCACCTGTGGCCAGACTGGAAAGAGTGACAATTCTACTTGCTTATGCTACTCACAAAAAGTTCAAAGTATATACCAAATGGATGTAAAGTTTGCATTCCTGAATGGTATACTAGAGGAGGAAGTCTACATTGAACAACCAGAAGGCTTCTCATCCACTGAGAAGAGTGGTATGGTCTATAAACTGAAGAAGGCTCTTTATGGGCTAAAACAAGCCCCAAGAGCATGGTATGAAAGACTACATTTATACCTCCTGACAATAGGATTCACAAGAACCGGAGATAACAACAATATGTATCTTGTTAGCATAAAGTTTTTCCCTTTTCTTTAAATCAGTTTCAGACTCCCAAAAAGCATGAAAGAAAAGAAAATCTCAATACTAACAATTGAGCTCCTTTGAAAGCAAACTCTCTACAAATTATAAGGTGCAGCTACCTTCTAAAAGATTTTCAATACGATCTTATTGAAAACAGAAAAGTAAAATCATGTGTGCTTTTCACCAGAAAACACTTAAGGTAAACATTCAGTTCATCAACATGAAAAAGAATGTGCAGATTTTTTAAAGAACTTGATCTACCTCTATCACTGCCTCAAACTTTGAAATATTTAAATCGAAAACTTCAATAAGATTCTCCCTGTTACTCTAAGCACAAAATTTACTCATATCATAGTTAAGCTTTATTTAACATAACTCATCTCCATAAGAAAACAAGTCACATGAGACAAACAATAGTATTTATCGATTGAAAGCTTAAACACATATGCAATACCATTGGATATTTCATATATTTTGTTATACCAATATTCAAAAGCTTAAAGCTTAGTTTCTAGAAAATAGTTTCGCAAAACTTAGAGAGCCGAACCTTTAATAAGTTAAAAGTTTTCAAATATATAGCCACGCAGGGCTTATGCAAATAACTGAATAAAACTTTCTTACTAGAAGTAAATACTTTTAAACTTAATAACTATCCTGAGCATAAAGCAAATAAAACGGGATTAGGCGCAAAGCGCCTTCAAAACAGAGCCAGGTGTCCCTGATGACTATGGTGTCGAAGCTGCCGCAAGTCGCGCTGCCTTCCAATCTTGAAATGCGGTTCTGAATGCAGATATTACCTGTTGGTGTGGCAACCCAAGGAAATTGATTCGTTGTTTCCATACTTCCTTTTCCCTCTTGACTTAAGTCATCTTTTCCTTGTGCATAACCAGGTCATCTTGCTGCAGTATAATCATCGATTCTACCCGCGCAACCTTTGTGAATTCCTGGACTGTTGGTGCCTTCAATCCTTTCAGCTCATCAAACCAGGTGTTGACACTCTTGATCACCTGATCATTCGGCCTATCAGATTCCTCCTTGGCCCCTTAACACGGTTTCTCCACCCAGTTTATATCATTGGAAATAATATCTCTGATTATTCCCAGTCACTTGAGGAGCTCTTTTATTTCACAAACTCCTTGCGCTACAGCTTCGTTCCTCCAATCTATACACTCCTTTATAACATAAAGAGTATTTTCATCTAGTCCTAGAACTGACCTCTCTACGAGGAATTTCTGCAAGCCGTATTCTTGAGCTTCTTCCATCCAATGGAGTTCTTTTGTCCAAGTTGTCTTTTCTATCTCCCAATCCTCGATACTTGCCTCAGCTTTCTTTACTAAATGACTTCCTTCAACGCGAGCATGATCTAGGTGAGTCAGTTGCTTGACAGCTTCTAACTTTACATGCTCCACCCATTCCTCAAATGCTCTGCTAATCACCTTGTTTCTTTGCACTTGGTCAAGAAACCTTTGATTGTCTGCAGATTTCACATCAATGGACGCTGGCATTTCGCTGAAAGGAAAGGGCTCCAGATGTTGGATGGCATTTATGTATTGCGCCATACTTTTCATAGCCTCCTTCATCTCCTGTTTATCTTTAGCATCCTTCTAGACTCTATTGGCAATCTTCTTGTTCGAGACATCAAAAAACTTCATGTCTGTGGCTCTGCTATCTCTTCCCAAATCCACTCTAGATATCTGAAAATCCTGGGCTGAAATCTCTCCTTCACCTTTGTCATTAACCGGCTTTGCAATTTCTGCCATCCAACAGCCACTGTTTTCATCAAAGTCAATTCTGGATTCCATCCTTGTCTTCTTAGTCTTCAGAGTTTTTCCCAAACACTTGCTCACCACATCCTTGATGGGGACGGATATAGGAACTACACTTTTCCTTTTGGCAACATAATTCTCCAGCCATAGTGGAGTTGCAGAGGCCTTTTTTTACTATAATAACTACTCAGAAGAGCCAGTGAATCCTTCGGAGTATTCTCTGTTTCATCCTGTAACTGTTGATTATCCGACATATTAGGTATACTGCAGCCCGCAACTGGATCCTCCTATAAATCAGCTTCTGGTGGATCCCAATTCACAATGACATTGGGGGTCACTTCCTGCCACTTAGGCTTGTTCTTTACCCTGGAACTTGATCGGGTGACTCGAGCTACGGGTTCATCTCCAAGTTGAACTTGAACTTGAACTTGAACTTGTGGAGAACTTGGTTCAACTTCAGGTTCGACTTCAGGTTCAACTTTTCCTGCAAAAGATTGATCAATATTTACATTAGTTAAAACAGAAGTTTTCTTCGACGAACTCCTCTTCTTTTTTTTACTTGTTTCTTGGCAGGCTGTGCAAAATTTATAGAAGCCTTTTCTCAAGCAACCATGCCTTTGTTCTTTCAATCACCCTGTTCATTCTCGCCTGCAAGTCATCTTCCTCTAGCTTCGTCAAATCTAATTCAGGGATAGGAAGGGTCTCTACTCTCTCCAAGAATTGAGAGTCAAGAACATCAACCTCGTTGTCCTCTTCTACCCCATCTGTATTCATATCCAGTCTGAAAGTGATAATTTGTTTCATGGTTAATCTGGACCATAGCCTTTTCCTTACTTTAAATTCATCAGAACCATTGGCCCAAAAATCCTCCAACTCAGGAATATGCATGAAAGTGTCAACAACATTAAGGTTTGCCCTAGCGAAACCTCTATAATCAAAATTGGTTCTGGGAGTGTAAGTCTGTAAACAGAAAGAAGACAATTCTTCTTCCATAGCTAAAGCATCCTGGAAACTCTTGCACCTGTAATAACCCAACTCAATAGGGAAAAGGACACCTAAAGATTTCTTTGAGCTACCAGATTTTTGTTCAACAATAACAAATTACCTACAAAGTTCCATTAAGACCACATTGTCTAAACAAGACCTAGGAAGTCGTAATGGTTCTTCATCAAATGCTCCAACCCTAAGGTAGGTGAATCTAGGAAATTGTATAAAATGACAAGCATATACATTTACCACCTGTTTGGCTTCTTCAGAAAGTCTGCAATTTTCTTTCCCTCGCAACTCAAAAACTAACTTTGCTGAGAATCTATCATTAACCATTCTGAATGCACTAGGAAATTTGTCACTCTGCAGGCATGTGAAATAGTCATATATTTTCATATCATTGTCCACAATTTATGGGGTAACCCCTCCCAAGTTCGGCAACAGGCCAAAACATAGACAAGGTAAGAAGACATGCAAAAAGCAGTCAGGTTGGTCAGGTTTAGGAGCTTTCTGTGTAGTCTCTCTGCTATCAAATCAGCCCAATCAATAAAATTATCCCCTTCTATATTTTTCTTAATAAAGCAGTACATCCAGTTTTCCCAATGGAATGTGTGTGGGTTCCCTTTCACCCTGTTTAGAAGGTATACAATATCGGCTATATCCTTACGGAAATGCTCGATTGTTAGAGGCTTAGGCAATCTGGACCCCCCTTTCTCTAGTTTCGCAAGCCATGTCTGGGCTATCGAGGAGCTATACCTTTTCTTGTCTGCCTCATACACATGGTCTGCCTCGGCATAGGTCCAAGGTTCATATAGTTCCTTATCTGGAATCCATAGAGCCGCCATTAATGTCTCCCAACTTATCTTAACCAAGACTTCTCCTGAAGCATCTTTGATACATCTGCTCTTAGCGTCATACTTATTGGCGCATTCCAACACCAGTTTGGGACAAATTAGAGCTGGGGGAAAAGCAGAGGCCTCCACAAGTCCGCTCCATGCTCGCCTCTTTGAAAAGGAACCTTCTGAGGCATTTCTAACCCTATCACATAGTTCCCCTAAACTTACATTCACCAAAGAGGTATCGCCAATGTTTGGAAGGGAGATTAACAAGTCGGTTCTAATTTCCTCTTTCGGGAGTTTGGGGCAGAACAAAAGCATTTTACTAGCAAGCAATGAAAAGACTTACAACACAGAATGACCTTTCTGAATAAATTGAAAACTGTAGCGAAGAAAGGGACTCATCGATTTTCTGCGAACCAGATTATTGTAACCTTCTCACCACCAATTCCGTCGCTCCTTCCTCAAGCCAAAATAATTAATGGAAATGTTTTAACCATTCTTCATTTATTAACTATGATTTTAGCAAATCCCCACAGCACAACTTTAATAAATGTCTTAATGAAGGAATGATTGACATGACATCTAGAGTTACTCCTCATTAATCTTCAAGTTAAATTGGCACGGACATCTAAATTCCACAAGACATTCCCTGATTACCATATCTTTGCAATAATGACCCTACGTCACACCGTCAACTATCATGTCCACTACTCACATGCACGAGCCGTCTCGTCGGCTATAACAACCTTGTACGGCAACTTCCCAAAATTGCTTTAATACCTGGAGAACTTGAAATCGGCAACCTTCTACAAAATGAAAGAACAATCCCGCCGAATATTCCATGTGCTATTCATTGTATTTCAAACATGAAGAGACTTTTGAAGAGACAAACAAATCATTAACACTGCATAACTCAAAAACAATTAACGAACTTGAACTTGAACTTGACAAAGTTCAAGTTCAACTTCGACTTAGGATTTTACTGACCAGAACTAAAACCGAGAGTTGAGAAAAATCGAAGGTAACATAGCTCAAGACTAAAAAAGAAGGGAACTTGATTGCTGAAAAATTTATGGATGACATCATCTTTCGAGGAGATGACAAGATGAGCAAATCCTTTGCTGAAGAGATGAAAGAATTTGAAATGTCTATGATAGGAGCCATAAAATTCTTCATTGGACTACAGGCCCATCAGCTCAAGGAAGATATTTTTATTTCTCAGTCCAAGTATTTAAAAGAAATTCTTAAAACTTTTGGGCTAGAAGAATCCAAACCGGTTGGTACACCTATCATAACTAACCTTAAGTTATCAAAGGAAAATGATGCAAAAGAAGTAAATGAGACACTGTATTGGTCTATGATAGGCAAATTGTAGTATGGAGTACACAGTAGACCAGACATCGCACATGCAGTAGGCATAGTAGCAAGATTCTCTACAAATCTAAAAGAGACACACCTAATAGCGGTGAAGAGAATTTTCAGATACCTGAAGGGCATTGAGGAGTATGGTTTATGGTTTCCTCACAAGGGAGGCTTCCAAATAAAAGTATACACCGATGCAGATTGGGCCGATAATATTGATGTCAGAAAGAGCACAAGTGGTGGTGCATTCTTTCTTGGAGAAAAGATTGTGTCTTGGACAAGCAAGAAACAGAACTGTATTTCACAGTCCGCAACAGAAGCTAAATATGTTGCTGCAGCAATCAATTGCACATAGGTAATTTGGATTAAAAAGATATTGGAAGGAATCCAAGAACACATACCTGAACTGATTGCAATTTACTGTGACAGTACAAGTGCAATAAGCATATCTAAGAATCCTGTCATGCACTCAAAAACAAAGCACATTTCAATAAAATATCACTATTTGAGAGAGCATGTGCAAAAAAAAGAAGTTAGATTAAAGTATGTTCCCACAAAAGAACAGATTGCTGACATATTCACAAAACCATTACCGAAGAGTACTTTTGAGTATCTCAGAGGTAAATTAGGGGTGATACCCCTTCCTGATCATCAATAAATAGGCAAAAGTGTTCATCAATTCATTATGCTTCAGCAGAGGAATCAGCCTCATCTTAACTGGATTGGTGAATGACACTCCCAACTGGTGCTGAGAGGGGAGGGGTGAATTAGCACCTATAAAACTTTAAAATAAATTTGATGTAGTATACTATAACTGTAAGCAAAACAGATTCAAGTATAAGAATAGCATCAAGCAGTCAATCAAAGAACAACACCAGATTTATCACAAGGAAACCCAAATTAGGTGAAAACCACAGTGTGAGGAAACCTCACAAATTTTGCACTCTTCTGAAGTGCGCCCTATTAGGAGCCTTCACTATTAAAGGATTACAACACACTGTTAGATGCGACCGGGTTAAAGATTTGATACAATAAGGTCTGTTAGTGCCTGCTTGGTTAGAAGACTTAGAACACCTCAATAGATGTCACCCGATTAAGAGATTTAGTACAAAGGACTTGTTAATGTCCACCCAAAATACGGGGAATTAGCTATTGTAATTGTTAGAGAACAATAGAAAGATTGACCTTTTAGAAATGGCTTTGCATAGCTTGATAATATCTCTCTTATACTCAA
This sequence comes from Chamaecyparis obtusa, assembly GCA_027943335.1. Lineage (NCBI taxonomy): Eukaryota > Viridiplantae > Streptophyta > Pinopsida > Cupressales > Cupressaceae > Chamaecyparis > Chamaecyparis obtusa. The sequence goes on along the minus strand of BSBK01001189.1, from coordinate 737,451 downwards.
CTGGGAAACATCACCGATCGTTGCTAGTATGTCCTTTTCTGTTGTGCTTCTCTGCACACTCTTCTCTCTTCTCCTTTCTCTTCACCTTAGCTTCTTCAGCGTACAAGTTGACTTTTTACTTTGGCTGAATGAGGGCAAACTATATTCTCATCAGAAAACAAAATATATAGACTTCTTGCCCTAATTGTTTTTCTCATGCATGACCTATTTAAATATCACCTTCAGATCCATCACCCAATGGAGTATTACTTCACTGAGGAAACATCCGATGCATGCTCTGCTTTATCTCCTTTATGAAGAAAGTGACAGATGTGTATCAAAAGGTTTCCATCACAAGAGATATCTCCATGATTTAATGCCACAAACTTTGGCAATAGATCCTTCAATTGTGCCTTGTACCGATCATCTTGATAACTCAGTCTACTGGATTTAGTACAGTAAATCCCGGTCAAGGAGTTCGATAACAGATAGTTGACTATGACTTCCCTAGTTCATCTTATCATGACGAAGTCTTTGTTTGACCAGTAAAGATCCTTGAATTGCGCACAAGAGCTTTGACCTGTCACATTTCCTTCCTCGATCTATACTAGTTGCATCCTTTCCTCAGTCTCCGTTACCGGTTACCCGTTGCTTTTCCCTTGGTGACTGCTAGCATCTGATGAACAGAAATAATCTCTTGTTCATTGCATGATGTCACCGGTTGCCAAACCAGTCTTTCTACACACAGAATGTTGTCAACTAATTGATAACTGTTTCGATTCACAGATCCAACACTGGTCTCCTTAGATTGAGATGTCAGCACCTCTTTCCTCTTTTGTCAATCAATGACAATACTTAATTGCCATGTACCGGTAGCAAGCTTACCGGTTACCATCCCTTAATGCCAACAATCTCCCCCTTTGGAATTGATGGCAAAACTTTAATAGACAATCATGTCACCTTCCTTCTTTACCATTCATTTACCGGTCATACATCTACCAGTCATACTGTGTCATATTCTCCCCCTTTTGACAATAATGCCAAAGACTAGTCAGAAAGACTACCTTAAATAAATCTACTCCCCCTTCGTGCAGCAATCCTATTCATCAATCCAGGTAAGATGAGGTGTAATCCTCCCTTGAAGCATAGTGAATTGATGAACACCTTTGCAAGTTTACTAGTGATCAGGAAGGAGTATGACCCTTAATTTACCTCTAAGATACTCAAAAGTACTCTTCGGTAATGGCTTTGTGAAGATGTCAGCAATCTATTCTTTTGTGGGAACATACTCCAATCTCACTTCTTTATTTTGTACCAGCTCTCTCAAGTAGTGATACTTGATGGCAATGTGCTTTGTTTTCGAGTGCATGACAGGATTCTTGGATATGTTTATTGCACTTGTACTGTCAAAGTAAATTTCAATCGGTTTAGAAATCTGTTCTTTGATTCCTTCAAGTAGCTGTTTGATCCAGATTAACTATGTGCAATTGATTGCTGCAGCAACATATTTAGCTTCCGCTGTAGACTGTGAAATATAGTTATGTTTCTTGCTTGTGCAAGACATAATCCTTTCACCAAGAAAGAATGCACCACCACTTGTGCTCTTTCTGTCATCAATATTACCAGCCCATTCTACTTGGAAGCCTCCTTTGTGAGGAAACCACAAGCCATACTCCTCAGTCCCCTTTAGGTCTCCGAAAATTCTCTTCACTGCTATTAGATGTGTCTCTTTAGGATTTGCAGAGAATCTTGCTACGATGCCTACTGCATGTGCAATGTCTAGTATACTGTGTATTGCATACTGTTATTTCCCTATCATAGACTGATACAGTGTTTCATTCACTTCTTTTGCATCATCTTCCTTTCATAACTTGAGGTTAGTTATCATAGGTGTACCAACCGGTTCAGATTCTTCAAGTCCAAAAATTTTAAGAATTTATTTTACATACTTGGACTGAGAAATAAAAATACCATCCTTTAGCTGATGGACCTATAGTCCAATGAAGAATTTTATGGCTCGTATCATAGACATTTCAAATTCTTTCTTCATCTCTTCAGCAAAGGCTTTGCTCATCCTGTCATCCCCTCCAAAGATGATGTCATCCACAAAGATTTCAGCAATCAAGTTCCCTTCTTTTCTAGTCTTGAGATACATGTTGTCCCTGGTTCTTGTGAATCCTATTGTTCGGTGTAATGTTCCCAAACCCTAACGAACTCACTTACTCCAGAGGTATACCTTGCAAGGAGTAGCAATGGCGTTTCCTGGCAGCAGTGGTGGACAGTACAAGAGATGGTCGTATGGTGGGATGGCTACACAAGCCGTACTGTAGACAAGCCGTACAGTGAGGGCGAAGTTTTGTGACCGTACGGATACAAAGGGGCCCACACAATATTTGCCTGAGGTCGTACAGAAGCAGGAGCCACGACTGAAATGGTTGTACGGTGAGTGGCTTGGAGAACGTACATAGAGGGTGACCGTACGGAGAAGGTTGTCTGGGTCGTACGGTGATTGTTGCAGGTCGTGCGGAGAGCAAGGGGTGTATGATATGTTGCAGGCACGCGTCCAAATATGCCAAATCCTATTTATCCTCGCTTTCGGGTGTTGAACTAAGTTATTTTGTAAATGAATTTCAGTACCCGACACAATGTTGGAACAAGTATTTGCAAGCGGAAATAACAATGTGATTATATAACTCCTGATCGCCCAAGTGGAGATAAACACCAGATGCTAATGATGTCAGAAGTAATTCAAACAATAATAGTGCCATAGAATACCAAATGCCAAGAACGAACGATGCGACCAGTTGCATTAATTCCAAAGATGCGAATAGATGTATACAAAGATTGTGTTTCAGAGTTGCCAAATCCGAAACAAACAAGCACAACAATTTTGGTGCACAGTGAAATATCAGAGTGATATTCCCAACGGTAGACTAGGGTGGTTGTGAACCACCGAAACTGCAACAAACCAAATAGGGAGGATCTTTCACCTCTGAAATGGCGAACAACAGAATCCCAAAAAGAATTCGCAAATACAAATCAAATATCAAAACTCAACATGAAAAATACATCCTACACACCAGTCATAAATACCCCTTCGGAGAAACTCCTGAGGGTTTACAAAAGAATTTCGACACGGCAAACACCTACAGATATTAATAACAAAAATGGGCCCCCTTTTATTAATTAAAGGTCCACTTATAATATTATTTAAATTCTGGGACCAATAATTAATAAAAAAATAATTTATTAAAAATGGGGACATTACATTAGGAGGTATGAGTGCAATCTCTCATACCATGCCCTTGGGGCTTGCTTTAGCCCATAAAGAGTCTTCTTGAGTTTACAAACCATACCACCCTTTTCTGTGGATGTGAAGCCTTTTGATTCTTCAATGTAAACTTCCTCCTACAGTATTCTATTCAGGAATGCAGACTATACATTCATTTGGTATACTTTGAACTTCTTGTGAGCAGCACAAGCAAGAAGAATTCTTACTCCTTCCAATCTGGCCACAAGTGCAAAGGTTTCCCCATAATCCAATGCATCCTCCTGAGCATATCCTTTGCAGACCAGTCTTTATTTGTTCCTTATTACTTTTCCTTCTTCATTTATCTTGTTTCTATAGACCCACTTTTCCCAATGACATTCTTGTCCTATGGTCTTGGCACAAGCATCCATGTGTCATTCTTTTCCATTTGCTCAATCTCTTCCTCTATGGCCTTGACCCAATTTTCATCTTCCAGAGCCTCCTTGGTGGTTTTGGGCTCTATGCAGGAAAATAAACAAACATTTTCTCTAGCCTTTTTCCTAGTCAAAACATTTGCATGTTTGTCAGCAATTATATTATCGGTTGAGTGATATGTGACATACCTTGGGAGAACCAGTCTCTGTTCTCGGTCAAGTTCTCCCGGTTGAGCAATTTCTTCATCATGGTCATGAACAATTTCATGTTCATCATCTTGAGTTGGTCTGTCGGCTTCAGGTATAGCATCCTGCTCCAGTGGTCTATTCTTATGTTTTTCTCTTTCATCTTCAGTTGTCATCTCATTGAACTCAAAAATATTTTCGTCATTTTGACCCCTGCAGACCATCATGTTCATTATGACCGATCTTCTTTCTTGGTCCTAAATATTCATCAACCTTTACATTGATGCTTTCAATATTTTTCCAGTCCTCTTATTCAAACACCGGTAGGCTTTGCTCTTGGTAGAATAACCCAGAAAGATATCTTCATCACTTTTGGGCTCAAACTTACCAGAGTACATATCTCTTTTAATGTAACAATAGCTACCAAAGATTCTAAAACAGCCTACACTAGGAGTGTAACTGAACCATAGTTCATAGGGAGTCGTACCAATTCCTTTCTTGACTTGAACTCGGTTCAGTGCGTAGACAACAGTGCTGATAGCTTATCTCCAGAAGTGATGGGGGAGATCCTTCTAAATCATTAGGGTTCTTGCACAGTCAATCAGCATCCTGTTTCTTCTTTCTGCTTCTCCATTTTGTTGAGTCCTTGGTGCAGATAACTGCCTTTTTATTCCGTGTTTCTCATAGTAGTGAGTGAACTCGTGAGAAGTGTATTCATCTCCTCTGTCTGATCTCAGACACTTTAGGCTTTTACCGGTCTCCTCCACTCGAGCCTTGTAGATTTTAAACATGTGAAACGCATCTGATTTTTCTCTGAGAAAGAGTGTCCACATCATTCTTGAGAAATCATCTACAAAAAGCATTAAGTACCTGTCTCCATAGTAGCTCTTTGTTCTCATAGGTCCACACAAATTTGTGTGCACAAAATCCACAACATTTTCAGCAAAAAAGGATTTACTACTGAAACTTGTTCCTGTCAGTTTTCCTAACAGACAATCCTTACAAATACCTCTGACTAGTTTTGTGATCTCAAGGAGTCCTCTTACTGATTTCTTCTTGCTCACCTTGACAATACTGTCAAAGTTTATGTGGCAGAGCCTCTTATGCCACAACCAACTATTGTCTTCTTTGGTTACAAGACAGATTTTGCTCATTTCTCCTTTGACTGATGCTATGAGGCAGGCTCCTTCCATTGAGTCTAGATAGAACAGGTTCCCTTTGCTTTGTCTACCGGTAGCAACACAAACTCTTGATTGGTTCCTGACAACACAAGAACCTTACCCGAATTCCAACAAGAATCCCTTGTTGTTTAGTTGAGCAACGCTCATTAAGTTGTACTTGACTCCTACCCAATACACATCTTCACATACAGCATCATTGTTCAGTGCAATAGAACCTTTTCCCCTGAAAGCACAGGGGGCATTGTTACCAAAGGTTACCGATCCACCATCATTGAGCTTTAAGCTAATGAACTTGTTCTTATCACTAGTCATGTGGTGAGTGCACCCATTGTCAATGATCCAGTCATCATGCTGATGAGATCTTGATATAAGTGCCATTTCACTTATCATCGAGCTTACTTCTGTTATTGCAACAAATGCAATTTCCGAATCTTCAGAGTCGTCAGATTCATTATCTGTGACTCCTTCTGCAAGGTAGCACTCCTTTGCTTTATTCTTGAATCGGTTGTTGTTGTCTTAAGTGAAATTATAAAGTTAAATTATAACTTTATAATAAGCCATTTAATGATTCAATAATAATTTGGCCACTAAAATAATAATAACTCCCAAAATACTTATCATTTAAATATGTCGTCTGAAACAGGAGTCACACCTATTATTTCCCCATGTGACCAAATGCACTTTCCAAAAATAGAAAGGGTCCTTCTCGAACAACATCAGGATTACTATAATTAGTAAACGTGGCAAAACTATAGCAAATGAAGTCCAAATGATGTCAAACCAAAGCATATTGAATCCTAAAGTAGATGCCCACTAAAAGAGACCCCCTGTCCATCCCCATCAGCCTATGAGGGGCACATGATAGGATAATCCATCCATAGTCATGGGCACGCTAAAAAGGGGACATTACATAAGCTCACTCTTCCCATGTTTGACGGTAGTAGGAAAGTTACTATTCGAGCTTGGACAATAAGGTGGACACATATTTGACACTTAGGCCTATGACTGAGTCAGGTGCTATAACATTAGCCAACTTTTCATTTAGATGGGGCAGCCTACAAGAATAGGCATCATGGGATGGTCACCCTCCATCATTATTTGATTACATCATATTAGTTGTTTGTTGACAAGTTGGTAGAGCACTTTGATCAGAATGATCCAAAAACTTATATCTGGGACCTCGCTTAGTAAAGACAGATAAGCAGTCTAAGTCTTTCATTAGTGAGTTTCTGAGACTCTCTGTCATGGTTCCTAATGTGATAGAGAAGCGATTAGTCGTGCTATTTACAAAGGGGTTACAGGAGCCACTTAGAGGGTGACTTAAGGCATTTGATCCACCATTCCAGCAGGGGGCCACTAAGAAGGCCAGGAGCATGGAGCTTTCAGCTCCTAAGAGGCAAGCACAACCTAAATCTACCACTTCACCTGCAGATGAGGTACACCCCCCAACTGCTAATGAAAAAAGAAAATCAGTTGTGAAACATGATGAGGCAACTCGTGAGGATTTGAGTAGACAACTTTGCTATTGGTGCAAACACAGTTATGACAGAGAGCACTCTTGCCCTTTGAGACCTAAGGGAAGGGCAAACCATTCAAGGGAAGAAACTCAAGTATGCCAACAAACCCTTCTCTTTGCAATCAACCAATCATCATCTGGAAGTATGCATACTAACATCATTAATTTACTGCAGCGACCAGTACTCTCCCAAGTGGAAGTCGAAAATAAATGAATTGTAGTTGGAAAATCTCCCACGATTGCTGAAAACATTGGAGATGTTTGTATTAATGTAGCTGAAGAGTCATCTCATAAGATCAAAAAACCTCTACTAACCAGCCACATCCATAAAGTACTCAACTGTTGATCACAAGAAGCCATCCAACTCATCTACAGGTCAAGGACTGAGGTCATGCATAGGCCGATTGGAAAGTGGACAGTGGTGCTAACACTCACTATAACAACTCCAAGGGCCTCGGAAAGATGAACCATAACATACAGAAGTTTGTTGTTCCAAACAAACTCTTCAACAATAACTGCATGCATGTCCAAAAAGTCTTCCTGAAACTTTGTCACATAGTTATTTTGTATCAAGACACTGTCTCCATCTGAATGATCTGTTGTGAGCTTCTTTTCCTTTTCCTTTTTTCTCATTTTTTCTTGCAAAAGAAGATTTTTTTTCATTTACTTTTCTTTGTTTTTAAAGAAAGCCCTTAACTACCTAGGAAGCTCACACAATTCCTCACACATTGTTTTTGAACTCTCACGTTGTTTTTTATTACATTGTTGCAATTGTTGCCAACTCTCCCTGAAATTTTGATAAATTTGCTTCAATTCTATTAGCTCTTCTAGAAGTTGCACTTCAAAAGTCTCCATCTTTCTCCTTGGACCCTTCAAGATGATAGGATACAATACTCTTATACCACTGTAAGATTCCCTTTTATTTGCAGTGTGCACTCCTAACACCCACTCAACTATATTGGTATTCTATCAAACAGTTGTCATGCATTCACTAATGAAGACATTAAACTGTTTGCTCATAAAAACTTAGTTTACTGATGGTTTGCTTGATTTTCCTGATTGCAACAGTTTTGAGATTTTGTTTTCAAGTGATGCCCAAAATAATAATTTTGATTTTAACCATATGAATAATGATTCTACAGGTACTTGAATACAGATGAATAGAAAGAGCCTCTATCTTACTAAGCAAGCTTATGTTTTTAACACACTTACAAAAATGTAGTATCACTGGATCAGAATGGAAAACCTTGCCGACACCATGACCAACAAAGTCTTTCACGACGCCATAGTGAAATTTATCTGCATAATCACTAAATCAATTGTATACAATTAGGAACTTTTTGTCAAAAAATAATAGAAAGTTCTTGCCTTTGCCATGATATATAAAACTTTATCGAAGGAAACATCTGAGATACAACATTTAGGGAGAGGTAACGTAAACAAAAAAATAAAAGTATAAAGTATGGCCACTAAATATTAGAACAGCTACAAAGAAGGAGAAGGGTGGACCAAAAAGAGCACTTGAGGCTACAGATAGACTAAAATATAAGGAAAAAAAAGATAATTGCAAAGATTTATGCATATGATAAGGCAATCGACAGATTGCTGTTGATTGCCTTCCGCTTACAATATGCAAGGCAATACTTGTTGACATTCTTCTTACCTATTTAGCAGTGATCAATACTTTTAGAAATGCTTTCAAAAAGATGTAGACTATTTACTTCTCAGACCAAGGATCAGATTGGCCTTTCCAGGATTTGGTAGAGACTTTTCACATAACTCTGGCATTTAGTTGACATAATTCTCATGCTCTTTGGTGTAGTATGAGGCGCTTCCTTTAAAAAGAAAAAATGCATTATGTTCTTATTTAACAATAAGTATCTAATAAACTCTGTAGTCAATTCCACATTATGTCTTCAGCGTTTTCTATTTATTAAGTAGTTATGCCACATAGCATGCCAAAAGTTGTGTTTTTAAAATTGGGGTAGAAAATTGGAACAGCTTGCATTTTACGTAATTGCTACAAATAAAGATATGCAAAATATATACCAGAATTAGAAATTTCTTTTACATAACTTGGGTTCACGATGGCTTTCAGTACAGATCTATGATGTAGCTATTACATTTTAGTCTAATAAACTAAGGCTTAATTTATCTGTCTTTACATATCTATGATGCTAAAAGAGAAGAAAGCAAACGGTGTAGTATGCAACCTTAACTGGTTTGTGGGATATTAAAGATCAAAGTACATCACCTAGAATATAGAGATGAACCCCTATGATTCTCTTTATCGCACAAGAAGTTTTTGGATGACAGCTCTTTCACTTTTCACATAAATGACATTTCAGTCACCCAATTTTCTGAGGTAGTAATCACCTAACATAATGCCCATGTACATAATGAAATAGACTGAAACAAAAAGATCAAGATTGACTAAACATAAAGTTGTTTAGTCACTCCAAATTAACCCAAGGCATGCACTTCAAGAAAAATTTACTCATCGAAGGTTATGCATAGCTAGAGTTGGTTAAATAACATAGCTTGAAAATAATAAGAATGCCAACACTTTCCAGTCTCATAACCTATGTTTTGCAGGGTGCATGTCAATCCCTACTTTCCCATCGCTGTTCCTTCACATAAATGGAATTTTTGTACCATTTTCTGAGGGAATAATAACTTAACATAATTGTCAAGTACATCATTAAATAGGCTGAATCAGTTGACAAAAGTACCTGCTATCTTAACTACTCTAAACTTAAGTAACCTCCACCCTGCCTAGAAGCATATACTCATAAGTATTATCAAAAATTTGGATAATCATGGTTATTAATATGTACCATAATCTAATTTTCTTATTTTGTGAGTATGCAACTCTCTTCTTGTTATCCTTCATCCATCGTTTCTGTATTTCTTCTTGCTCTCTTATACGTGTGCATAACTTCACAAAAGCTGAAACCCTGGGTGACCATGCTTCACAAAGAACTGACATATTGAAAGGCAATGATATCTCTCATAACAGTGTCTTTTTTAATTTGAGAGTGTGCTTCCTATGACAATTAATTTGCTTAACTTAGCTATCAAACAAGGGCATATGGCCTAGTCACTACTGTGACTCATAAACAGAATCTCCATTCCCTTGCATCCCATTTGATTCCAACAAGTTGGTTTACTTAATTAGAACTTGTGATTTGTGGTAAACTCTCAAAGAGTGTACTAAGTGTTTAGATTTGATGGGGGGAAACCAAACATTTCCTATTTACGAGTCTTCAAATCTAAAGCATAGGCCCCACCTTTCAACATATCTCCTCACAAGCTAAAACCTATATTGAGAGAAATTTTATCTCTCATGAAGTATTTCTTATATGTCCATCAAGCCACTTGAAAATGTGCTTCTCTCTAAGTGCTCCTACAAATTTACCTATGTTCCCTCTTTTTCTTGAAAAGAAGTGGCTTGTACCACTTAGCCAAAGGTCATTTTGCCTTCTGCTCCATATAATGCAAAGGATATTCCACTACTTAGTTTCCACTTCCAAAAGAAGTTTACACAAGTAAAGGCCTCCTTACTGACCATCTAGAACATACAAAGTGTTGGAATACAAGGATCACTGAGAGGGAGGGGGGAGGGGGAACAGGGGTGAATCAGTGATCTATATTAACACAAGATGATTTTTAATTTCAATAAATTATAAGCAGAATTGCAATTAAGAAACACAAGAGACAAACCCAACCAAACATAAATAACACCAGACACCAGAATTATAGTGGAAAATCCCTAAGGGTAAAAAACCAATTTAAATATGTCTTCTTATTGATCCTGAAATTGCAAAGTTTAGAGGACCAACTCCATTTTACAAATTTAGGAGCACCAGCCCCTGACTGAATTGAAAGAACCCACTTCCAGGAGCACCAACCCCTTACTGAATACAAGTGATAATGTTCAATCAGAGGGGTTTTTTTTTCCATACAATTCAATTGACACACATAAATCTTGTCTCTATCTGCAACTCTTTGCAATATACTCTGCTTTTATGAATCTATTCTTCAATTCTGCAATTCAATATTGCTCATTCATTCTGCCTCTACCACAACTTCACTCTTTCCACATATAGTCCCGCGTTCTTCTCTCTCTTTCTTTTTCTCCTTATCCCAGAAAAAAAAATTATACAATGTCACAACACTCATTTTTAAATTGTCTTCCAGAAGTTAACTAAATGACCATTCCAGACCAACCATCCCTGTTGATTTTAATTAAATTTCTTCTTACAGATTTCATCTATCTATGTCTTTTCAATTTGAGAAAATGAATCTTACACTTAATGTCGTTTCTTGCAGATTATAACCAAAGAATTGAACTTGATAAATACGAAGTTGATGCCGAATCAATATTGGTAAATACAAATAATGAATTTACAAGTCTGAATCTTTCTTAACTGATATCCGATCCGCAAGTGCAGAAAATTTATTGATTTCGATGTCTTCATTTGTGGATCGGATCTATATTATATACATGTTGAGGAGACACGTCTCATGAGTGGACATGTCTCCACAAAGTGGAGGCCTGTCCGCTCATGAATCATGTTGTTTCATATTAACTAAATTCCCGATCTCTAATCGGGTTTGTTACTTAGTAAAACATAAATGCTTATTAAGTCCGATCTGTTATTTATCTTGCACAAATAAATAATATCTAATCTGGAAGTGATCACCGATAATGATGCTCGATCAGGATCCTATATGAAACATCAAATGTCGATAATCTGCAAGTAATAACATCTAAATGTAGATCAATAATATACGTGGTATATATAGTAGATTCGATCACTTAAATAAGTGATCAATTTCCAGAATTTATTACAAATGATGACATTAATATATATATAATTAAATATATATGTGTGTGTGTGTGTGTATATATATATGTCAGTAAATACTGACATATATATACACACATTATTAAATCGATCATCATTACTATATCTAACTGAAGCTACCATATTTCAACACTCTCTCCTTGCTAGGGAAGGTAAAGCTAACCAAGTATATAGTGATATCACCTTCCTCGTGATATCAGAAGATATGATATGCTTCTAAGAGTGTCAAGTCACATGACATTCTTCATAACACATCTTCATTATGGTATGTGCACTGACATCAAGTTGTCTACCATAATAAATCATGGCATATCCACCATGATTATCTCATAGGGATCATAATGATCATCAACTGATATCAAGTCTCATGATTTCTATCAATATGTCGAAGAGATGCTATAATGACATATCCACGGATATCAAGTCACATGATATCCATCATGATAGTGAGACTAATCATTGTGAAGTCGTCACCTTTCAATTTCAAATACAAGTGTTCATTATCAGAAAGTTCGTCGTCTTTCAATAATGTACACAGGGGGGGCCATAAAGTCATGGAGTCACACACATGACAAAAGCATTTACACATTAAACATCCTTAAATATATTAGTACAAATAAACAATTTGAATCTCATTCTCAACAATAATTTATATTTCAACCATACCAAGTTTCTTCCTAAAGTATGCTACTTTAACTCTGGAGAGAGGCTTGGTTAGAATGTCTGCTAATGCTACTTTAACTCTAGAGAGAGCCTTGGTGAGAATGTTTGTTGTTTGATTGCTTCTACTAATATCTTCCAACTAGATCACATTCCTTTCTACCATGTCTCTCACATAGTGGTAAAGAATCTCTATATGCTTTGATCTATCATGCAATATAGGATTCACTGAAAGTTTAATAAAACTCTAATTGTCATAGTGGATAATAATAGGATCTAGGGGCTCACCAAATAATCCCACAAGCAATTTTCAGATCCTTACTGCTTCTCCTGCTCCCATAGAGACTACAATATATTCGGCTTTTGTTGAGCTTTGTGTCACTGAAGACTATTTCCTACTGATCCAAGAGATCATAGCCGATCCTAAACTGAAGCAACATCCTGATATGCATTTCCGATCGGTTACACTTCTAGCCCAATCTGAATCAGAGTATCCATGTAGATCTAGGTTGGCATTTCTGTATTTAAGACCATATCCAATAGTACCTTGAAGGTATCTCAATATATGCTTTGCAACAACAAGGCGGATTTCCTTTGGTTCACACAAACTAGCTTAGAGCATTTACAGCATAGCAAATGTCTGGTCTGGTGTCAACCAAGTACATCAAGGATCCAATTATCTATCTATGGATAGTAGGATCTGCAAATTTTGACTTTGTTGCTTCTTCCTTCAATTTGTGTAAGTTGGTTTTCATAGGTGTAGACATGGGTCTACTGTCGAACATCCCAAATCTCTTCAGAATATCAATAGTATACTTCCCCTGATTTCGAATGATACCACCAAGTCTTTCATATCGTATTATGAGGCCAGGTCCTTCTTACATTGAGTAATGAGGTGATCTTCTCCTGTTATTAGCAAGTCATCAACATATAAAATTAGTATCAACATATCACCTTTAATTTCCTTAAAATAGAGATTCGGATCTGCATAATTCTTGAAAAATCCTAGTCCCATAAGGTAGCTATCGATCCTTTCATACCAGGCTCTGGGGGCCTGTTTAAGTCTATATAGGGTCATTTTCAATTTACATACATGTGAGTTTGCATTATGTATCACAAAGCCTTCAGGTTGCTCTAAATAGACTTCTTCTTCAATGATCCCATTTAAGAAAGAAGTTTTCATATCCATTTGATAAATCTTCCAATCCTTAGTTGTTCCAATAGTTATTAGTGCTCTAACAGAAGTGTATTGGGCAAGAGGTGCAAACGTATCCTCATAATCAATACCTTCCTTTTGTGAGAAACCTCTAGCAACAAAAAGTGCCTTGTGTTTTTCTACAATACCATCTACAGCATGTTTGATTTTGAAGATCTATTTGGAAGAGACAACAAAATTCTCTTTTGGTCTAGGTGTTAATATTTTCAAATTTCTACCTAGGGTTTGCAATCTATAGGTGTTCTTTCAAAACCAAAACATAATAAGGTAAAGACATGAAGAGATAGTACCTGATTTATGCTGTCCACTTCTCCTTGTTTTTGTCCTCAATGATCATCCAGTAGACTGCTCCAGATTTTCTTTTATAATGAATTCGAAATAATTAAATTCATATGTAATGTATGACTACTGCAAATCAGGTCTGAATAGGTCTGCTATAGGTGTGAATTTTCCTTGACATGTTATGTCTTCGATGCCAGGGATAATTCACACCACAAGTCACTTTTATATGTGCGTGAAGACATCTCAACTTTAATGGAAGGGGCCCAACCAGAATCGGCAATAAATTATTTCTCATAAAACAATAAATTATTTCTCATAAAATTAACTCAAGTCGTCCCCTGTGGACAGTAGAAGTCGTCCTTCTAGGACAATACAAATGTTTCTTATCTTTCATTTAGAGTTTAATATAACAATTTATGAGATGTAAGTTGATCTTTCCGAAAAGGACACAAATATTAACACTCCCTCTTGATATCGAGGGAAGATCAAAATAAATCTCATAATGTAATCACAAGATCTTTATCACACTAGATTTCATTCTGACATATGAATTATTGTCCTCAATAGAAATCTAAGTGTTAATGTTTGTAGCTTCAGTCGTATTATCACTTAGAATACATATAATACTTAGATATTGATTAATAATAATATATTGTATTTGTATATATATATATGTTATATTATATATATTATTATTAATATATATTATTCAAATGTATATTATTCTAACATATGATTAATTAATGAAACATTATAAAATGAATAGACATGTCCCATGAAGGGACATGTCTCTCATAGCCTCATTCCCAATATAAACAAGAGAGATTGTTGCATTTGGAGGATACGTATCCTACACAATCTAGGCAGTGCTATTACATTTGCAGCGATCCTAAAAATCTAAACATGGTATCAGAGCCAAACTGCAAATGTGAGAAAGAATAGAAATGATATGGAGGAGAATTCATACGAAGGAGGAAAAGAAATTGGACATTTGATGTTGATGGGAAATCATCCAACCTAAACATTGAAATATTTGTTGTACTCGTGGAGGAGCAGTCCGACAATATTAGAGTTCAAATCTCAGCAGAGAGAGGAATCAAAATAGTTCCCCAATGATTTCTCAGGCCAAGCCTAGAGCTCTTCAATGATTCTTCTCATGCACAAACAATTCCAGTCATTGATTTGCATGGCTTGACTGTCCCAAATCTCAAGAAAACCAGTGGCAGAAATTTCAAGTGCTGTAGAAAAGTGGGGTTTTTTTTTTTTGGTTCTTTTTTTTACCAGATTGTTAATCATAGAATTCTGGAGTCTCTTATTGCTCGTGTGTAAGGCATGGGCAAGGCATTCTTTGAGCTTCCTATGGAAGAAAAGGAAGTCTATAAAAATAGAGGGGGCAGTCATATTGGCTATGGCAACAAAGCCGAGAATCTGTGGATGTGAAATTAGACTAGAAAGATAACTATTTTAATGTTGTGTGGCCTGTTTCAAGAAGAGACACGAGCAAGTGGCTAAACCAGCCTTCCGATTTCACGAAAGTGATGGATGAATACGGTAGACAGATTTGCAAATTGTGTGGAGTACTAATACAAGCGCTATGTGACGGCCTCCGATTGGCTAATGAGAATGCAATTATGGAGGCAATGGGGGGAGAGCGGATGGAGATCCATTTGGGTATAAACTACTATCCGCCCTACCATCAACCAGAACTGGTGTTAGGCATCACTCCTCACTCTGACGTCTCTGCACTCACAATTCTCCTTCACGACCAGACTCCAAGCTTACAAATTCGCAAGGACAATGCATGGATTGATGTTCCATGCATCCCCAATACTCGTTGTTACTGTTCTTTGATCTAGACCACGTACATGATTTGATTAGAGGCTTGTGGAGTTGGTTTTCACTCAGTGCGCAAATTTGATTGCAGATTTCATTTTATCTCGGCAGCTCGTGTCATAACAGTGGGTAACGAGCACATACATCACAAGGAAGAGACCGATTGATAAAAACATGAGAATGGTCGTGTTGGAGCTCTAAATTTTGGGCAAAATTTCGAGTCCTATATAGTGATAAAACCCTTAAAAAATGGCCTCTTAAACTCCATGCCCAATAACTAATGGAGTACATGAAATGGGATAAAATATTACATTAATTTTCAATTAAAAAGTTGAGATATTATGGAAGGAAGCTCTGTGACAAGAACAATCAAAATTCTATGATCAAAGCCTTTAGAAAATGCTAGAATTTCGACCTGCTGCAAAGATGATGTCGACAGAGGCAGAAGATGGTCGAATTTTAAAAATCTAAAAAGGACCCAGTTCGGGAAATCAACTTTCCTATCTCCAGTAAAAATCTTAGCTTTCCACGAGGTGTTTTGGTTTTTCAACCAAGCCCAAATCCGAAAGTTAGGTAGTTATTTTTTTACTTAGTTTATCATTTTTTCAAAACAATTTGTAATAAGGGTGTGTCTTTTCACCCTAAAGAGGTGTGAAAGACACCAAAACATGTATATATAAATAATTTAAAATGTAAAGAGAGACAATACAATTACAAGAATTTCAATTTTCATAGGATAGGATTGTTCAACAATTGCAACATGGATTCTAGTGTACCAATTTTTCAATATCAATAAAAGATAAGTTGTTTTTGTTTTCCATATGTGCATTGGTTTTCAATTCCCTCAACTAGTCCCTTGGATAAATCAATCTTGATTTCTTTATTGTGATCGTTTAAAATGTTGTGTGATCTTATTGCATTTTGATTTATTAATTGGTCCGCAAATTTTGCACGGTTAAGAATCCTTTTGATTTGTGGCCAAAGTCAATTGGGCTGTCATTTGAGGACTTAAATTCAGTTAATTGTCTGCAATAGTTCACACACATTTGAATGCAAATCAAAGTGATGAGTTTTTTATGACTTGTCTTCAGAATTCGATGTATGTTTCAATATTTTGAAAATTGTCCGCTGAATCAAATCCTTCCAATTTGCTTTGAAATGCAAAACTGTCTCTAAGGTTGTACGTAGGATTGAGGATTGGATTGACTCCATTGCCCAGGGTGAAACAGGCACTAGTCTTATTGATAAATGGAATTTGGTCATCTAATCATTTGTTGCTAGTTTTGCCATCCTATTCCTTTAATTTCATTTTGCTTAAAACAAGTTTACAGTTGACAAAGGTTTTTAGTGGTTGTAGTTTATAATCAATTGTAGTTGAATCTCATCAAGCTCACTTGTCCTCCAAAGGGATCCGTTAAGTTATTCGTTCGAAAAGATTTTGAACGAGTAGAAATACAAGCCTACCAGCTTCGATTTGATTGAGCCAGAATTGCAGAGGTACTTATTGTGCCTGTCAGTTGGCCTCAAAACGGTCCAGTGTTTTTGAGAACCAACAAATTGGCGACTCTACTGGGGACGCTATCAGTGAAAGATGTTTGTAGAATCTTTGGTTATAGTTGTGAGACTCTACTAGAAACAAAACTCATAATTAGTTATATGATTTTATCCTTCTTATGAAAAAGGTGGCGACTCTATTGAACAAAGAATTTCAATCAGTGACTCTACTGAGGGAGAAAACTCAAAAGGAGATAGGAAGATAGCCTAGAAGGGATGATAAATTTTCCTTTTAAGGAAATTTTCAAAAGGTTTTTGATTCCCGTTGATACCAAGTCTTTAGATCTTAGAAGGTTTCAATGCAGTTCTAATGAATTGTTTTCACAACTTTCACAAAGGGTTCCTAAATTTTATTGAGATTATGATGAACCAGCTCTTGATCATTTGGATGCGTTTCATATATTCCTTGATAATTATGAGATCCATACAAAAGATGATGCCATGAAGTTGTTTGCATGGTCACTAAAGAATAATGCAAGGGAAAAATATGAATCATTACCTACACAATGCATTTCATCATGGATGCAGTTTGAACAATGGTTCCTTAATGCATTCCATGATAGGGATGAATCATGTATGTCTCCCTTGGATGCATTTATTACTTTAGAACGATATGATAATGAAAATGTGGTGAGTTTGTTTATGAGGATGATGGATATTTTCCCTAAAATACCTTCTGATATCAGGCCAAGGTTTTCAAAAAAAATATACAGTTTAGGAGTAACTTGTGAGCAACTAAAGCTTATTCTTGAAATTGCACAAGAAGATGTAATGGAAAAAAATGACAAAGTTACAAAAGAGGCACACTAACCTAATGATATTCTAGATTCAGATCAACAAGAGAAGTCAAATTAGGATGAGGAAGAATTTGTACATGATGAGATGTGTATGGAAACATGTATCAATGACCATGATGATGAGGAAGAAAACCTTCTCAATACAAGCGAAATTTCAACTTTATTAGACATAGAATACCAAAGACACGCTGAGAAGAATGGTCCAAATTTTTTCTCAGTCCACCATGGTAAGGAGGTAGACGGATCAGCCCATATTCAAGAGAAATAAAATTGTGGAGATGAAATAGAACTGCATGAACAAGAGGAAGTAGATGAAGATATGTCTGATTTCTCTATGTTATCGAATCCATTGTTTGAAGAGGATCCTTTATGCAATGGAATCCATAAACATCATAATGAAGATAACAGTCCTAATTTTAAATTTGATGAAACTCATGAAGTGCATTCAGAGGGTGAGATATCTTGGAGTTCATCCTTTGAGCCTGAGGTACACCAAACATATGAAGATGAGATGGAATCAGCTAGACATGATGAAGAGAACATATTGAAGCATACTTCTAAAAATTTTAGAAATGTCCCAGCTGATCAAACTCTTCATCAAAGAGAGTTTGTACTTCTTCAAGATAAGCTATTCTCAAAGCCTTTTGGTGAGGACAAAAAATATCCAAAATATAGAGATGGGACAGATTGTGAACAAGAAGGTATCTGAAAAAAGAAGACTAACCTAGAGGTTTGTATGATTAACCAAAATCTTCTACTCAGCAAGGATTACAACGGACCTGATGATTTCTCAAGGGCTGAATATAGATTGGATGCCAAAGATCGTATTGATGAAGCGGTGAGAATTGTCTATAAGGATGACATGTGTAATGCAGCAAGGTTAAAAGTTTTACGTGATCAAAATCAAGTGTTTGATAGAGGAAAGGATCAATGTTCAATTTTGGGGGGCCTGGGGCCACCCAATTTTACTTCGCATCATATTAGTATACAAACTTGGTCTGCTTCTCCAGAGATAGCTGGAATCTCGCTATGCTCACATGGAGCATACATCCCCAAAAAGAGCCTGTTGAAAAAACGGGAAATAATATACTATTGATATATGATATATTCTTCATTTTGGTGGAACGATGAAATTGTTGAACTAAGCTTGTAAACATTGAATTTTTCGAGTAAATATATTTGAACTGCCAAGTCTGGAGTCAAATTGTGTTGGGTTGATCATCCAAAAGGAGTGTCCCTGGTGCAATCTTGTTTCAGGCAAAATCTGTAAGCCTATTTAATTTATGCATATTAGAGTTTGTGGAATTATTATTTAGTTGTGTCCTTTATAAATATCTTTTATTGATTTTCATAAATATTTTATTATTCAGATAAGTGGACTGGATTATTATTGCATTTTAATATTGATAAACATAGATATTGTGAAATATTTAATTGTTACCTTATTTCTGTCTAGTTTGTCTCCGTATTACAGGAGTTAAAATACATCCTAGATTATTTTAAAATTGTGTTCATATAATTAATCCGTCGCATCTGGATTACTAATTTATTTATAGTTTAAGTTCATTAAAGTTTTATAAAGTTCTACATTTCAGCTTATAATATAGACTCTGTTTGCCCATTAAATTACACACTAGTCTTTATTATTACTCTAAATTCGTTATTTATATGCTGGCAACTATTTTATACTCTGCCATTTGAAAATATATTATATTCATTTATCCTTAAAATTTACAATCACTCTTTTATTATAAATCATTCATATATTCATATAATTTTTATCCTTATTTGTAATACAGAATTCCAAGCTTGAAGCATTGTTTTATGTAGTCGTGCGAATTGGCGTTATTTTAGCAATTTTAATATCATTGTGCAAAATAACTACACCTATCAATATGAGCGATTTTAGGCTACCTTCCTATCTCCTAAGTTTTCTCCCTCAGTAGAGTCACTGACTGAAATTCTTTGTTCAATAGAGTCGCCACCTTCTTCATAAGAAGGATAAAATCATAAAACTAATTATGAGTTCTGTTTCCAGTAGAGTCTCACAACTATAACCAAAGATTCTGCAAACGTCTTTCACTGATAGCGTCCCCAGTAGAGCCACCAATCTGTTGGTTCCCAAAACCACAGATTGGAAATCCAAGAGCCTGCCAATTCTCCAATAGGATTCTAAATCAGTTCTGGCCAACAAACGGGAATAATCCAAATTCCCCTGCACTTTACGCTTCGCTACACCTAGGCGGGTAAACCTTTACCTCGAACCTACTCACTTTCTTCAAAGTTTTTCTATAGAGAATTTAAGCTTGTGAGTTTTCCGACTAGCAAATTCCTCGAACTCGATCAATATGAAATTGAATGTTGAATGTTTGAATTAAATGTTTTGTGTAATGATTCTTAATAATGGATTTGAGGTTTGTAGGAAGGAATTGATAGATTTTTTGACTTCACGTATAAACCCAATACTTCAAAAATAAAAAAACCAGTGCCTCTACTCATTCGGGCAATAGAGTCAACTTCAATGAAGATTACGTACAACTTTATAATGTTTTACAAACTTATACTGCCAATCAATTAAATAATCAAGATGCGACAAATCAAATATTTATGCAATCTTAAATTAGTCCAAATTGAACTTCAACTCCTCAGAGACAAACTGGACACAAATTCAGCAACAATTAAATATTTCACGGCATTTGTGATGATCGAGTTTAAGATGCTATTTGACCGTGTCCACTTATCTGATACTTAAATTGTATACAATATTCAAAAAAAATAATTATAAAGGACGATTCATCTGCAGTTTAATTCTCCACACTTTTAATAATAAACAAAGGACATTTTATTTTATTATTAAAATAAAATAATTAAATAATAATAAAATAGTTGAATTTATATTACAAAGTCATATTACTCCTTATTCCTCCTTACAAATAAATATACATGCTTGTATTGCTTCTTGTATCGAATATGTCTTCTTTATCGGATTATACAATCCTTATTTATACTTGGTTTTACAAAGTGACGCTTCTTTTCAATATCAAAAGTCACGTCTCTTTTATTAAACAAACTAAAGGCTTTATATTTTAACTAATGGCCAACATAATCTTATACTATGATAATATTATTTCTAATCTTTCTTTGTGAATAATCTCCTTGTGCTTCTCCATGGCCAATACACGGCAACGATACATCTTCTTTGTCGTATTTCCTTTTGACCTACGTCTATCGCATTGAATTCAAACATGACGCTGTCGAGATGGGATGCTAGGTTGTGAACAATTTTGTTTATAACCACTGTGGTGTCATTATCGTATTCATTTGCAGAGAAACTCCTATTGTGCTTGTTTTTCTCGCCATAATCTTCCCACTCCCTATTTTCTTCATCATATGGGTTCAAAGATTCAAAAGAAACTTAGCGCCTCAAGACTCCACTAATGGCGTCAGAAATCTTTGTTGATTAATACTGTTGCTGTCATCTCTTGAGTTGCTCTTAAGGGTGAGGAATCTGATTATCTCTAGTTTGTATTCATGTCACATGCCTCCAGGTTCTATCCAACTCCATTTCTGCTTGATGATATTTGCCTTGTTTGATGGAAACTCTTGCGAGTGTTTTGATGACATATAAATTGCTTGAATACAAACTTTATTCTATTTCCAATTCGAATGTGCCTATCTTATGCTAGCTATGAAATATTTTTAATTTTCTCATTGTTGTTTATTTGAATGCCCATCATGATCTTCTAGTGTGATGACACTTTGTTGTACAAGACACAGTTCCTCTATTTGAATGCTCCATGTTTCCTGATGTTATTCTTGTATAGCTTCTATCTTACTTGCATCCTTCTCGTCATCATCCTTAGCATCACTGTACTTGATCCAAATCACTCTCCCCATCCTCAACTCAACAACAACACCAATATCATAATTAAGGGCTTCCCCAGCAGTTGCTCCCACACCTGTCCATGTTTTACCGGCACCCTGGTAATCAGTAATGAACTCATTGATGGAGACAAGCTGCAAAAATGCTGAGATGTCAAAGAATTGAGAAGTCTCTCAATCTCCCTTTTCTTATCAAGGTCCTCAATTTTGTCATTCTTAGAACATCTAACACTTCATCAACAACACCTCTTAAGATATCTTGTAGTTGGTCACTGATCTGCTATTGTATAGTACTAAGAAGTTCCTCACAAGCAGTTCTAGTCTCTCTAGTCTTAGATCTATAAATATCATCATCAGCAATAGACAAAATACCCTCTTCTTGGACTTGTCTTATAAGGACAATATTATATCCATTGATTAATGAAGGATGCAAGGGTATAATGAAACATCTTCAGCTCTTTGGCATTGATTTGCAGCATTTTTCCACAAATGGAGGCCCTAAAATTAGGGGCTCCATCAGTGGCTCTTGTTGGGGACATATGCTCCCTATGGGCATAATGAGATTCCAGCTATTTCTAGAGGAGCAGATACTACTTATCCTGATGCAAAGGTAAAATTGGGTGGCCCCCGGCCCCCCAAAAGTGAGAATCACTTCTTTCCTCTATCAAACACCTGATTTTGTTCATGCAACACTTTTAACTTTGCTGCATTGGATGCATCTTTCTTATGGACAATTCTAATTGTTTCATTGATGTGGTCCTTGGTATTTGCCCTTTGTTTCGTCTTTGAGGAAGCATTAGGTGCATCATGATTTTTGCTAAATGGAGGATCTCTATGTATCAAACCAGTTATACCAGCATCGAAATGAATTTTCTTTACTTGGACAACTTCTTGGACATAATTTGCTTTGTCGTCATACTCCATATGTTGTTTCTCATCATAAAATGGTTTTGAAGATAACTCATATCTAGCGGACATTACTTCAGTCTTATCAAGAATCTGATTAGGTAGGATATTAGGAAAACTTTCAGCACTATTTCTCAACACATTATCCTCATTATGTCTGGCTAATACCATCTCATCTTCACATATTTGTTGTACTTCAGGCTCATAGGATGAACTGCAAGATATCTCACTTTCTGAATACATATTATGAATTTTATCAACTTCAAAATCTTTATTAGGCCTGCTACCTTCGTCATGATGCTGATGGATTCCATTGCATAAAGGATCCTCTTCAAACAACGGATTCGAGAACATAGAGAACTCAAACATATTTTCATTTGCTTCTTCCTCTTCAAATAACGGATTTAGGAACATAGAGAATTCAGGCATACATTCATGAGAATTTTCATTTGGATCATCAAGACTAATATCTTCATTGACATTATCTTCTGAAACTTCGTCCTCTTCATGCAGTTCTATTTCATCTCCACAATTTGATTCTTGGGAATTATCATCTCCTTCATCTAGTACCTCCTGAATATGTGTTGATCCATCAAATTCTTTATTGTGGAGGGCAAAGAAAACGTATGGACCATTCTTCTCAACATGTCTTTGGTATTCCATGTCTAACAAGGCTAAAATCTCTTCCACACGGAGAAAATCATCTTCCTCATTTTCACATTCACTGATATTTGATGTCATACAAGTATCATCACGGAAAGATCTTTCTTCAAACTGTCCAAAAGAGTCTCTTCCATTCATATCTAAAACCTCACTTGACTCATATGCTACTTCAGTCTTGCATTCATTCTCCTCTGCATCCAATTCATTATTCATTAGTTTGAGAAAGGTAAGGAACTAATGATCATATAAAAGACCTAGTTCTCGCATTTTGTTGAAAAGATCAGAGGCTGAAGGTCTGCATTCTAAAGGTACTTCTTGACGGATATTAAACATCGTCAGGAAGAATTGTACTGCAGATTCTTCTTCTCGTTTCTCTAAGTTCAAAAATGTGTCCAAAGGGGATATGTAATTTGGATCTTCATGATCACTGCAATTTCCATCAAGCATAAGGCCTTGTTCAATCTGATCATAAGACTCCTCTTCTCTATCTTCATCATCTTCTTCTAATATATGAAAAAGAAGTTTTAGATCAGGGTCACCTAACGAGATTCCAAGGTTTTTGACCTTTCTCATTATTTCTTTTTGTGAAGGCATAATTGTTACAGGTATCTTCTGATATATATTTACCATCCTCATGAATAAGTGTGCAGAAGACTCCCCTTCAAATCTTTCCAAACTGAAAAAGGCATCAAGTGGAGACATGTTAGGATCCTCTTCCATGTTGCAGCTTTGGTCTTCACACCATTTATAACACATGTCATCTTCCTCGCTTGCATCATGAAACTCATACAAGAACCATTCTTCAAACTCTTTCCAAGAACAGATACATTGTGTAGGTAGTGATTCATAAGCCCATCTTGCATTGTCCTTCAATGTTCTGACAAACAACTTCATCACCTGATCTTCTGTATCGACCTCATAGTCTTCTATGAATGTATAAAACGCATCCACATGTTGAACTGCGGACTCATCCCATTCTCCATGAAACTTTGGCACAAGTTGTGAAAGTTTTCAGGATAACCTGCTAGGTTCATAATCAAACTTGCTAAAATCCAATGGCTTGATGCCATCTCGAATAAAAGGCTTTCTTTCAAATGATCGATACATTTGAAAAACCTATCCACCCTCTCCTTCTGAGTCTTCTCCCTCAGCAAAGCTACCAAATGAAAATTATTTTAAATAGAGTCACCACCTTCATCAGAAGAAGGACAAAATGATACAACTGAGTTTTGTCTCCAGTAGAGTCTAACTCTCTGATCACCAGAAATTCTGAATAATGTTCTTACAACAACTCCCCAGTAGAGTCGCCAATCTGTTGGTTCCCAAAACCACAGATTGGAAATCCAAGAGCCTGCCAATTCTCTAATAGGATTCCAAATCAGTTCTGGCCAACAAACGGGAATAATCCAAATTCCCCTGCACTTTACGCTTCACTACACCTAGGCAGGTAAACCTTTACCTTGAACTTGATCACTTTCTTCAAAGTTTTTCTATAGCGAATTTAAGCTTGTGAGTTTTCTGGCTGGCAAATTCCTTGAACTTGATCAATATGAAATTGAATGTTGAATGTTTGAATTAAATGTTTTGTGTAATGATTCTTAGTAATGGATTTGAGGTTTGTAGGAAGGAATTGATAGATTTTCTGACTTCACATATAGACCCAATACTTCAAAAATAAAAAAACTAGTGCCTCTACTCATTCGGGCAATAGAGTCAACTTCAATGAAGATTACGTACAACTTTATAATGTTTTACACACTTATACTGCCAATCAATTAAATAATCAAGATGCGATAGATCAAATATTTATGCAATCGTAAATTAGTCCAAATTGAACTTTAATTCCTCAAAGACAAACTCGACTCAAATTCAAAAACAATTAAATATTTAACGACATTTGTGATGATCGAGTTTAGGATGCTATTTGACCGTATCCACTTATCTGATACTTACATTGTATACAATATTCAAAAAAAATAATTATAAAGGACAATTCATCTCCAGTTTAATTCTCCACATCTTTAATAATAAACAAAGGACATTTTATTTTATTATTAAAATAAAATAATTAAATAATAATAAAATAGTTGAATTTATATTACAAAGTCATATTACTCCTTATTCCTCCTTACAAATAAATATATATGCTTGTATTGCTTCTTGTATCGAATATGTCTTCTTTATCGGATTATACAATCCTTATTTATACTTGGTTTTACAAAGTGACGCTTCTTTTCAATATCAAAAGTCATGTCTCCTTTATTAAACAAACTAAAGGCTTTATATTTTAACTAATGGCCAACATAATCTTATACTATGATAATATTATTTCTAATCTTTCTTTGTGAATAATCTCCCTGTGCTTCTCCATGGCCAATACACGGCAACGATACATCTTCTTTGTCGTATTTCCTTTGGACCTACGTCTATCGCATTGAATTCAAACATGACACTGTCGAGATGGGATGCCAAGTTGTGAACAATTTTGTTTATAACCACTGTGGTATCATTATCGTATTCATCTGCAGAGAAACTCCTATTGTGCTTGTTTTTTTCGTCATAATCTTCCCACTCCCTATTTTATTCATCATATGGGTTCAAAGATTCAAAAGAAACTTAGCGCCTCAAGACTCCACTAATGGCGTCAGAAATCTTTGTTGATTAATACTGTTGCTGTCATCTCTTGAGTTGCTCTTAAGGGTGAGGAATCTGATTATCTCTAGTTTGTATTCATGTCACATGCCTCCAGGTTCTATCCAACTCCATTTCCGCTTGATGATATTTGCCTTGTTTGATGGAAACTCTTGCGAGTGTTTTGATGACATATAAATTGCTTGAATACAAACTTTATTCTATTTCCAATTCGAATGTGCCTATCTTATGCTAGCTATGAAATATTTTTAATTTTCTCATTGCTGTTTATTTGAATGCCCGTCATGATCTTCCAGTGTGATGACACTTTGTTGTACAAGACACAGTTCCTCTATTTGAATGCTCCATGTTTCCTGATGTTATTCTTGTATAGCTTCTGTCTTACTTGCATCCTTCTCGTCATCATCCTTAGCATCACTGTACTTGATCCAAATCACTCTCCCCATCCTCAACTCAACAACAACACCAATATCATAATCAAGGGCTTCCCCAGCAGTTGTTCCCACACCTGTCCATGTTTTACCGGCACCCTGGTAATCAGTAATGAACTCATTGATGGAGACAAGCTGCAAAAATGCTGAGATGTCAAAGAATTGAGAAGTCTCTCAATCTCCCTTTTCTTATCAAGGTCCTCAATTTTGTCATTCTTAGAACATCTAACACTTCATCAACAACACCTCTTAAGATATCTTGTGGTTGGTCACTGATCTGCTGTTGTATAGTACTGAGAAGTTCCTCACAAGAAGCTCTAGTCTCTCAAGTCTTAGGTCTATAAATATCATCATCAGCAATAGACAAAATACCCTCTTCTTGGACTTGTCTTATAAGGACATAATATATCCACTGATTAATGAAGGATGCAAGGGTATTATGAAACATCTTCAGCTCCTTGGCATTAATTTGCAGCATTTTTCCACAAATGGAGGCCCTAAAATTAGGGCTCCATCAGGTCGAAAGACCTAATATAATTTATGCGGTCAATATTAGAAAGGTGATGATCCTTAAGCGCGACAGATAAGAAAGCATTCTTCATCTCTCAATAAAGGATAAGGAATTTGGTTAGCCCATTGAGGAATATTCAGCGCTGACAAAACAGTGGCAGTATAATATAAATTGGAAAACACCGAATTAATGGATATATGAATTAATGACTATACTAATAATTTGAATAACAGAGATATATGAGTAAGATGACAATCCATCTTGGGCTCAAGCATGATCACCATTATCAAATTTAAATGCTTATGACATGCCATATACAACTACCAAAATTGGGGAATTCATTAAAGATATATTGGATTTGATATTACTATCAAAATTTATAATCTTGAAATTAGAATCTACTTTATTCCTTCACTTGGGCCAGAATTTCCCAGAACTTGTACCAAACCTTTCTAATTCAAGTTTGGAATCATTATTGATAAAACACTATATGTTTATGTCATCATACAAGTTGCTCGTGAAGCTAGCCTTTACTATTATCTTCATAGTGATATATTTATCAAAGCATGTCCATATCGAAATCATGTCCCAAGGAGGGAGATTACAGTGGTATCAAGGATTGTTGAGTGCAGCTACATCAGCTTGGAGAGAATTTGATGGGACAAGGTTTTACTTACGGGAGAAAATGACAATAATTATATGAATAAACTAATTCCAGTGATATGAAGATGCGTTGGAAGACATGAAAAGACAAAATAGTGAAACACTTAATCAGTAATAATAGAATTGATATTATGAGAAGGCAGCGACAAAAATGTGATGGTCGACTCCTACATTGACAAGGACGATTATGTAGCAACATTATATTTCAACTGACAAGCTGAGCATGGAGAGTAGGCCTGATTTCAAAGCAAAGTGCTTGCTCTTGCCGAAGACTTTGTGTTTCTCATGACTCAAGAGTTAGAGAACTTATAAGCACACTATATGCTATAATGTTCAAAGTATACGGAAATGAAGGTTATTGTTCGAAGGGTGTGCATCTATGGTAGTAAGAGAAGTTGAAGAATAGTCTTTAACTACATGAGATCGGTATTTTTTAGTTCAATTTCTAAGTATTGTATTTCTAATCTCTCTTATTCTCTTATTCAATACGTACTATAAGAGTTATTTGCCTTGATATTTCTTTGAGGATGCTCTTGCAAGAAAAGAAGGATTTCTATCAGATTCAGAGGGAGTCTGACACTTTATCTATTAGAAGAAACCTTGGACGAGAAGGTCAGAAGGTTGATATCACATTCAGAAGAAGTCTGATGAACCATCAGAGGAAACCTTGGACGAGAAGGTTAGAAGGTTCATATCACATTCAGAAGAAGTCTGATGAACCATCAGAGGAAACCTTGGACGAGAAGGTTAAATGTTGATGTTAGTACTCAAAGATTCAGAGGGAGTCAGTACAACATCTAGAGGATATGCCTTATTTGATTTCCAAGGATCTTGGTCATATTGATTCAGAGGGAGTAAACCATATCATAATGGTTTCCCTAGTGACCAGGAAACTGTGAAAGGAAAAGAATTGCGATTCAAATGATGAAATTTCATGTATGTGAACTAGAAGGCTTTTATGAAGATATCTAAGTCATGATATTCCTAGATAGATGGTTGGAAATTCAAGAAAAGAGCTTAATGCAAACTAAAGAAGAAAAACACGACTTTCTCCCAGAAGGTTGATATTAGATTCAGAGGGAGAATGATAGTTCATCTAAAACAACCTTGGACAAGGAGGTGAGGAGGTTCTTACAAGACCTTAAAGGAAGCATCCAGAGGACTATGATAATGAGATTGAGTCTCATGTGTGCTGGCTAAAATGCCTTTATGCTATCTCCTAGAGGTGATGCAAACTATATAAGAGAATATCAGTATGCCATTCAAGGTGCATTATCCCTATAGAACGTATGGCTGATTTTCTTACCAAGTTTCTTGCTAGGTATAAGGTTGTATACCTTCGAGATGAACTTGGCATGTTGGAGAATGAAGCCTTAGATGAAAAAGAGTTCCATCTATTATCTTGTATGTTATTGCATTCTTCTCCTTGAGAGAGAAGTCTAAGGTGAAAGCCCTTGTTTCCACCCTTTGGGATGAGCCATGATAGATCCACCCTCCAAGATAAGTCAAGGTGGATTTCATGTGTGTGACTCCAAGACTTATGGGCCCTCCTATGAACATTGGAGAAAGGTGACGACTTTTCGACAATGAACACTTGTATTTGATATTACAAGGTGATTATCTTGTGATAGAGATTCGTTATGGTAGACTTTTTGTCTGTGCACATACCATAATAGGGTTATATGTAAATGGAATGTAATGTTCTTATTTACTATATCCTTGTATCACGATTTGAGGTGATCTGAAAATTAGGTATCACGATCTAAGGTGATTCCTCATATCAAGGTGGTATGAAAATTAGTTATCACAATCTAAGGTGATTCCTCATATCAAGGTGGTATGAAAATCAGGCATCACATGTTAGGTGATTCCTCACATCACATGTTAGGTGATATTGAAAACTGGGTATCACATGTTAGGTGAATGCTCATATCACATGTTAGGTGATATTGAAAATTGGGTATCACATGTTAGGTGATTCCTCATATCACATGTTTGGTGATATGTAAAGCTTGGTATCACATGTTAAGTGATACTTCATATCACAAATTATGTGATATATGATACTCTATATCACAAGTTAGGTGATACTTCATATCACGATTTATGTGATAAGTAATTTCTTAGTATCCATATGAATCATATTAGGATCCTTCTGAACTTAGTATTACATATTGATTGGACCCAATGAAACATATCACATAGTGATATGTCTCTACATAAACTTAGTATCCATATGATAGACATCATGAGAGGTATTGTCATTAGACATACCTTGGATATTTATGAGCTATGGTGAACATCATGTGACTTGATATTCTTGCATATACCATACCTCTTGATATCACAGTGGGGTGATATCTCCTCTCTTTCAAAATTAATGATTTATTACCTTGATGGATTTTTATCTTCTCTAGCTAAGAGAGAGTGCTGATGTTTTGTATGGCTATAGTTAGGGTCATATGTGTTGACAAGGGAGACCACAACACATTCTGTTTGATCATCCTCCCTAGCTAAGAGGGAGTGTTAATGTTTGTAGCTTCAGTCATATGATCACTTAGAATACATATAATACTTAGATATTGATTAATAATAATATTGTATTTGTATATATATATATATGTTATATTATATAGATTATTATTAATATATATTATTCTAATATATGATTAATTAATAAAACATTATAAAATGAATAGACATGTCCCGTGAAGGGACATGTCTCTCATAGCCTCATTCCCAATATAAACAAGAGAGATTGTTGCATTTGGAGGATACATATCCTACACAATCCAGGCAGTGCTATTACATTTGCAGCGTTCCTAAGAATCTAAACACTAAGTGATCTCAATGAATATGGAACCATCAAAGAAAACATAACATATTTATAATGTATTCATACCTGATGTAATCAATGTGATTAACCATCCTCAACATGTCCAAACCTTTGTACTATCATGTACTACAAGATGTAAGGTTATTCAAACATCGTTCACATGTAATAAGAGGTAAGAAGCATGATGTAAACAGTAATCACATATAGATCTCAACTTTATGTATAGCATTATCTCAATAATAGATCTCAAATCTATGTAACAATAGATCTTTCTAATCATAAGAAATATCATCAAAACTTTAATCAAAAGGTCTCCACTTATAAGATAAAACAATAATGGAAGCATCTTCACAAGATGTAAATTCAAATAAAACACTAACCTCAAAGTGTAAATCTCCTCCTAATGAGATCTCATCCACAAGCTCTTGGAAGTCACATCCACAAATTCTTTGAAATATAGTCTTCATTCGTGATTCTATCCAAGAGCCTAAATCGCTCTAAGATCCAAGAGTCTCAATGCTCAGATATGCAGCAGCCTCAATGCTCAAATACGCAAGAGCCTCAACGCTCAAATATACAAGAGCCTTAACGCTCAAGAGCCTCAATGTTCAAATATGTAAGAGCCTCAACACTCAAATACACAGAGCCTCAACGCTCAAAATCCTACAAATATGTTTGTTGACATAACTTAGTTGTCATTGGTAAAGTCAGAGGCAAACATCAATCCCACCGGAACAACAATACATCACATCGGAACTCATAACTATGAACTGGTAGACTAAAGGAGGAAGCAGTGTACCTTAACCGGTCACGATTACACCGGTCTAAATGTTTTCAACCAGTCATGGGAGACATACAGGGAAGGTATTACTAAACGGGTACAAGTTTATTACCGGTTAAGTGCATGATAAAGTTGAAACTAAAGTTAGCTTTTTAACTAAAGTTAGCTTTATTTTATCTACGGATGTTTCAAGGTAAACTCAGGATCAGTTTGCAAGCTTTTTATTCAAGATAAGGTCTTTCATGTGTGATTAATGAGAGAGTTTACAGCTTGGCGGAACTATGAGATGTATTGTTATTAAGATTAGTTTCTTATAAATACAGGTCATAGGATATGAAAGAAGTGTTGTTGAATATTAAGAGCAGGAGAGTGATATCTTCTAAGAGCAGCTACAGTCACGAGAAGTGAAAGACAGTAGAAAGTTCAACAGCCAAGCAAAGGAAAGGGTAACAGGTATGATCTAATCAGACAGAAAGTGTCATCATAGATCATTGTTTTAGATTGTGAAGCATATTCAAATCCCTTAAACAGGGTGAACCCTAATAGGTTCTTTGTATAAATCCCTTTACCGGGTAACATCTTTATTGATGTTGAAAGTCCTCTTACCAAGCGACTCCTAATAGGATCTAGATTCTAACAAGTCTTCTACCAAATCCCTTTACCAAGTAGCACTTTTACCAATCCCTTCTAAGCCCCTAAAAGGGCACCTATATTACTGCAATAGTAAAGTTGTGGGTTCTATCCCACTGTAGTTTTCTCCTTGCGATCGAGGGTTTCCACATATATATGTTGTGTTCACCTGTGTATTTCCATTTCTATTTATGAGTGTTGCTATATTCTTTTAATTCTGCAAGAACATATATCTAAGGATAAATTGAAGTAGAAATTGTATTTATTGATTCACCCCCCCTGTCAATAACCGGTTAGGACTAACAATTGGTATCAGAGCATTTGGTTCTCAAAGATATAAAGCTTAACCGCTTGAGTAAAAGATCATGGAGGGATACAGGTATCAAAAGCAGCTTGAGGAAGCCAAAGACATAATTGCCTCTCTTGATAATAAACTGAGGAGGTCCCTTGCGAAACGGATCTTGGGACACATCACCATCAAATGATAATGCTGAGTCAACTCTTAATGTTTGATATAAAAGACCAAACTCACTACAACACACATCATCCTCACACTCAACATAAGAGGTATCCAAAATACTAATGTCCACATCATCTAACTGAGACCCCTCTGTTAACTCTAGCTGCATACATGACTCAATATCATCATGTGAATCATCTACATTGTGGCATGAATAGTCACCTAACTCATCTATAACACAACCATCATGAATGTCATCACTAGATAGCTCCATGCCCACATCCTCAATACAGGAAAAGACTGTCGTCTCCTGTACTGACTCAACACTAAGACTGTTGTCATAAACATCAAAGTTGTCAGAGCTCATTTACTCCTCGCAATCCTCGAAAATAAGACCATCATCTAAAGTGACAGAATCCATAGTGGTATCTATAACATCCTCCACTCTTACACTATCTGCAGCATCAACAACAGGCTCACATGAAGGATTGTTGTCCTAAAAAGAAGACCCTATGTCACTAACTCTGATACGCTCAGGTTGTTGAAACTCAGTTTCACTATCTGCAAACAAGACAGGCACATCCACATGTCCTTGTAAAGAGTCTCCAACATCATGTGTGCAAATAGGACTAGTGGCTGTCCTACTAAGAACAGGATCATCTCCACAATGATTAGTAGCTGCTGAAAACTCATCATGAAGATTTTTGGACATCTCACCTATGAAAACCTCTCGTTTCTCTTCCTGTATTATTCGTGAAGAAGACTTCTTGAAGAAGGAAACCATAAAACTAGCTACCCTGTCAACAGTCGCCGCATCTGAAAGTTGTACTTTTAGCCTTTCCTGTGTTTGCCTGAATTTCTCCATTTCATTTTCCAAGGCACTTGTTTGTTTCCTGAACCGTGACACACTGCTCAACTGGTTTCCATATTTACTTGGTTTTCTCTATTTATCCATGACTAAAATAACCTACGAGAGTGCTGATCACTCACAAATCAAACGTGGGTACTTAAGATTTTCAAACCCCATAGGATGGCAAGAAACCGCTCTGATACCACTGTAATATCCCCAACTAGAATATTGCCACAAATCTGATTTTGGTTGTCAATTTTGAATGTTTGACATTTAGTCAAACACTTTACATGCAAGCTCTGATACCAATGTAATATCCCACACTAGGATATTGCCTCAATTCTGATTTTGGTTGTCAATTTTGAATGTTTGACATTTTGTCAAACATTTTGTAGGCGACCTCTATCTCACTGTTTTTTATTTTCAGATTGCATTTGCTTGCTTGGAATGATTTTAAATGAAGTTTAAATGCTAGCAAATAACTATTAAGAAATCTAGGCAAATAACTGAAATACAGATGCAATCTTTTTTGACCATTTCAATGCATACATATGCTTCCTACATTAAAAATGTGCATCTACAGCCAATAGTCATTTCTACAAACACTTGGCATGCATCCTTTCAATTCTTTCACCAAAGAAATGTTTACAAATATGTATGCAATTACAAATATCAAATGTGCACCTCTAATTTCATAGATATATGAAATCATTGCTGATGAAGGAACTAAATGCAACCTAGACAAAGGACAAGTTGCTTGGAAGGTGATCGCAGCTCCCTTGAAATTGAATACAGCCCAAGGAAAAATGTACGCAGTGTTGGCATTAACCGGTAAGGATGTAACCGGTATATAGCAAAGTGGTGTTGTCATTGATGTCTAAAGCTAACATTGTTCAAACAGGGAACAAGTGACAATAATAGAAAACAAAGAAGTGGTGCAGTTAGCAAACAAAGAAGTGTTGCAATTAACAATGAGACTGGTTAAGAAACCGATGGAAGAGGTACTGTGACCGATGAAATCACTAACCGGAGAACCGGAGCAATTACCGGTGAAGTATATAACCATAACTGAGGAACCAAACCGGTATAGACGAAGAAAGGAAGACTGACGGGTGAAGACAAAAACCTATACAATACCTAAGGATGTAAACCGATCATCTATGATTAGAGCAATATCATTGAGACTGATGAACCGGTGAAAGTCACAGTTGATAAAGTGGTGACTCTTCGACCAAGATTCGTTGCACAAAACACTGAGGATTTTGTGTTCTGTAAAAAATCAGTGCAAGACACAATTGAAGGATTTAGTGCTGAAAATTAAGGCATTAAAACATGGCGGATTCTCAACTTAAGGAAAGTATGCGACACACATCTATCGTTTCCTTTACAAAACAAAAAAAAAAGCGTTTTTGCATGCATCTAATGTTTCCTCTCTGAACTGAGACTCAACTAGATGATGGATCCAAAGGAGATCTTTACGGAGGTTGCACATGCAAAAAGCGGGAAGAGCGGGAAGTCTATTTATTCTTCAGCCTGTGAAGAATATCATTTGCCTTCATTCTACCAAGAAGAAAAAGAGTGAACCTGTACGTTGAACAAAGCTACAAAAAGGTGAAGAAAAGAAGAAGAGAAGAGTGTGCAAGGAAGCACAACAATGTAGAGAGAGCATACCTGTGGTGCCTGGTGATGACTCTCAGTTGATGAACATAGCGATCTTATCAAGCTCAGCAAAACCATCTCAAAAGGATCAAACCCTCTATTGCTCTCTGACAATTGCAATAGCAAAAATCTTAGTATTTGGGTGGACATTAATAGGTCCCTTGTATTAAATCCCTTAACCCAGTGACATCGAGTAGATGTTCTAAAGTCCTCTAACAAGGCAGGCTTTAATAGGCCTTATTTCTTAAATCCCTTAACCAGGTTGCATCTAACAATGCATTTGTAATCCTTTAATAGGGAAGGCTCCTAACAGGGCGCACTTCAGAAGAGTGCAAAACTTGTGAAGTCTACTCACACCGTGGTTTTCTCCCGCTTTGGGTTTCCACGCGATACATCTGGTGTTCTCTACAGATTTGATCTTGTGATAATTATCTTTGTGATAGAATCTGTTATGCATGCAGTTTTAGTTAAATTATATCAGATTGTCTTCAAATTTTAGTAGTTGTTGATTCGCCCCTTCCGTCTCAGCACAATTTGGGACCATCATGCAGCCCTTCAAAAACACACATTGCCTCTTACATTTAACTCGCAGCCATACTAGAATAAGATTGTTGTTGTAACATATAAATTCATCACCATTTGAATACAATGAGAGCCTCTGTCTTGAAGCTCTCTCAGAAGATCAATTTCAGAAGTTATTTCACTTCCTCAAATGATTGCACAATTGAAGAATCCCTACTCTCTAATGGCTGAAGATGAAACCTTGGTTTCTTCCTCTCGTAAACTTCACCAATTTCAAAAAGCTTAAACAACATGAATGAAAAGAACTCATTAAAGTCTTTTATAACTTTTGTGAGAGAACTCACACACTTTTCCAGCCAATGTGGGATAAATATACCTTTTCCTTCTAGTAATTCATTTACTCCAATACTTTAATTATTACCTTGGCTTAAG
Source organism: Chamaecyparis obtusa (assembly GCA_027943335.1). Lineage (NCBI taxonomy): Eukaryota > Viridiplantae > Streptophyta > Pinopsida > Cupressales > Cupressaceae > Chamaecyparis > Chamaecyparis obtusa. Next base: position 701,814 of record BSBK01001189.1, on the reverse strand, counting down.
CTTCCATGAATTAATTGAATAAATGGCCCCGTCCAATGATGACTAAACCCTCAACTTAAGTGAAATTATAAAGTTAAATTATAACTTTATAATAAGTCATTTAATGATTTAATAATAATTTGGCCACTAAAAGAATAATAACTCCCAAAAATACTTATCTTTTAAATATCCCATCTAAAACAAGAGTCGCACCAATTATTTCCACGTGACCAAATGCACTTTCCAAAAATAGAAAGGGTCCTTCTTGAACAACATCAAGCTTACTAGAAAGTAAACATGACAAAAGTACAGTAAATGAAGTCCAAATGACGCCAAACGTAAGCCAAACCAAAGCATATTGAATCCTGAAGTAGATGCCCACTGAAAGAAGAGACGCTTTGTCCATCCTCATTAGCCTACGAGGGTCACATGATAGGCTAACCCATCCATAAACATGGTCATGATAAAAAGGGGACATTACATGAGACATGACTTCGGCCCCACTCAAATAATAATATGATTGCAATAGATTTTAGCAATTGAACAATGAGTTAATTTTTACCCGAACATTAGACATGAACATGTTAATTTCTTGTTAAAAATCTTCAAACGGCTAAGATGCATATATTCAAACAGAAAAACCCTTTTTTTCATAATTGTGAATAAAATATTTCAATGGATTTTTCCAAAATCCGGCAACTCAATCAAGCAGTAATTTTATCACTCATAAATCTCACAGGCTGGCCAAAAAAACCAGCTCTAATACCACTGTAATATCCCCCTAGAATATTTTCTCAAAATTTTTCAAACATTCCAAAGAAATTCAAACAAACAAATTGCACGCAACTGATTTATAACTATCTAATAGAATAAGCTGAAAAATCATAGAACCCTGGTATTAAACATGAACATAAAACATTACAATCTTATTTTCAGAATAGATATGAAATACCTCAGACACTGCAAATCTATCTCAGATTGAACTTCACAAATTTGCGCAACTATGAACTCCGTCACGAATCCATCTCCAAAGATGAATTGGGTTTCTGTCCAATCCACCTCCAAATGCCTGAAGGTTACCGTCCTCAGGTTTCAAATCTGAAAGCCAACGCTTCAAAGAACTCTCCAAGAGAAACCAAACATAAAATCTAGCATAACCAAAATGAAGCCCAAGGTGCTTTTTTTATAATCCTTCGATGAAGCTTCTAGAAGACTCTTGAAATTCTCTTTATTTGTCTTTACATTTTCCCTCTTTTAATTTAAAATGACTATAAATTTTTCACTACTCTCCATAAAAGTCATTGTAATACTTTATTAAATAATTAAATTAAGTTGTCATTTAATTTTGATATAATTCGACAACTTAAAATTTAATTATTTAATTGATTCTAATGTCCCGAAAAATGGAACATTACAAATCCAATAGATGTACCTATAAATCCTATGTGAATCCATTGAGGTTGCCTGAAATGGGTTTTCATACAATCAACTAAGAAAAAACCCAAGTTGTTTTCATCCTAGGGTTTGTTGAACCGAAAGTAGAAACTCTCAAACCTCTCCAAGAAAATAACAAGTCGAGAATGAATGTCTTTTGGGCTCTCAACCCCTTCTACATCCCATCTTTGAGAGAATTACTTTCTTTTCTTTTCTTTTGTTTCACCTTTCCACTCATTAAGTGACCCACTTTAGAATTTTCCATTGATATAAATAAACTCATTTTAATAAAATAACAAAGGTTTAGGTTTTAATTAATTAAATATAAATAATTGAGACAAGCTTAGGACTATGTCAAATTTAATTAATTATTTATTCCCTTACAATATCTGACTTAGCCTACAAGAACAAAATAGGCTAACAGTCTCCAACAAATGATTCATTTGGAAAATGGGAACATTACACTCTGCTACAATAGTTTGAAGGGGTCCTGAGGATGAAACAAGCCAAATTTTATAGTTGGATAGATTCAAAGCTTTTTGGAGTTGGAAGAAACAAGTCAATTGTTGAAGTTGAACAGGTTCAAAGCCTCTTGGACTTGGGGTAATTAATGCCTACCAGACATTTGTATGCTCATAATTGTTAATAGAAAGGTCAAAAAAGTGATTATCCTGAGTTTTGTGTTTCTAAACAGCAATAGTAAAATCCCTCAATGATTATTGTTTGATTTGGAATGACAATAATTGACGTATTGTCTACAAGTTTTACAAGTGATACATGTTGGAAACTTGTTCAAAACTATGCTCCATGGGGACACATCCCCTATGATTTTTGTCCCGTTCCCGTACCGGGGACAGAACGGGGATGTGGGGACGGCTTTTTGCTGTCCCCCAAGCTGTTCCCAAACAGGACAAATCAGCGATCGTCCCCAAAATGGCAATTCTGAGACCAGTCAAAACGAGGGGATGGGAATCAGAACCAGCAACGGCGTTGCCATCCCTCGTCCGTCCCCAAGACCGATTCTTGTCCCCCTTTTCCTAGTCGAAATGGGGGGATGGGAATCAGTACTGGGGACAGCGTTTTCGTCCCTCTTCTGTCCCCAAGACTGAATCCCATTCCCCTTTTCCCAGTTGGCACATGGATGGCAATTGAGCAAAAAAACATTTTTTTTTAATTGTCTTTGACTGTGCGGGCCCTACGTGGTTTCTAAATTATAATAAAATAATCTAAACCCTATTTTGACCATTAAAACACTAAAAGTGTAATTCTTCTTTTCATTTGTAATTTTATCAAAGTTGCTAAGAGGAATAGGAAAACATAGAGCAGCAACTACAGTGAGGAAAGATTGCATTTTGCAGGAAAGATACATTATTGATTATGATTATTATGGACATCTGATTATGGAGCTGAACTTCTCTGTTGTTCTTTACTTTTTATTTTTAGTATTTTAGTTGGACTTCTCTTTATGTCATTTTGATTTCATGCATGAAATTTGGAGCCATTAGGTACTTTTTCTATATGTACGCCATATGTTTACAATGAAAGTACTTAGTATTTGAATTTTGTTAATTTGTTATGTATTGACCTTCTAAAATGTCTATAATGAATGTTTTGTCAATGTTATGATATGCATATTTGAATTCTCTCTCTCCATGTATAAAAAATCCCCTATTTTTTGATCGCTGTCCCCCTAAGTCCCATCCCCTTAATTTTGGCTCTGACCCGTACCCGTACCGGAAACACGTCCCTATCCCCAAAACTCCGTAGAGCATAGGTTCAAAACCATCAAACCAAATTTCATAAAATATTGCAATCAGAAATTTTATTAGCCAGTATGCCCACAAAGTGTTTGATAGATTGACCATGCAATGATGTTGTGAAAAGTGGCAAAAAATGGCATAAAAAATAAGGTCAGATCATTACACTTTAGCAAATGAATCTCTAGTATTCATTTACATAGAAGCATACATGTACACCCAATAAATTGATCAATAAAAGTAATATTGAAATATTTATGTTTGTCTTTTAATGAATGCATTGTATAAAGTGCATAATATGTTATCAGCTTGGATAAACAATTTTGTGGATACAATTATTATCTTTCATTCAAACTGAATCTTCATGTAGAATACCCTCCACGAGGTTAGCTTTAAGCTAGAATCATGCATATTTGATAGTTTAGTTTGCAGTTGATAGAATTTAAGTTATCTTTGTTGGTGTGCTCGTTAACTGAATTCAGAATAAAAGACTAGTGAATACATTCAACTATTTTAAATTTTTAAATCACTACCACACAAGGACATAAATATTAGTAGATGACATGGAATATATGATATATTTTGACTAGAAAAATAAATTAAAACATTATTTATTCAATTATCACCAAGGCTATAATGCTCTCAAATATGCATACTTTATTGTTCGACCAATATTCTTGAACTCCACTCCTGGTCCACAAATTGCTATTGCTTTATGCAAACACTCTTCAGTCACCTAGTGGACAAAATATGCACACAACAATTAAAGCATCAAGTATGAAACATTCAGAGAATGTATAGAATGCAAGTGCAAGGACTCGAGCTACAAATGAAAAAATTAAATGTATGCTCGATAACTTTGACAACACCAAAACAATGGCCAACATCATAAAGGTTGGTAGAAAAGATAATCACATGAGTTATATTGCACCAATAGAAGTGCAACCACATTGAGAATGTTACTATTAAACTATAATTTAGCCAATACAGCAGTTCAATGAAGATAATATCATAATAGAATATGCAGAGGCACCTTATACATAACTTATTCTCCAGAAACCTAAATTAATATCATGTGGCCAAATTTTAAACAGGCATATGCTTCTTTACAACTGAAAATAGAAGCTAGGCTACCTTAATACTATATGCATATAAGAAATATACTTATACGAACGAATATAAATTGGTCTAGAACAGAAAACAAACCCAGAATAATTAATGACATACTAACTAAAATTTGGCACTAGATGTGTCCAACTACTGTATAGAAACCCTCTCATGACAAAATACAATTTCAAATGCTCATACTAAATGATCATATTAAAAAAATCCAAACTACAATCTTATCATGTCAAATAACTTTCTCAAATCGTTCCCTTAGCAGTCTTGGGATAATCCATTCTCAAATATCAAATATACAAGCATGTTGTAGAGCTTATTCTTCTTCCTATGGTACAACCAAAGTTTTCAAAACCCGCGACTTGGAATTACTCTATAGGCTCAAGTTTTGACTGAAATTTAGGGACTCGGCAAAAAGCTTGGAAAACTCAACATATAATTAAAAACATAGTTAAATTCATTTAAAAAACATAAATCTTATGCAAAGTACGGTTATAAAACATATGTAATGAGTCTATCGAATGTTGGGGAAGTGTTTTCTTGTAATGTCCGTTTTTTAATCCATTCCACCATTCTTGTAAAGTCCCAAGAATCTTGGAGAGCACCAAACTTATCAAAAAGGAAATTTCAAAATGCCAATGAGTTCATGAGATCAAGTTGGACCCAACAAGATTTTTCAGATGCAGTTTCAACATTCTAGAGCACTCCGCAATTCTTAAAGAACTTAAATATTTTTTAGAAGCACCAATTTTAATTTAAGTTTGATATTATGAGAACTCGAGGTTATTTCGTCATTGTCAAAAAAAAAATTAAGTGCCTGGTAAACTTTTTAACGTCACTAGTGATGCTTGCACGACACACCCTCCGACTCCACGTGAAATGCTTTTGACTTCGAGCTATGAATCAATGAGGCCAAAAATGGAAGGCTGTGATGTTCCCCTCCTAGAGTTTGATAATAAATAATTTCATTAAATTGTAAAAGAAATATTTTTATAAAATACATAATATAATAGTTGAATAAAATATTATTATATAAACCAAAATTAATACAAATATATTGATACACAATTTATTCAATTGTTATAAATTCCTTGTCGCCCATTATTAAACTTAAAGATAAGATGATTAATTGTTATTTAATAATATAATTAATAGATAGAGATATTATATTAATTAAGTAATATTATCAATATTTTTCTATAATATATAATTAATATTATTAATTAATATAATCTAATAAATCTTTAAAATTATATTAATCTATAGTTAATGTTAATATCTATGAATAATATTAATAAGGAATATTCAAACCGTTTCTCTACCTCCACGACAATGATACCATCGATGTTTTATGGTCAAGAGGATACACCGAACAACGAAATTACCAATCGATTAATATTGTCAAACCATTAATAGTCTGTATAATGTTAATAGACATTAACAAATGGAAACAACCGTAATTGAAAGGTCGCGAGTATATTCGCAACCCATAATAGGAACAGGCGGTCTCCTCCTTACACGTATAAAACATAGAAATTAAGGAAAGGAGATGACATGATAGTCTGAGAATCAGTATGCGACTCATAAAGGAAAGAGATAGGACAGAAGAAGAATAGGACAAAGGAATAATAGTCTAATGCCAATCGCATCCATGGTTCAATACCCGCGTAGAATAGGAGGAGATATAAGGGGTACTCTTCAAAAGAAAAGAGGAAATTAAAAAATATAAGGTCACTGGCAAGCAGCAATGAAATATACGTACTGGTCACAGAATATTAGTTCTGAATAGTCTTAGAATAATATCTGAATTATATATTTGAATGATTTAATAGATATCATAAGAATAATATCAGAACTATTTATAAATATATATATTGATATCAGTTATAAAGTAGGATCATATATATATATAATGATAGTACTCTAAATTATATAATACATAAATATTCAGGAATACAGTTATATACAGTGATGTCATAATTATACAGTAATACAATTATATACAGTCATGTAAATTATGACAGACAGGTGTGTATACATATATCTATAAGATGATTATGTGAATTGCTGTCAGCAGTCAATTAGTTGATGCTAATAATACTATTAATGGCTAAAATATATATGGTCATCTATATATTATAGTATTAATATTAGATATGATAGTAAGATTATAAATATATAAAAAGATTATCATATTAATATTGGATATATATATATTAAGATATATACTATTATATATATAAATAATAATCAGAAACATAAGGGCTAACATATAGATCATTTGTATATGTATATTGTTAAGATTCTATAATATATATATATATATATATATATATATATATATATGGTTAAATTAATATCACTAATATTATGGAGGAGGTATTAATCTAAATTATCTGGTAAGGAATTATGATAATCAGATATCCCAAACATAATATAAATTGATTCCGATTACTATTTCTTACATGAGAATGGAAGGCAGAGGCCACCAAAGAGGGGCAGTCTAAATCCAACAGGATAGCTCCCAAGATAGGGTGGGGACCAGCCCTTCTTTAACCTTGAGAGTTGAGCTCGAAACAAATTAAAGGCTGAGTCTGTAAACTTTGAGGGAGTCTATTAATGATCTCTAAGCGCTTTGGTCTGCCTCCAATGTCTTCTCCCTTCTCAAGACAGGAAGTAATAATATGATCAGATTTGTAATATGGATTGGAAATAGCCAAAACTCTTAATTCATTATTTATTCTTTATTTTTACTCCAAATATTAATGTTAAATTATTTAGGGACATTACAAAGGCCTCACTAAGAACCAAGTAAGTACAACCATTACTCCTATTGTTTCTTCTAGTTTACTGAGACCCGGTGTGTCTAATCCAAAACCTCAAGTTGAAACCTTTTCCTCTTCTTTAGCTAGTTCATTTCAAGCATTTGACATAATAGATCATGCTAAGAAGACCAAGATTCAAATGTCTGAGGTTGAATACCTACAAACTTATCCAAATCACCTAGAAAGGCTTAACAAGTTTGTCAAAGAATCGCAACCTACCCAAGCTCAGGTTGTTGCCCCGGAACCTAAAAGTTTGCCTAATAACTTAGTTACTATTCCTTCATCTGTTCTTGGAAAGATAGAACCTTTCTATATTTCCCTACTTATCAATGGTGAACCTTTCTATATTTCTCTGCTTATAAATGGTTTCAAGTTGAGTAACTGCATTATTGATTCCGGAACATTTGATAATGTCATGCCGGCCAAAGTCATTGATGCCTTGGGTATTACTTTAACAAAGACTTTTGGAAATTGTTATTCCATGGAAAATAAACAAGTACCTCTTCGGGGGCAAATCAAGGATGCTCAGTTTGCATTCGCATCTTTGCCTGAAAAGAAAATAAAGATGACAGCTTTGGTCGCTAATGTTCCTGCTTCCTATGGTATGTTACTTGGTCGAAATTTCTCTAAGGATGTGGGTGAACTTAACATGGACATGTCTAAAGCACGAATACCTATTAAGGGCAATATGCAGAAGCTGCTTCCTGAAAGGGAAACTAAGTATGTAGTTAAATCTGATGATCCTCATGCACAAATTCTTTTTGAGTCAGCCAGAATGGGAAATTACTATCTCCATATTAACGACATTTCAGAATTTGTTGAGGATTGGCCTTCAGATGCATCCATGTTGTCATGTGTTACTGATAGGGATAGATTTGTTGATGCAATCGAGGATCAAGTAGCTAATGTCGTTCCTCCAACATCTTCTCTAATATTGAAGAAGCTATGGAGATTAATGATGTTATGAGTTCTTCTCTTTCATATAATGATGCAATTACTTCAAGTTCAAACAACGTATGGATGTTAGAATTTGATGGCAGTTGTGCATCGACTGGTTCGGGTGTCGAAGTAGTCCTAATTTCCCCACAAGGCGAGATGTTTCCATATTCCTTCAAGCTGCAGTTTGATAACACCAACAATACTGTTGAATATGAAGCTTCGATATTGGGTATTGATGCTGCACAAAATAGAGGGATCCATAATTTGCATGCTCAAGGAGTTGATGAACTTGTAGTGTGTCAAGTCTGGAATCAGTACCAAACAAGGAATGAAAAACTCAAGCATTACAGAAATTTGGTATGGGATTATATTGAAGGTTTTGACGCTTTTAATATTTCTATGGTTCCAAGAGAATTTAATGATAAGGTCGATTCTCTCACTGCCTCGGCCACAGTCTTAATTTCTCATAAGAGTTTTGAGCAAGATAGATACTCAATTCAAATGATTTTTTGCCCAAGCATTCCTAATAACTCTGAGCACTAGCAAGTTTTCAATGATGATAATCAAATTATCAATTTTCTGGAGACGAGAAAATTTTGAAGAATTGTATTTCGAAGGTAGCAGTTCACCTCGAGAAAATATATCTGAGAAAGATCCTGACACCAATGAAGAGTTCATTTAGCTAAAAAGTAATAAAATTCCTCGTGGTTTGGTCTCGTTGGAATGGTAGTTCATCGAACATGATCATTATGTCAAAAACCAATAAGAAGCTAGGTCTAGTTCTGCCATGGAATTTGATAAATACAATCTAGGATCAGTTGTCGATCCAAAGTTTGTGAATATTGGCAAATGTTGCACATCTAAAGAATGAGATCAATTTATTGATCTTTTGCATGAGTACATTGACGTTTTGGCATACTCATATGATGACCTGAAGTCTTTTTGTCCTAAAGTACTACAACATGACATTCCTCCCAAGGCGGGGACTGCTCCATTCAGGCAAAAGTAAGAGCAGTCTATTCCAAAGATTTCTGGCACTATTTTGGCAAAAAGTCAAAAGATGTTGGATGCTAGAATAATTTTCCCAATTCAGCATTCTACATGGGTGGCTAACATCGTTCTAGAATGAAAAAAGAATGGCAAGATCTGCATTTGTGTGGACTTTTGTAATTTGAATCAAGCGTCTTTAAAGGATAACTATTCTTTGTCGATCATGGATCATGTTTTCCCAGCAGTGACTGGTTCCCAGATGTTATCCATGCTTGATGGATTTTCCAGCTACAATCAAATTGAAGTCAAGGAAGATGATCAATACAAAACCACGTTTACAACTCCGTGCGGTACTTTCTCTTACAATAGAATGCCCTTTGGATACATAAATGCAGGCGCCACTTTCCACGGAGCGATGGATTTAGCATTTCATGACATCAAGGATGAATTCATTGTAATCTACCTTAATGATCTTACTATCTTCTCCAAACAAAGATAAGATCATGTGAATCATCTGCATCAAGTATTGGAGAGGTGTCATCGGCACGGAATTTCTCTCAATCCTAAAAAGTTAATTTTGGGGGTTACAGAAGGTAAGCTTCTCGGACATATTGTATCTAAAGAAGGAATAAAGATCGATCCTGAATGTGTCAAATCTATTCAAAGTTTGTCACTACCTAATAGCAAGACTATTGTTCACTCTTTCTTCAGAAAGGTAAATTTCCTACGAAGGTTCGTCCTAGACTTTGCAGAAAAGACTCGTCATATTTCAAATATGATGAAAGGAGCATCAATTTTTCGTTGGAGAGCTGAGGGAAAGGTTGCCTTCAAAGAGATCAAACAGGCAATAGCTCAAGCACTTGTGTTAGTTTGTCCAGACTATACGAAGGATTTTATCATGTACAGTTATGCCTCTGAACAAACTATGTTAGCTCATGCAAAAGAATGTTGAAGATATAGAATCTCCTATCGCATTCATGAGTTGTCCGCTCAAGTCACACGAGTTGAAGCATTCACTGATGGAGAAAAATGTTTTTGCAGTTATAAAAGCAGTTAAGTACTTCAGGTTCTACATCCTAAATTCACATGTTGTAGTTCTGGTCCCTGATACAACTGTCAAGTCAATCTTGACACAGCAAGAGTTTGGAACGAAGAGAGGCAACTGGATTGCCAAGATTCAGGAATATGACATTGAGATCAAACCGACTAAGTTGGTTTGTGGTAAAGGTTTATGTCAGCTCATGGCAGAAAATGAGCCCGAAGATGAAATTTATGAGGATTTACCTAAAGTCTTATTTGTAAGTACAACTAATGAATGGTATTTTGACATCGCATACTTTATCATGCGTATGGTGAACGTCCAGCACACTCAACTTACAAGCAAAGAAGAAGTTTAAAGTTAAGAGCCGCACAATTTGTTCTTTGGACAGCGGTTTGTATAAACGTTTCATTGATAGCATATTTCTTCGTTGTGTGGATAAAGCACAACAGGTTAGATTGCTAGAATCATTTCATGATTTGGCATGTGGGGGGCATTTTTTAGCACCTGTGACTGCTCATAAAATTTTGAGAGCAAGGTACTACTGGCCAACTCTTTTCCAAAATGCGTAAAGTTGGGTACGCAAGTGTGATCGTTGTTAGCAGTTCATAGGAAAGCAAAAGCTCGCAACACTACCTTTGAAGCCGGTAGTGACTGAGGAACCATTTCAACAATGGGGCCTCGATTTCATTGGTACTATCAATCCAGCGTCTAGTGCAGGGCATACATATGTTTTGACTGCAACGAACTATTTTACTAAGTGGGTGGAAGCAATCACTGTGAAGAATGCAACATCATCAGTGGTGTGTTCATTCTTGAAGGAGATAATTTCCCGCTTCGGGGTACCCAATAAGATTGTGACAGACAATGCTTTCATTTTCTCCTCATCAGAGATCACACAGTTTTTTTTTGAACATGGTATCACTCTTTCTCATTCATCTGACTATTATCCGCAAGGAAATGGTTAGGCTGAGTCAAGTAACAAAATTTGGCTACTATCATTCACAAGTTGGTAAATGATAATCAGAGGTCCTGGCACAAGGCTTTGTGGGCAGATAAAATTACGCCCAAGCAAGCCATTGGCATGTCACCATTTACACTTCTCTAAGGTTTAAATTCAGAAATTCCCATAACTTTGGAGCTTCCCGCTCTTAAGTTGGCTAAGGCCATTGAAGAAGGAACTTTTGAGAGTACCTTGGATAAAAGAATCATGTTCCTTCATCAGTTGGAGGAACAAAGAACACAAATGATAGATCAACTTACAACACATCTGCAACAAGTCAAGAAGCTCTTTGATAAGAAAGCTAAGCAGAGAGAATTCCAGATTGGTGATCGCGTCCTACTTTGGGATAAAAGGAGAGAACCAAAGAGAATGCATGGCAAATTTGATTCTCTTTAGCGAGGTCCTTTCACAATCCACCAAGTGATAGGAGAAAACAGTTTCCTGTTGGCTTATCGTGACGGAACTCCTTTTGCACTTCCATATGGTGCGCAACATTTGAAGCATTATTTTGAATAATCTCCAGATAAGTACCCATGTACATAATGTCCAAGTCTTTTTAGATTTTTAGGATTTTGCCTCTTAATTTTTAGTCACCTGACTTTATAGCCCAATGGAGTAGATGAAGGCACTTAGAGATCTGGATTCTACATTCCTCATTGTTTCTAAGAACAAACGAGGTACGTTCCCCAGTTAGAACCAACACGAAATCATAAGACTCTTCATAGCAACCGAAACCTTAGTATCATGATGTTCCTTGATTGTGAGTAAGAAATGATGGAACATATCGTGGATCAACTCTCGCAACTCTAGATCTCAGAGGAGGTTACTTACTTTGACAATTGCACAATTCTCCAATATCCTAAATCTCCTGCCAAAAGGATCGCCAATGATGTCACCCAGGCTCTTAAAACTGTCAACGATCAAGTGCAATATCTCTATCAAGGTGTCATCATATGCTGCTCGAGGAGCCGAGATTCTCAACATCCCACTTAGACATGCTGCAGTGGCCAAGTTGATTTCCTTGCCATGATGTCTCAACAAACTAGGTTGACTTAAGGCGACCTTAATCAGCTCAATGATCCACTATATAAATCTTGAAGGTGCTTGGTCCACCTTACACAAGCAAACTTCCAATATATCTAGAGGGAGGTCAATACCATCACTGAGTTCCTTTCATATCCTTTGTACTGCCTTCAACCACCACTATCCATCGTTGTTGGGTAACATAGTGTGATCAAAATCCCAAAAACTCTATATCATCCCAATAGGATGGCAAGATCACCAGCTCTGCTATCATTGTAATGTCCACACGCACAAATGAAGAAACTACTCTATGCCCTCAACTGTTCCTACAGAGCTCACCCAGGACGTGCACATTTTTCCGTACAAAAGAGGTCGTACGGATGTCTTATGCGGACCATATGATAGATAAGACATAGCCCGTAAGGTAAGAAACCAGGTCGTACAGTGGAAAAATTAGGTCGTATGGTGAGGATTAAAGCTTCGTACGGTAGGCAATGAGAGGTTCGTACGGTGTGGGGGTTGTACGATAGGAGAGGAAATGGGCCCGTATGGTGCACTAGGAGGACCAAGCAAAATGCAGCATGGTCATAGGGACTGAAGGATGATGCGTGGAGAGATTTTTGGCAAGCAAATATGGCCACTCACAGGATCTCTTGAATCTTTCTGTGGGGATAGGTGTGGAATGAAGGGTTTGCTAAAGCGAGATGCAAAACATACACAGAATACAACTTGATACAATTTCGAATGATCACACATGCAAAAAGAATTGATATGAATAATGATAGCACTTCAGATCACATGAAGGAGCACAAATGGGTTGTCGCCAAAGCCAATGACGCAAATGTATTTCCCTTCAGACAACAGCTACGGACAAGAGCCGAACGATTACAAATTTGTCTTCGACAAAAGACTTCACAAATTTGTCAGAAAATGAAAGCACTTTAGGTTTGCTAGATCCAAAGCCAAGGAAACATGGAGCAGAATAGGGTGAGGGATGAATCCCAGCGAAACTGCGCAGCCAAATACGGAAGATCTTTCACTTCCGAAATGGTGAACAAACCAAAACACCGACTAGAATTCGCAATACAATAAAATAATCCAAGATCCATACTAACAACTTCCTACATGCCGAACATAAATACCCCTTCGGAGAAACTCCCGAGGGTTTACAATAGAACGCCGACACAATAAACACCTGTGGACAATAAGATAAAGAACAGGCCCCCCCATTAATTAATTAAACGTCACTAATATTTCTTTTAAATTGGGACCAATTAATTAATTAATTTTATTTATTTATTTTCTATCAATTTGGGGACATTACAACTTGACAGTATGTGTGCTAGGATGGTTTCTGCAGTGCAAGTTTGGAAGAGGATTCTTCCAATTGTGGAAGAAAGGTACAAGAAATTTTCTCTTGTGAAAAGTGTTATTTTTACTTCATTTACTGAATGTTCTTATTTGGCCCTTTGCCTTTGATGGCAAAACAAGGGAGAAAATGAAAAGAAAAATAGAAAAAGGAATTGTTGGAGTAAGACGGAGTTCTTGGAATGTTTTTGAAGTTTTTGGAGTTTTTCAGCTTTTGTTGTTTTTTCATCAATGCCAAAATGGGAGATTGTTGAGAAGTTGTTGAAAAGATATGGCTTTGTTGTCATTGATGTCAAAACCTGGGATCTAGAAGGTTGTGCTACAGATTATGTATAGTGTTTACAATATCCTATGATGTTGAGTGGTGTGAGTTTCATTTTTGTTCAGGATATGGCAGCATCTATTTTTGGGACATCTGTAGAAGACAATTCGTGCAGAATAATGAAGATTAAGTGCTTGATATTGGACGTGTTCAGAGCTTATTCCAGGTATCTTTGCTATCTAGACATTCATGCAGAATGTTAGAAGTTTTTTGGTATGTCACTTCTATTCAGTTTATGAACAAATGCTATTAGGTGCTATCCCTCAATTGGTGCTGAATTTGATGGAGATCAAGACTTGGTCTTGGTTGTGGCATTCCCATCAGCTCCAGAATATTTCTCATATACTTCAAAGCTCTTTATCCTTCAATAACTGTGCTATGTAACATGCTTATCTTATGCATGACGTATTTATGGATCTCATGGTAACGTGGTATAAAGATCTATATGTGTGTCCTATCTTTTGGGTTTGGTGCTAGCGTCCTAAGCCTTATTGAATACTTCAAGATTGTTCTTCAAGCTAATATGTTTTGCTAGGCTGACTTATTTGTATTGTTCTAAAGGTATATGTATTGTAATGTCCCCGATTTGAGATAAGATTTAATAATAAACAATAATTAAAACATTAAGAGTGAGAATTCAATAAATAAATAATAATATTAATAACATAATTATATTATTAATAAGTAATATTATTTTAATACATAAATATAAAATAATAATAAATATTATTAATATAATAATAAATACAATATATGATAATATATTATTAAAATAATATAATAATAAAATAATTATAATATAAATAATAATATCGTTATAATATTATATAAAATAATAATAATACCATTCTTAATAGTAACTACTTGTCTTAGCCGATGACCAGGCCAAAAGCACCCAACATCATCAGTCGATGCGAAAGGTGATCCCATCCTTTTGAATAGGAAGTTGATCGCTGACGTTAATGATTATTGACTGAATTTATAAACAAACATCAAACTATAAATAATCGAGTAACAGATTTATACGATGATGAAGAGGTAATAGTCGACGATTAAGTATTCATTAGTCATTGAAAAAGTGATAAGAATAGTTAAGGAGAAGAAAAACCCAATTATGAAAGGTTACAGTCATGCCTGGATTGCGTCCCTTGGTACAACCGATCCTTTCATCCATCGAGGATATATATATATATATATATCATGGAGAAGGGAAGACGGAATAGAAGGGAAGAAGACAACGACTAAAGGAATTACACTGACATGGATGGTCTACATAATAACACAACGTCTTGGTTGCAAGGAGAAGATACTATAAACAGTTAGAAAGAAATATACGGAGGGGAGGATACGGATTTCCTATCGTAATCCACTTAATAAACTCATGCAGTCAACGATGCTAATGCTCAATCAACATATCATAAGGGATTCACTGCTACAAGATTCAGAACCATTAAAAACTAAACAATATCGTGGGTAGATCTCTACTTACATATGTGCTGGACTCATAAGAAATAAAGTCATCCAACTCAGCAAACATAAGAGATACAGTCAACACCACTTAACCATTGAAGACTCCCTGACGCCTTGATAGTTGGAATAAGTTATGACCGCAAAAAGTCTTAATGGCTGTGTAAAAGAATTCAGTTTTGAAATATAAGAGAACGGAGGAATCTCCTAATGATACGAAAGAGGATATTGAAGACAATGGTTCACTAATAAAAGGTGATAAATCAATGATTATTATACATTAAGGAAGGTCAAATAATCATTAGCCAAAGAGGTTTGATTAAAATGAAGACACAACTTTGATTGATTGGAGAGCACAACACTAAATGAAAGAAAGTTATATAAGAAAGATCTAGATGCATGAAACAGTCATCAACTTGGAAACTTGTTGGGAACTTCTCTCATGGGCATCATTCTACTTGGGTGATTCGGTTGCAAGTACATAACTCAGATTATGAGAAAGTGCCATTAGTTGCAAGGAAAAATATCATATCAGATAGAACATAAGATTATTATTGCGAGATAAAAGAAAACTTGTACAATTGAATTAAGAAAATCGGACCCGAATTCTAGAGGACCAGATTGGGGACATTACATGTATAGAACATCTTTTTAGATCTAAATATGTGTGTATGGTGAAATATACAAACAGAGAAAGTAGTGCGAAGGATCGTGAAGTAATGCTACAAGGTAATAGAAGGCAAGTGACAGCAAGAAATACATCAGTATTGCAGAGGTTGTCCAAAAAGATTGTTGGAGGTTCGCAGAAGATTCCTAATGAGATCTGTTGCAGATAAGTCATTGTGCTCTTAACCAGAACTGACTTCATGCATATGTAGATGCAACTTCATCAATTCATGTTTTGTCAGTAAGACTATTTTGTAATCAGTTAGTTTTGTATTCGAGCAGTTAACCCACTGGCCGTGATCCTACCTACAGTGAGCATCTTACCAGTGAGCCCTTTTGTAAAAATCACCTTAACCAGTGTTGCATAATTGAGAAATAACTTTGTTAGTGGTTTTCCCATGTTGCGTTTCCACGCGAATTCTGGTGTTCATGGTGTATGGTGTTTTATGTTCTTTCATGTTCATATCTGTTTTACTTATTTGATTGAATTAATGTTGCTCCAAATTTATTAAGTTTGAGAAAATTGTTTTATGATAACTTATTCACCCCCCCTCTCAATTATCCGGACTGTTCAACACGGTTATTGTCAATAGTTCTCTTTGAATGAGATGAATATAAACACCAAATGAGGCGTTTGCAAAGAATCAAGTAAGCAAAGGCTGACAATGAAGAGAAAGCCTTCACACAGCTATGATACTGCTCAAATTAATCAACTATCCCCTTCCACGAATGCTCTTAGCCCTCCGTCTGTGTGTCACAAGCATATAACAACAATATTCTTTCAAACAAATATTTAAGCAGCTCCACAAATATTAAAATCAATCCTCCACCTTAATTTTTCTTTTCACGCCACTATTGAATGGGGGGCCACAAAAAATAATCAAATGTCTATATAAATCGGCAATATTAATAATACCTTCAGAATGTTATAACTAGCCCATAAATATTACCTCCTTACCCAATGAAGGATTTTAAGGAACGGCTCTTCATTTATATCCGGCCCACACTGAAATATTTCATGCTCCCACACATATAAATCTATTCTGGAGTTACAACTCTTTCAATATATCTCATGGAGGACTTAAGAAGACTAGAATAAGGGTCGAAGAAATTGTTTACCCGCTCAATGATCTTTTCCAAATACTACTCATGGCAACTATATAGAAATAAGGTAAATTTGTGCAAAATCAATTATCTTGATGACAAAATAATATTTCATACGCCAAATAAGGGTATCGGGCTCCACTCTATTGTTATTCTTGTAAATATAATAATTACTTCATTAGTTAATATCGTCAAAGTCATAGAGATAGTGGCCAAAATAAAAAAGGAATGATAATTGAAATTGCAGCAATATTTTTTTAGTCAGATAAAGATTTTGGGCCAAGTTTGAATAAAAGAATCAAGTCCCAAAAATCTTAACAGAACGGTCACTATAATATCCATAAAATATGCTTGTAGATACAAATTCTTCATATTAGAAAATAACTCAACTTTGTAAATACTCAAAATACCACTAAAATATCCCCCTATGGATATTCGCTCTATTTTTTTCCAAATGTACCCAGAAATTTAACAAAACAATTTGCATTCAACTGATTTCTTTAATCCAACAGATTATACCGAAAATCATAGACTAAAATAAAATATGAGCATTACCATCAAATAGATAAATCATTACAGCCATATTTTCCAAATAGATATAAAATACCTCTATTCACAAATTTTCCGAGCTATGTATTCCGTCACGAATCCACCTCAAAGTAAAATTGGGTTTCCATCCAATTGACTAAATTGCCAAAGATTACCATCCTAACAAATTCTGAACAAAAAGCCCAAAGCTCCCAACTTCTCCAAGAGAAAACAATAACCAAGCATAAAATCAAGCATCTTGAATGAATCTCTCATTGTTGCTTTAGAATTCTCTGTAGTGACACCTTACTTTCCTTCTGCCTGCCTCTTCATATTCCTTTCATTTGTCTTTTTATTTCCCTTCTTTTAATTTGATTTGAACTTTGGGAAATAATAATAAAATGACTTCATTAATTTTCTAACTTCACGATTAAAGTCATTTTAATACTATGTTAAATTATTAAATTAAGTCCTCATTAAATTTATTATATTTCGACAAATTAAATTTAATTATTTAATTAATTTTTTATATCCAAATAAAGGGGACATTATAGTATGAGTATCTATGTGACTTCTTTGAGGCTACAAATGCACTGAGGCAAGGTGGCCCTATATCCCCCTTTTTATTTGTGATAATGGCAGAAGAAATGGGAAGAGCCTTCAAGAAACATAGAGATGATGGATTATAGAAAGGTATAAAGATAGCCGAAAATGTTGAACCGATAACTCATGCCCAATTTGCAAATGATATTATTTTGTTTGGAGAATATAATATGGAGGCTGAACCAATAAAGGATGCCTTGGAAGAAAACACAAAATTGTCAAGCCAAACCATGAATAACAAAAAATCAGAAATATTTTTCTTCAATACCAAGAACTCGGTCCAAAAAGGGATTGCCAATTTGTTCGTTTTTCCTATTACCTCCTTCTCGGCCAAATAACTCAGTGCACCAGTCTTTGCAAGATCTTGCCAATCAAACCATTGGGAGAAAGTCGAGGAAAATGGCAGGACTAAAATGGTTGCTTGGAAAAGCAAGCGGCTCTCTCTTGCAAGAAGGATAACAATGATTAGATCTATTATTTCTGCTAACCCCATTTATGTCATGTCATGCTAACAAATCACTCATAAGATCAAATCCAATGTGGAAATCTTTCTTAAAGAGTTTATTTGGGAGGGAGCAAAAGAGGAAAAGAGGATACCACTTATTCATTGAGAAAATGCTTGTGCGTCAAAATCAGCGGGAAGTGTTAAGCTGAGATGGATGGAAGCTCAAATCTTGGCCTTGACTGCAAAATTATCATGGAAAATGTATAGGGAGCCACACCAGCTCTAGTGTAAAATTTTTACAGACAAATTATATGGACAGGAATGATCCCAGTAGGATTTTAACAATTGGAAATCCTATTAGCAGTTCAGCAATATGGAAATTCTTGTGGGAAAGCCAAAGACTCATCACCAATCACCTCATGGGGAATATTAACAATGGTAGACGAGCTAGTTTTTGGACAGATAGTTGGAATGGTCATAAACCGCTGAGGGAATTGGAAGGAATAGTGGGTCATGTATAAAAGCTCAAGCAACATTCAGTTCAAAGGTTGTTGACTATGTAGTAGTGGTTCCAAATGAAGTGCGTGAAAGATATAAATGGCTCAATGTGGAGTCCCATTTCCTGATTTTACCAAACAAGTTTTGCAAACTAAATTATCTCAAAGAAAAATACTCTTGAACAAATAGTGCAATGAGATAATTTAGTGTGATTCAAAAATGGGGGACTAATCAATAAAAACTAGGTACACAATACAACAAGCTACCCAAACAAAGAAGGACTAGCCACCGCTATTACGCTAGCATTCCTTGGTTTTGCCCAAAGCTAGTGCCTTCCTCAAGATTTTACTTCATAAACGTAGATTAACT
The DNA here is from genome assembly GCA_027943335.1 of Chamaecyparis obtusa. Taxonomy (NCBI): domain Eukaryota; kingdom Viridiplantae; phylum Streptophyta; class Pinopsida; order Cupressales; family Cupressaceae; genus Chamaecyparis; species Chamaecyparis obtusa. The sequence goes on along the minus strand of BSBK01001189.1, from coordinate 682,336 downwards.
GTCGAAAGACTCGCTTCAATCAAAATATGTGGTACATTGAGATGCTTGCTATGCTACAATGACAATGAAACAATTGACCATCTTCTACTTGAATTAGCATTTAAAGAACCTATTGGGACTAGTTACAAGCTTCACTACGTTGGTTTGGGCCTTGACAACAAGATATCTTGGAGGTCATGAGAAGTTGGCCCAAGATTTTATTAAAATGCCCTATGGGCAAATTTATGAATTATCTCACCCTCCTGTTTCGCAGATCCAAAAGGAAAAGAACAAAAGAGTTCTTGCAAGTTGAGGAGGTAATTACAATGATAAAACAAAGTATATGTGAAGTAGCAAACACAAGCTGTATCATGAGCTCGGAAACAATCTTCGTGAGATGGGACGAGGAGGTATAAAATAGATGGAAGGATCTCAACCAGCCAAAAGGGTGTAGGTGGCAATTATGCCATGAATAGTTAAATAAGACTTGTTAGTTAATGTAATAAAACATTGCTCCGAAGGGGTGTCAGTTGTGTCGTCAGTTGGTGACAGTTGAAGACTTAACCAACCGTGAGTCTATTTGTATTGAGATAGGAACAAGTAAAGGATGGTTGTGTACGGAGATTATTATGCTATAAAAAGTTATATCATTCAATCATATCTCACATTATATGTTTTGTATTCTCTTTGATTATTTCCATGATGTCATATGTGATTCATGTTTGGTATTATTGTTGAATGGTTATAATTACATTACACTGGCAACACATCTCGGATTAGGAATCTAACATTTTGGCCTCGTTGCCTAAGTTCGAACCTGGTGGCCGAGGGAAGTAGGATTGGCGGGATGGTGGCATAATGGGTCGTACATTGGACCAACAAGTCTTGGTAACTAACAGTGACATCGAGGACAATAACAAAGTGACCCGAGAGGACCAGTTGACACAGGATTTTGTTCACGCATGGGATGTGTCAGTTGACAAGTACGTGCAACAGGAGGCTCGAGAGAGAGCGGTCTCACCTAGTACGGTGCGTGTCGAACTCACAGTGAACAGTCTTGTATACGATCTTCTGGGTAGGCTTCCGCAATTGTTGGTTTGCAAGTTAGTAGAAGTTGAGGAGCAGCGAGAGGCAAGAGAAAGGGAAAATAGTAGGCAACAAATACTTCAGCGGTACGATGAGAAGAACCGGACGGAGCAAGAACCACACAACACTAGTAGGCATTGTACCTCCGGCAACCAAAATTAATGCCCCTTCTACCAAATAAAGACAAAAGGTGGACGAGGGAAGGAACACAATCGAAGGAAGTAGAAACTTTGGTGAGATCTCTACGGATTCAGCAACAGGCTGAGACAACAACAAATGTAACAACTTGCAAGAAGACCTATCAATCCGCCCAACCAAAGTGACACTCATACGACTACTGCGGAATCACCCACGCGACAAGAGTGGGAAGATACGATAAGAGAGTCACCACTCCCTAACATCCCGAGGGCACAAGAAGGGTCAAAGGCAAACAGTTGGGAGAGTAACTCCATTCGCGCAGAACCATCTGAGCACTTCGAGGAAGCCAATAGCGAAGAAAGGGACCTTGCAAGTGAGGTCGCAGACATAGTTGAAAGTACCATACAGGTCATCGGAAATGTAATGTTCCCACTTCATCCTTACTCAACTTACTCTAAAATTCCCCATTAGGATTAGATTGCGCGCAGTGATGGAAACTTATAACCACTCGCTACCATGACGCTTCCAACACTTAAATATGTTTTCTTTACCTTCCAGTCTCATCTCTAAGATGAACACCAAAGATATCTCATGATCTCCTATTCCATTTGATGCTATGGGACTTATGGTTTGTCTCTCCTAATGACCCAGTTCAATCAGATCAATGGCCAAAGTATATATTTATATATATAGTAGTCTTTAATTCCATTCCCTCTCTCTTAATGGTTTGGGGAATGCCTTTATATATTGTGATGATAATGACAAGTCCCATAGAAGGAGACATGTCTCGTGCCTATCCTAAATAACCTTCTTGGTCAATTGTACCATTTCATTGTAATTGTGGTTATTGTTGGATACATTTGTCTGAAGGAGATTGTTGGATTAATTATGTGTTGTCTTTGATGTCACACAAATGTCATATCAACTATCAAGCTCAGTCGGTCAGCAAAGCAGTTCCCAGTATTTACCGAGCTCAGTCGATCAGCAAAGCAGTTCCCAATATTTACCGAGCTCAATCGGTCAGCAAGGCGGTTTTCAAGTGTCTACCGAGATATCTCGGGTGTCGAAGAAAAGTATGGCAGAACACAATGTTAACCGAGCTTCCACGGTTATCAAAGGAAAGTTAGTGATTACCGAGCTCACTCGGTCTCCAAAGGATGTTGCAGAATTCGCAGTGCTTACCGAGTTCTCTCGGTCACCAAAGGAAATCTTTTCGGATTAGTGTTTACCGAGCAAGGTCGGCCCAGTAAAGGATTTTGTTAATTTGAGAAATAAAGTTTGTTTATTCCAGCCGACTGTTGTAATGATTAGTAATGTTTTGTAATAGTTATTAGTGCCGACTTGACAATCCGAATGGTATATATATAGTAGGTCAAGTTGTGAATTAAAAGTGTGCAAGTGCAAAGGAAAGAAAGTGTGAGCGAATTTTGAAGGATGATTAGATATCCTTGAAGAGCAGCAGAGATATATTTGATCAGGAAGGATCTAGTGAAGCAGAACAGAGATCTGTAATCAGCAATTCAATTGCATCACTATTCAGGTCACTTCATTGTTACTTTCTTACCATTGTAGCAGTGATTTCAAAATCTCCTAACCGAGTTGGTTTAACAGCCATTTTGTAAATCCTCTAACAAGGTGACAGTTCTATTGAATTGTTTCAAGACCTCTTACAAGGCCACTCCTAATAGGGTGATTAAATCCTCTAACAAGGTCACACCTAACAGTGTGTTTTGTAACCTTTTACCGGGTTGGCTCCTAACAGGGCATCACTTCAGAAGAGTGAAAATCAGTAACTAGTTACATTGGTGGTTTTTCCCATATTGGGTTTCCACGTTAAATCTGGTGTCTCTTGTGTTCATGATATTTTCTTTATTCATGTATAATTTCACTGATGAATGATTAAGAACAGTTATAATTAATACTCACTGCAATTACCGAGTTTCAGCATTTCTCTGTATGACAGCAGTAAATGATTTAATAAGACATCTAAGGGATCTGTGGTAATATTTTTGTGGTTAACTGATTCACCCCCCCTCTCAGTTACTACATCTTCATTTCCAACAGTTATCCCTCTTAATTGACGGGATCCTTGTTTAGTCATCGCTACAACTAATTATCTTCACGGGCATATTTCATAGAATTTAAGGATGTTGATTATAGTAAGCTTTAATAATCATCTTTAGTTTGCAATATACATATTACTCTTTTGTATCTTTATGATGACTAATTATTCAATTGGTATTAACTACTGTTAATCTCAGCTATCACTGTGGTCTAATTTATAATATCATTAGGTAGTTTGACAATTCACAATGGACACGAAATTGATTTCTAGATCAAATCTGGGAATAGATGTATAAGGTATCTTATTGATGCTTCTTTCCTTGACCCGATGCTTGTATAAATTACTGTCTTGGTGAAGTTGATGTTTACCAAGGAAATGTCCAATATTATAATGAGTTGAGAGCAACCATCTAATGCAGATATCTCATCAATATAATATGAGTTAGCATTTGCAGGGCTCGATAATGGATCCCCTTTTTTACTTGAGTATCAATCCTCATATATTTGGCAGTTCAAGGTGTGTCCACTTGCTTTACTTGGCAATGTTTTCTCATTCTATCCTAATCCTCCAACTATTTCAATCTGATTGATGCCTATAGAGAGGATTGAAGAAACAATTCTCATGAATGTTCTCAGTGACATTGAAATTGCAAGGTTGACACAAACTTTGGAACCGAGTGTTATTCACCGTTTAATTCTCTGGATTTACTAAGTGTGTTAGATACTGAATTCTGATTGAATTGACAATGCTATCTCTGATGACCCGTGGACCTGTTCGAATGTTAAATGTCATTTTGTTTATCATTTGGATAAAAATCATCGATGTCTCCCATTGACTTAATGGTGCGTTGACTGTTTACTCCCTTCTCCTCTACTCCCCATAAGGTGTGATGCAATAAGAGAAATAGAAAATGTTCCATGATTCGATGCGGTAGTCTTTTCTTATCTGACATGCTTATTCCTTCCCCTGGAATGCAACGTAGATTCTCCTTATCTATCTTTCTAGTCATAGGGGTCACCTCTACATCCGTGATGAGACATGCCCTTTTCTTCATCGTCTCCATATGCATAACTTAAACAATTTTGTTACAATTCATATTTGGCAATATAAACTAATTGTTTACATACGTGACTTGATTTCCTTAGTTCTCGTCTACTACCAAGGCACGTGCATTGTCTCTTGACTATCGGCTATATTTTAATTGACCATCGACTATATCATATAATCAATGTTGTTCCCTAACCATTTTACATCACTTAGTATAGTTAGCACCATTTAGTCAAAATCCATAAGGTACCGTAATGAATAAATTAGATCACCAATTATTAACCCATTATTAATTATTTTATATTTATAATTATTATTTATTAGATGCTATTCCATGTTTCTATTTGATTATTATTTATTATTTATATTTATTTTATTAATTAAATATTATATTATATTAATAATATATTGTACGATTATACTTATATCTTATATTAATATTTTAACAATATATTATTAAAGATAGATTACATTATATCATTTAAATTTTTCTTTTTATTATTATTCTTTATTTAATACAACTCTTATTAAATCTTATTTTAAAATGGGGATATCACAGGAAACCTCGTCATATCAAAACAACTTAAAATAGGGTGGACAAAACCAGAACTAGAAACTTCGGGGAGGAGGGAGTACCGATACTACATAGGTGTGTACAACAAAGGTTAAGGGGAAGGGGGACCACACGTGCTTGAAGGTGCAAGAGAAACACAAGGACGAGGCGGAGGAACTGACCCACCAAAGTTGAACAACACAAAGCGTACCGATTGAAGAAAAAGAATGGTGAACACCCCGGAGACGTAGAAGATTCCAAAATGCAGTGGAGGCGGATCAAAAGATCCGGTCTACTATTGTAATACATGTGTAATTATATGAGAGGCGAAGGGTCAAGATGACCAAGATTACTGGTTGAAGGCTTTTTCGGCCACCCTACGGGGAGTAGCAATTGATTGGTACACAGGGTTGCCAGCGGGGCCCAAGGCCACTTGAAATAATCTGAAACAAGTATTTCAAGATGAATTCAAGTTATTTCGTGATGATGACAAATTCGTAGCAAAAATATATACTACCTGCCAAGGGAAAAGTGAGACAGTTCGGGCCTATCATCGTAGACTAAACGAGCTCATTAGTAAGTTGGAAAGCCAACCAGCAAACGGATTGAACAAAAGATGGTTTATCAAGGGATTAACCCCCTTTATCCAGAAAAAAATAAAGGTGGTACCCCCATCATCCTACACGGACGCGTGCAACTGAGCGATGGATATTGAGAGTGAGAATAAAACATCCAGAGGAAAGAAGAAGGTGAGTGATGATGATAGTACGAATGATGATAGTGAGGGAGAGTCTAAGATAATACAGGCCCTCCGGAAGGAAATGATGAGGATGATGAAAGAGATGAGGGAAAAAAGGTGACCAAGGAGGGCAAGGAAGTGTGGTGCACGAAGATCAAAAGCAAAGGACGCACCAGGGCTAATTGTCCCAAGAAATCCTTTTGTGACATTTTCCAAGTGTTGGGACACTCCATTAAGGAGTGCCCACACAATCTGAAGGTGAGGAGCACTCAAGTGCTCTTCACACAAGAACAAGCAACCCCGCCGACCACACCACCAAGAACCATAAATTCTAATGCCTCACCGAGTGGTTATGGCAACAACCAAAGAGGAAGCAACAATAATAGCAACAACAACACCCCAAGAAGTCGCATTCAGTACGACGCAAAGGGAAGACCCATGATACAATGTCGTAGGTGCAACGAATAGGGCCACTTCGCTCGGGACTGCTATAGCGAGCAAGGTGGTCGAAGTCTCCTCTGCAAATGGTGTGGTCCAGGCAACCACGAGGATGCTAACTGCCCTAAGGGAAAGGCAGTAAACATGATAGAAGTAACATGCCCCGAAGAGGAAGTCCTCGTAATCACGAGGCTCCAGGCCAAGAAAGCCACCTACCCTGATCCACGTACGGAGAAGGAAAGATTGAAGGAAGCCAAAATGCAAACAGAATTGACAATTGAGGAAGAACAAAAGCGAACACATGGCACATCCAGTACCCCTATACGGTAAGCATCATAAGCCAACATCATACAATAGATGTTACAGGCGACCATCCCAGTACGAATGGCAGACCTACTAGAGACACTACCACAACTGAAAGTGGCAATCACCAACATTTGTGATACACACAGCGGTCAAGAGGTTAGCAGCCAAGGGATGAATGAGGCAGAAAGAAAAGGCCACGGAAATGATACTTCCACAAGTGGTAACACAGACCCTATGTTGTTGGCAATAAATGTGGGAAGAACCCTGGTAGTGGTGCAAATGGAAATCATGGGCCATACCCACACCAACACCATTGTGGACAAAGGGTCTGGAGTAAATGTGCTTCTAGAAGAGACTTGGAAGGCCCTTGGCAAACCGACACTCTGGCCGCCAACTTTCCACTTGGTAGGCGCTGACCAACATGGTATAAAACCGATGGGGACACTCATGGCCCAAAAAGTAATTATTGGGACCCAACAATTCTTCCTTGACTTTGTCATCTCCCTGGAAAAGAAAGGATACAAAACCCTCCTCAACAGAGCGTGGCTCATCTCAGCGAAGGCCAACCAAAATTGGAAGAACACCGTCTATATCATGATCGAAGGGAAGAAATATGTCATCGACCTCCGAAACAAAACATTGACCCAGGAATTGGCATCATACTCTGAATCCGATGAAGACGAGTACAATGAGGAAGGAGGGATGGAACCCGATGATAGAGTATTGAGGCTAGGGAATTGCTCAGAACATGAAACCAATTCACTCAACAGACTATTTCACTGGCAAACGGACTAAGAGATATTTTCGCCAACTCTTGGGGAAGAGAAACCAATGGAAGCGAGTAAGGTTATGAAGGATACTACTGACAGGACAGAGATGGAAAATGGAAGGAAAATAAAACAAGCAGAAATACAAAATACTCAAATTCAAACAATAGAGAGGGGGTGTAACAAGAAACCAAGGACACCAACCAAGGAGAAAAAGAAAGGGAAGGCAAGAAAGTACATTAGTATTTGTGCGGATCAAGGAGATTTACAGAGGCACTCCAAACTCATGTCGTATAATTGTGAGTACCCATATGGAACAAGCAATCCAAATAGCAAGAAGAGGTACATGAAGATATTTGTACGAGACCAAAAGAGGTCGTACAGTGAAAACAAGCCAAGTAGAATACCATACGATGGAAGTACAGAGCCAGATGCAGGAAAAGTGCAAACTCACAAATTTTAGAGCAAATCGTACGGAATTCATAGAAGGAGCACACAAGCCATGCAGAGAGTGTACGAGTCTGTACAAGAAGCACACAAGCCATGCAAAGATTGTACGTTGTATGGTGGGAAAGAAGAGCAAAAGTTGGGCGGCAATCGTACAACTTACGATCAAACTGACTGCATGTTGTACAAGAAGAGAAACATCCAAGATGGTTGTACACGGTACAGATGAGGGAGTGGGTGGAGGAATGGTCACCATATGGTTTCCAGAGGAGGAAGACACGAGCCATACAGACAAGACAAGGACCGTACGAAGGAGACAAGGTTGTGTCGTACAAAGGAGGAAGAGAAGAGCCATATGGGAGAGACAATGTTGGGCCATACGGAGGAGCCATGGCAGAACCGCACAGAAGAAGAGGAGAGTCATATGGAAGGAGAGAAAATGGAACCGTACGACAAGAACAAGCCGTATGAAGAATGAAATCAGCTATACAAGCAAATAAGAGTACCGTACAATGTAGAGAAAAGTTGCACGCCATACATGAACTCTCTATTTTCTGGCTCCTTCAACATTATTTTTGGCATCGAAAAAAATCAAGAAAATGATGTGCACCATGGAGTTTTGTGTGGTTTGGAAGGTGCTAATTTGGTCTTAGCGGCGGGGGCACTACCCCTTGACCCCGCCGGGGGCACTTCCCCCAAACACCGCAAGGGCGCTGCCCCTCGACCCCACTAGGGGCGTTGCCCCCAAACTCCCATTTTATTTTTGAACTACACTACAACTTTGAGTTTCTGCAGTACAAGTGATTATCTACACTCTTGTCATTAGTCTTCCTGGATATTACTTGACGGATACTTGTCATCTAGAAGACGACTTTTTCTTTTTGGAGGGGATGATGTAAGTTGCAATTATGCCATAAATAATTAAATAAGGCTTTTGTTAGTTAATGTAATAAAACATTGTTCCAAAGGGGTGTCAATTGTGTCATTAGTTGGTGACTGTTGGAGACTTAACCAACCATGAGCCTATTTGTATTTAGATAGGAACAAGTACAGGATGGTTGTGTACGGAGATTATTATGCTATGAAAAGTTATATCATTCTGGCATATCTCGCATTATATGTTTTGTATTCTCTCTAATTATTTCCGTGATGTCATCTGTGATTCATGTTTGGTATTATTGTTGAATGGTTATAATTGCATTACACTAGCAACACATCTCAGATTAGGCATCTAAAAAAGGGGAAATAAGGAACAAAAGACAAAAAAAAAGAGGACACCAAATGGGTTGCTCCTAGCCCTAGGAGGTCAAAACTGAACTTTATAAGAGACAAAAATGGTAAATGTTTGTCGGCACCTATGAAAAAGTTGGTTATGCCACTGACAGTGAAGCTAAAAAGGAAGCACTCATTCTAGGTCTAGATCTGTGGAAATCCAAAAATCTCAAACTTTTGGATATTGAGGGCAATTCCAACTTGTACACAAGCCATAATAAGAAAAGGCGCACCAAACTAGAATCTTAAAAATTGGGTCAATTTGGCATAGGAGCATTTGTGCTATATAGGATACTTTACCATCTCTCATAAATTTTGTGAGGTCAACATGATTGCTGACAGTCTAGCAAATCACAGTGTAGTAAAGATAAAAGGAAACTATTGTGGACTCGGATAACAATAGGTGGGCAGGGCTGGAATTGATCACATAAAAGGAAATGCCTAGCAGTTCCTGTGGTGAGTGGTATAAATTGATGCTTTCTGCGAAAATCAACTCTTTGAACTAGAAAAGATACGAACAAAAACAAAGGCCTTTTTTGTGCAAAGTGTCAAATGCTTAGTAATTGGGTGCTAAACACATGGGTTTGTCACATATATTGGAAAGGTTAAGGGAATGTTTCGTAATTTGTCAGAGGATTTTCAAATGATCTCCAACCATACGAAGAATTTTCTTGGGTTTATTGCTCTATTGGGATCTTTGTAGAGTTGTGGTGGCAGGCATGCGTTAGTTGATCAACTGTCAACCTAATTTGCTTTGGCAGGCCTGAGGATTTTCACAACCAACCATGGAAATAAATGAGGGAGGGCATATTCTATTGTCTAAGCTTTTGCATCGTTTCTTTATGCTCCTTGATTCAGTTAAGAGATGGCCCAGTCATTGGAAAAGTGCCTTGGGGTAAAATGCAGGTGTGCCAAGGAAGCTCCTGAAGTGCTGCTTGCATGCCTGTTTCAGCTCCAGAATGAAGAGACCCAAGATGCCATCATCAGCCTTGGGAACTAATCTTTGGCAGGATGGCCATGTTCATGACAGGGAGGTTTATGCTAGATTCTTCTCTTTGATGGTGCAAGTGTTAGCACACACACTATGGGGTGTTCGTATTGCTGGGAAAATTCTTTGCTCTAACTACACAGCGGCAGTAAGCAATGCTATCAACAATCTCCAAGTGGAACCAGATTCAAAGGTGATGTTGGGAATCATGAATTTGAATGCAGAAGGAAGGAAAACCAAGATGTAGAAGGCCTGGAACTTGTACAAGAAGGGTGTAGAAAAGAAAAACAATGTAGACTAGTTTAAGGCTTTCATGAGTGCTAATAGCGGCCTCATACCCCAAGAGACAGTTGATAGGATGCTGGATACTGGGGCAGGAATAGCATTTTTCTTTCACTAAGCCTCAAACAAGCTTTATAATTGTTCTTTTTTGAAGTTAAATGCAAGGGAGCTACCCACTTTGGTAGTAATTATCTTTATATGTGTGTGTGTATGTGTAATTTATTATAATTTATATTATATCATATTAAATATTAAATATTATAGAAGAATTCAAAACATAGTAAACTAATAATATTAGCATATTAACAAATTTTAACCATACCCATACCCAAACTAACAACTTATAGTGTAGTCATTATTGTTGTTTCCTTCTTGCACAATCTTGTCTATACTCTAGAATCTTAGAATACTTAAACGGTAAACATCATATGCAATGTGTATCACATGTACAAAGCTTATAGAGTAACTTATCTATAAGAAAGTACACTATACACACTACAAGGAATTGGAACACTTTCATTATATCTGAACAAAATGTGTATAGTCTCCAAAATACAAGCCTATGCGAAAAGTACAGATTCCCAAGGGCATCTAACCAAAGAATAGATAAGTTTTACCTTATACACAAGTCAATAGTATCATATAGTCAACGTCAAACCCACATGAAAAAAATTAAGAAATTGCACCCTCCCCCAGCCAGTTAGAAGTATAAAAGAAATTCACAAAAAAATCCCCCTATTATTCAAACCAACCCCAATAAATATTACAAATGTCTTATGTGGCATAAAGGCAGTCATTGTACCTTCACAAGTTGCTTAGCTTCATCTGAAATCATTCCACAAAAGAAGGTTTTCGAAGTATCTCCATGATAACCCTGACAGAGATAGCAATGCAACTATTAATGCTAAATTTCAATAAAATAAACAATGTAAAAAATATTTTGACACCAAAAAATGGTTAGAATTGTTAAAGGTATTAGGTATGCATAGAAACCAAGGAACTACAAGGAAAGCCTGAGTAATTGAAAAATTACGAATCAGACAAATTGGAAATACATACTCAAAAGTATTGTAATAGGAAATATTATTGACATAAAAGTAAGCTGATACATATTAATCATCTCACCTCATTTGATACAAAAGACACCTAGACCTATATAAAGATTGTGATCAGAACAAGAGCCTGTGCATTTGAAAATATCCTACCCAATAGCAGGTATTTCTATGAAAAATCCTATATATTATGCACTTATTGTGTCATCCATGGTTACCTCATCTTTACATAAACAAGGAAGAAATTGGTGCAACCTAGAATACAAATTGCAATCGATGTCTTACTTAAAGTAGAAGTTTTCCAGGGGGCTATCCTATTTTTTATTCACTGTCTATAAGTCCTAATACATCCTACACACAATCCTTTCATGAGAATCTGTCAGATGTATATTCTAATCTCTCCAACGGTACAAGAAGATAGCTGTGACAGAAATTATTAACATCATATATCAGCAAATGAAGACAAGTATTTTTTCAGATAGAATTGTGAGATCCTTTTCTGGAGTTCAACATAAACTTGTCTAATAATAAATATCTATTTTCTATTTTTGACATCAATGGCAATGGTTTCTACCAAGCTGGTCACAATTAGAAAAGGAATACAATTGCCATTGAAAAGAAGGGTCAGAAGTATGCAATTGATCTAAAGAACATAAGGAAGCAACTTCCTCTAACTCTTCATATTTGGATTTTGAAGAAGAATAGATGGAAAATCAGACTTCGGTGGAACCAAATGACAAAGAAATTACAGAGCTATAGTCATGTTCAAAGGTCCCTTAATCCCCATTGGAAAATGGAATATTATAAGGTATGTCATTAACTTGTAGTTTTCTGGAAGCTACTACACTTGGTGAAGAGCAACAGAAAGAATAATGCAAAATTATGAACGGAAATTACGGAATATCTTAGAATACATTTTTGGTAAATAATTGAATGAATACAATGAAATGACCAAACAATCATTTAAAGGATTACAAAGATGATGTTTCTATAATTAAACAAACGTAAATTAGAAACTATCTAATATTTACACTAAGTTACAATATTGACCATTAATTAATAAATAATAAAGATATTATTCTAATACCCTCACTTAATGGTCAATCTATCAACTACACCAAGTTGCCCCTAAATTTTACAAACTTGTCCGGGCTCAGAGACTTGGTCAGAATATCTGTTGTCTGGTCTGCAATTGAAACATACAGCAACTGAACTAATTCGTCTAAACCACTTCCAAATGCAGTGACAATGGAGTTCAACATGCTTGGCTCTCTTGCAGAAGACCAGATTTTTGGCCAGTTTGAGCGCTCCTTGATTGTCACAGTAAAGGGGAGTAGGATCTATATGTTTGAAAGCATCCTCCGAAGCCCCTTACAAGCTGTCTTAACTGCTCCTCGATACTCAGCTTTTGTCGAGGAAAGAGCAACCACCTGCTGCTTCTTGCTAGTCCATGTGACTGCACTAGATCCCAAACTCAAAACAGATCCAGAGGTTGATTTTTTGTCATCAACGGAACTTGTCCAATTTGAGTCTATAAAACCAATAAGCCTAGGATCGTGACTTTTGTTGTTTGAAGACCAAAATAAGAATTGCCCTTCACATAATACAACACACACTTCACTTCTACCCAATGATCAGCCTTGGGGACTATAATGAAGCCTGAAAAGTAGCTCACTGCAAAACTAAGATCAGGCCTAGTAGCAGTCAGGAAGATGAGACTACCCAACAATTGTCTAAATGTTGATTCATTCACCACAAGTGAATCTGATTTAGCTGTCAACTTCAGCCCTTTCTCCATAGGTGTTGATGCAAGTTTGCAGTCTTGCATCAGAAACTTGTCCAGCAAACATCGTGCATACTTAGACTGAGATAAGAAGATACTACCTCCAATCTTCCAAACTTCAGCACCTAAACAATAGTGTTGAAGACCCAAGTCTATCATGTCAAAGGGTTGACACAAACTCTGTTTAATCTGATCGAGCAAAAGTGCCAAACTGCCAATGATAATCAAGTCATCAACATAACAACAACAAGAATATCACCACCAATATTTTTAACATACAAATTAGAATCAGATGAACTCCTCTAAAAGTCATTCTCTGTAAGACACTTATCAATTTTGATGTACCAACCCCGAGGAGCCTATTTTAGGCCATAGTGTCCTTTCGCCAATCTGCACACCTAATGTTCTTTTCCAGCAACCTTAAAACCAAGAGGTTGCGTCATGTAGACTTCTTCTTGCGACTCGCCATTGAGAAAGGCGCTCTTAACATCCATGTGATGGATCAAACTAAGATGCTAAGGCAAGGAAAAGTCGTATGGTACTCATTTTGGCTATAGGAGCAAAACTCTAATCATAGTCAATTCCTTTTTTCTGTGAGAACCCCCTCGCAACAAGATGAGCTTTATATTTGTCAAGGGTTTCGTCAACTTTGTACTTAACTTTATAGACCTATTTGCTCCTAATGGGCTTCTTCCTTGGAGGAAGATCAGAAAAAATCCAAGTGTTATTCTTCAAAAGACTATGGTGTCTAGCTTCCACAGTCTTTATGTAATGTCCCCAATTTTCATAAAGTGTTTTAATTAGGTTAATTAATTAAGTGGTCCCAAACAGCAAAACCTAGTATGCAAAACCCTTGCCCACATGACACACTGTGATGTCCCCATTTTGAAATAGAAATTAATATTTTATAAAATAATATTAGAAATTTTAATAAATAAAATGAGATAATATAATCTATTATCAAAATAATATATAAGCATACAAATATATTATTAATATAAAATATTATTAAAATAATAATAATAATTAAAATATGATATATAAATATAGTATATTATAATATATTCATGAATCAATATAATAATATTAATAAATTATTAAATATAATACATAAGTAATCACACTATAATGATAATTTATTATTATTTATAATATATTATTCATATAGTAAATATAAATAAACAAAATAACATAATATAATCCAAAAGACATGACTTTTGGAAGAAAAAAAAAGGTATAAGAAAACAATTACAGGGAAAAAGGAAAGAACGCGAAGAAATAATATGGAAAACTTGGGAGAAAATAATATAGGAGAAAATGAAGGAGAAAAGCTAGGAGAAAATGAAAGGAGAAAAGATAGGAGAAAATAAAGGAAGAAATGTAGGAGGAACTCAAGGGAGGAAAAAAGAATATACACAAAACAAAGGAGAGTAAAAGATAAAAGACTTTCAGCAAAAATTCAACATGGTGGTATGTCATTTAATATAAATAAATTCTTTATATATATATATGAACATTTCTATTTTCATTTATGTAGATATTAATATATATATATATATATATATATATATATAATTAAGATATATATATATATATATGTAAATATTATGAGAATTCTTAATCAATGCATTCTTGAGTAATTCTAGATTTCTTTTATGAATAAATCTAAAAATAATGAGTGTATAAGCAACATTAAAGTTTGTACATTTTTATGTCCACCATAGATGATGATATGGATTCCATATAAAATGAATCTTATATTCATTAGAGAGGGATCCCCATATCTGGAGGGGGCTAAAGGAAATTATTATAGTTTCCCTAGTCTCGAGATTGTTATAATCTCACGTAGGCAGTATATATACTGATGTCAGTCATATGCATATGCGTAGGCTTGGATAGCATTTATTGTTTCCAAGAGATTCTTATGGGCAGTGCTCTTTGGGATGACGTGTCGATAGCCTAGTTGCTTAGAGTGGATCTTATATCCCTCAAGCCGAGAATCGGGAATTCTGTGAAGCCCGACCTAGAGGCAGCCTTAAGAATCAAATCCCCCCTTACTAACTTAGCGTAGAGTATGAGTCATGTAAATATTGTGTAATATTTTGTACTAACATCGGTTTTGCAGGACATTATAAAAGGAGAACAAGAAGGGACATTACACACACCCCTTGCATACAGTCCTTCACCGTACGTACTTAGCTCTCATTGTATGGCAACACTCCACAATATTCCATATGGTACTAATGTCCAACACACCCATACGGTCAACCCTCTTCTTTGTCCGTACGGTGACAATTATGTACGACAATGATAATTTCCACCGTACGATAAGTACTCCCTACCCATACACCTTAGTCACTCCACTGTACGCACAATCTACCTTACTCCCATACAACACTCCTTCCTGTACGAACTCAGCACACGTACGGCTCCAAACCGCCAATCCCCACGGCAAGGCCTCCATACCACGATCGTATGTCTTTTCCTATTGATGCTCGATGTAATGTCAAGTAGAAGGAATATAATGTTTCCAAGCTATATTATCGAACACACACCATCCATTAGAATTAATTGCCAAGAACAATGAATTCGTATTTCCAAGATATATGCCAGATTACATCAAGTTTGTCTTCATCTGAAGACTTCACAAATTTGAACACTAAAGCACAAGTGAAATATCTAGGGCGATATCACGAACGACAGACTAGGGTGAGCCCGCACACCACACACCATACACTGCACGACTACACACGGCACACCACACATCGCACGCCGCAATTCAACACCCTTCGATACACAACACCTTCGACACTCAACCTTCAACACTTGGTACCTAATGAATAAATATTATACTCAATATATTCAGAAATATGAATGGCTATTACTAATTACTATAATCCAAGGTAACACAATAGTTTGTAGATCAAGGCATATGCAAACCATAGAATTTAAATGCTATCAATTGGCAAATTATATTCTCAAATTGTATCCAGATGCACAAATTTATCTTCGCAAGAAGACTTCACAAATTTGACAATGAAGTACATAGTGAAATATCTAAAGCAATATCTCCAACGACAAACTAGGATGAGCAAAGACTCCCACCGAAACTACGGATACAAAATAGGGAGGATATTCCACCTCCGAAACTGCATATAGCCAAATATCAAATTTCAATTGGAATTGCAAATACACAAGAAATATAAAACAAACAACTGCCTCCTATAATGCCAACTATTGCCTTATAAAGAGCTCCAAGAAGTTTCCCGAAGGGATACAAATGGACCGACACACTTTATTTATTATTTTATTACTTGGGGCCCCTTCATTTAATAATTAAATTAATTAATTAAATAGGTCCTTATGATATTATTTAAATTTTTGGACCTCTTAATTAATTAACCTAATTAAAACACTTTATGAAAATTGGGACATTACAAATCCTCACCACCCAAAGCTTGCTTGCCCTTAAGCAATCCATCCTTAAACCATTTTCTAACTTTGAAGCTCGAGGATCCTAAACCAAGTGCAGGTGGAGAAAGCCATAACATCAAAAATCTCCATGTTGCAATGTGACAACGACCACCACCTCCTTAATGCACCTGGATGTAGGCGAGAAGAGTAAATATCCATCAAGCTTCCACTACTCCACTCTAATATAAACGTTGCCATGCCCAGAGTCATCTGGATCCCACTGAAGCCAATCATCACATCCATTGATGTTCAGATCCCAAGCTTTTATGCTATCGTGCCAATCAATTACTTTCAAAAAATGGTCTAGAATCTCAAAGCTCAGATGCAACTTGTTCTTCTCATGAAGTTGCTCTTTTTCTGATATTCAACCAAACTATAGAGATTGCTCCTACAAGGGATCATTGGTAGAGGCCGCATCTCCATGAGGCTTATCAACCATTGGTAGAGTTGGCTCATTCGAAGGATCACTGATAGAGTTTGTATTTCCATAAAGTTGGTCGTTGAATGTTGGCTCGAAAAAATCCATGCAAGCATCTTCTTCACCGTTGTGGTTGCCTTCAAGATTTGGGTGATCTCCACTTGAAGGGATAATTGTTGATTCTTGCTTGTCCATATCCTCATGTTGCTAAAGTGGATTTGTGAGCATGTCTTTATCCTCTTTAGAATTTAAGGTGTGGTGTAGCCCATTGCCAATCTCCCGCTTCAGATTATTATTGTAGACCCTGTTACCCTCAAAGGATGGATATTTCATTCGAAGGTCTATGTAGTCCTTGAGAGACGTGTCCATCTGCCATCCACCATCAACCCAATCCTGCTTGATTTGCTTTAGTGAATCAGCCAAAGTGAGCGGATGCATTTCCAATTGCTCATCCCTTGGAGGGAAAATCGACATCTTCGGTCTTGTATCAGTTCGATGTGTACATGACATGTTGCCCCTCATTCTTCCATTCCATCACTGGGTGCAATGACTCTTCCAACAGGCTGGTAGGATCAATAGCTCTAATACCACTATGATGTACCAAATGACCAAACTTGGAATGCAAAACCCTTGCCCACATGACACACCTCCTGCGTACAATCCTTCACCGTACGTACTTAGCTCTCACCGTATGGTAACACTCCGCAATACTTTGTACAGTACTAATGTCCAACACACCCGTAAGGTCACCCACCCATACGGCCAACCCTCTTCTTCGTCCATACTGTAACAATTCTATATGGCCAGGATAATTTCCACCATATAGCAAGTACTCCCTACCCGTACACCTTAGTCACTCCATACGCACAATCTACCTTACTCCCGTAGGTCCCCGCACACATACAACTCCACACCACAAACCCCCACAGCGGGGTCTTCGTACCACAATCGTATGTCTTTTCCTGTTCATGATCGATGTAATGTGAGCTAGAGGGAACATTATGTTTCCAAGTTGTATTATCTAACACACACCGTTAATCAAAATGAATTGCCAAGAACAATGAATTCGTATTTCCAAGATATATGCCAAATTACATCAAGTTTGTCTTTAACAGAAGACTTCACAAATTTGAACAATCAAGCACAAGTGAAATATCTGGGGCGATATCTCCAATGGAAGACTAGGGTGAGCCCGCACACTACACATCGTACACCACACACCACACGTCGCACACTACAGTTCAACACCCTTCGGCTCCCTTCAGTACCCGACCACTTCGACACTCACCCTTAAGCACTTGGTACCTGACGACTGAGTCTTATACTCGATATATTCAAAAATATGAATGGCTATTATTATAATCCAAGGTAACAAAATAGTATGTAGATTAGGGCATATACAAACCATAGAATTTAAATGCTATCAATTGGAGACTTGTATTCTCAAACTGTATCCAATTGCACAAATTTGTGTTCGCAAGAAGACTTCACAAATTTGACAATGAAGTACACAGTGAAATATTTGAAGCGATATCTCCAACAACAAACTAAGGTGAGTAAAGACTCCCACTGAAACTATGGATACAAAATAGGGAGGATATTCCAACTCCGAAACTGCGTACAACCGAATACCCAATTCCAACTAGAATTGCAGATACACAAGAAATATAAAAGACACGACTGCCTCCTACAATGCCAACTACGGCCATATAAAGAGCTCTAGGAAGTTTCCCGAACGGATACAAACAGGCCGACATACTTTATTTGTTATTTTATTACCTAGGGCCCCTTTTATTTAATAATTAAATTAATTAATTAAATAGGTCCTTATGATATTATTTAAATTTTTGGACCACTTAATTAATTAGCCTATTTAGGATACTTTATGAAAATTGGGTACATTATGTTTGCCCACTTAGGAATCCCTTTAGCCTCAAAATATGTTTGAGGCTCAAAAATACTATGAAAGTTGGTCATGAGAACAAAGTTGACTGTATTTTGCTGCTTACTCTTGTTTCTGGAAGATCTACCCTCGATGAGTTCATCAAGACAGAGATCATTGATGGTTTTAGCCCACCATTTAGGTAGAAGAGTAGGACAACCAAAATGAGAGGCAGGAGAAATAACTAGAATAGGTTCAATAGGAAGCACATCATCCGGAGAAAATTCGTGTAGGGCATCATCAAACTCAGAGTCTGCATCACCTTCCCATCGAGTGAACCAAATGGAAGTCCAACACCCAAATCAACAGCCTTCAAAGGTTGATCCTCATTATTTTGCACAAACAAGGAAATTTGAAAAGGTCCTCATTCTTCATCAAAGAAAACATCACCACTGAAGATTAGACAATAAATGTCTATATCAATCAGTCGGTAAGCCTTGTGGTTGTCATTGTACCTTGTGAACATAACTTTATGACTCTTGGAATCCAACTTAGAGCTTAGGGCATCTGGAATCCAAACATATGCTAAAGAGCCAAAGACTTTTGCATGATTGATCCTAGGTTTGTGACTAGTCCAAGCTTTCTCAAGAGTCTACCATTAAAAACCTATGTTGGAGATCGATTAAGGAGATAGACAGCAACGAATATTGCTTTTGCTAAAAATTTCTTAGGAACATTTTTATGTTCCACAATTGACCAAGCCATTTTACTTATAGTGTGGTTTCGAATTTAAACAATGCCATTCTACTAAGGAGTGTAAGGTGTGGTTAATTGGTGTTTGATGTCGTGTGCATCACAAAATTTGGAGAAAGTAGAACAAAACTCCCCCTATTACTTGACCTAACAATGACTATGGGTCAGCCAGACTCTTTTTCTACCAAGGCCTTAAACTTTTGAAATACAGTAAACACAAGTGATTTCTGTCTAAGAATGTATACCCAAATTTTACAACTGAAATCGTTAACAAAAAGAAAGAAATGCATGGCACCAGTAACAAAATATCTATTCATTGGACCACATACATGAACGTGAACCAACTGCAATAAATTTGAGACTCATCATGCATGAGTCACCATCCTTGAATGGTGTCTTGTGCTGCTTCCCAGCCTGACAAGCTCCACAAACTCAGTGATTCTGAGTCTGAATCTCAAGTAAGCCAAGAAGTAGATACTCCCAAACAAGTTGTGCAAGATAGTGAATGTTCAATTGGCCATACTATTGATGGAAGATGATTTAGCTGCAAAGGCATGCTCAAGAGAATCACCCATATCCACAAGCCTATACAGACCATGATCCTTGATGCCAACAGCCATAGTAGTGCGATTCGCATGATCAACAATCAAACATTTGTGTGAACTAAATACTACATAAAGTTGAGGGGAATGCCTCGTAATCTAGCTTACAGAGAGAAAATTTAGTTCCATACCCAGAATGTAGAATACATTGAGGAATCTCAAGGGCAACAATAGTATACTCTTCTCCTCCCAAAATGATTGAATCTGTGAAAGGTGAGAAGTTTGTAACCCAATCACATTGATGAGTAAAGTGTCAACAAGCACCAAAGTCTATGTACCAAGCAAAAAACTTCACATGATCTGCAGGTCGCTTTGCCATGACATAATAAAATACAGATTCTTTCTACTCAAAGTGCTCTGCAACATTGCCCTTAGGCTAAGACTCTCCCTGCTTCCGTTGTTCATAAGCAATCCGATTCCAACAATCCTTTATCAAGTGACCAAATTTGTGGGAGTACTTACACTGAACTTTCTTCTTCTTCGAGCTATTTTGAAAATGACTAGAGCCTTTCTACTGAGCTGATTGAGATTTGTCTTTATCCTTGTGAAAGTATTTCGTTGCGAGGGCTTGTTCAAAGGATGACAAAGTGGCACTACTACCAAATGGTTGTTTCCATTGGTCCTGTTGTAGAAGTTTGGTGCACAAGTCTAGAAACTTTAAGTCAACATTTATTGCAGTCATGTTGAGCGTTTCAATGAAATGCTCATAGGATTTAGGTACACTCTTTAGGGTTATTACTACCATATCTTCTTCCTCCACTTTCCAACCAATGGCCTCTAGCTTATCTCGAATGTCCTCAATCTTCTCCAAATGCTCTTGTAAGGACATACACTCATCCATCATGATAGAAAATAGCTAGTTCTTCAAGAAGAACGCATGGCTCATATCCGATGTCTCATGGAGATCCTTCAAAATAGTCCAGATCTCTGCAACTATCTTGTCGGATGGCACTTGTGGCAACTAATGATCAGTAACTGGAAGCTTGATAAGCATGATTGCTTCTCGGTTGCACTCGTCAAACTTATCCTGATCTTGTCCAAGTTCAGTAAGACAAGCCTCTTTACCCTAAACAAGCTCATCAAGGTGACGATATTCGACAATATTCATCATCCGCAGCATCCATGTGGTAATTTTTTTGTTGAATCCCTGACTGGCCTCCAACATCATGTTGGTTGAAGGCACCATTTGCACACTTTTTGAGACACATAAAGCAAGAAATTTTGAAGAGGCAAAAAACTAATTGCGGAATCTAGGGCACGAATCCCAATGCACAAACAAAGGCAAATTCAAAAACAAACTTCAAGAAGTATGGAGTACAACTAGTACAAATTCCAAGGTACACATTTTCCACAAACCCAAAAAATTATGATGAAGACCTATAAATCTTTCTAAAAAACCCACAAAGAATCTCTAGGTTAGAATTTATTCTGACTAAAAAATTAGAGGATTTTTCAAAAACCCTACCCAGCCAAAAGTCAAAACCCTACGTAGCAATCAAATGCCCAGAATGTTTCTTAAACCGTTTCAGAAAATCACAAGCACACACCCATGTGGTTCACAGACTACAAAAAACTCACAACTAGAAATGTGAGCATAACACACAAGACGTTGCCAAGGAAACCCTCGGCGAATTAGAGGTCGAGGATAAATTGGTAGACAATGACGGAACCCATGGTCGAGCTGCAAATATTAGAAATCAAACGTGAAAAATCCTAGCCGTAGAAAAATGGCAAAGAAAAATGCACAGGTCGTAGCTTGGAAGAGAGTAAGAAAACATGAAAAAATCACGTTGAAACAAATGTGGGTCGTCACTGACAATTGCATAGGAAACCCCATCAGCCTTTGCAAAATGCAAGCAGGTTGTGGAGCAAAGAACGGCTCCCTAAGAAAGATGCATTGATACAAGAATATGCAGAAAAAAAACACGAGCGAAACAACTCTTGATTTGCAAAATCAAGATTTTTCTCAAAATCTGATGATTCTCATTCCTATAACCCACAACCAAGAAAAACTCACAGGTTTTTGAAAAAGATTTCACTAAAATAACAAAAATTTAAGAATAACAAGAAAAAAATTTCCCACTCTAATACCATGTTTTGGTAAATATTTGAATGAAAAAAATAAAATGATCAAACGATTATTTAAAGGATTAAAAAGACAATGTTTCTATAATGAAACAATCGTAAATTAGAAACCATCTAATATTTACACTAAGTTACAATATTGACCATTAATTAATAAATAAAAAAGATGCTATTCTAATAAATACTAAGAGCAAGATATTTAACATGAAGCATACAACTATTGGTCAACTCAAATTAACATCACAAAAAAGTTATAGGAAAAGAAAAAGAAAATTAGAAAATAAAGAAACAATGAAAAGGAAAACGTGAAAATATTATTTGACAAGTGAAAGACAATAATAAAGGCATAATTACATAAAAGCTTGATTACATGACCTGAATATATTAAACAACTAAATTATGTTGTACGACCAAGCTTAGTACTATGGCGGCAATCATTTTAACTCAATGTGCATTGTACATTTACCATTTTGCTCCAAATCATACAACCTATTCAAGTTCTACATTCAAAACAACTACTCCCCTTACATATTGTATAGCCAAATCATTTTTCTCTTTCAGAATACACCATGCAGCGGACCAATTTTTACATCATATGATTGGTTTTGCTATTTGTTGTATGGTAGGTCCATTTTATGACCAGTTTCTCTATTTCTTCTTCTTGAAATACATTTAAGTCTCTTCTTGAAATTGATTTGAATGACTTCTTTCCTCCTTGATTGATGAAGCATCAAGTGATAGTGAATCTTGAAAATCCTTTGCATCACTTATTCCTTTTGCTAAGTTCTCCATTTCAGATTCTTGATGATTTTTCCTCATAGCAACAACTCATAGCTCTTTATGCTCTAACACTTCCAAATTTTGATCATCACTTGCCACGATTTTGCTTGCTTGAATATCTATTTTGACTTCCACTTGAACACATTCTTCTTTGCATGCAATGCGTCAAAAGTCATCCTCCACTGTGACATTTTGATCATTAGGCTCAATCATGCTATCCTCTTGTAACTCATTTCTTTCACCGTTGGATGATTTTGATGCCAAACTAATTTGCTGAAGGTCTATACTCCATATTTTATCTGTAATATTCAGATGACTACATTGTGTGTTCAAGATATGCACTTCAGATTTTGTTCATGAGGCAATCCCTTGATGGCCTTAATAATCCAAATCGGCACTTGACTTGGTTGACAGATTCTTCACACAATGAACATTCAAACTTTGAATGGGTTGTTATGGATCTTACACCAACAAGACAATAATATTTCTTCTAGGCATAATCCATTATAAATGCTAATCTGATTCTCAATCCTCCTAAATCTTGATAATGCCTTAGTTTTAACTTCTAGAATACTGATATCACTGGGCTCTACAACAACGCCACTTTGGCAACATCCCAAAAGAAAGTCGTTCTTTATCATGCCAACTCTATTTTTAAAAAAAATGTTAAACAATTTAGCTCATCATGCTCAATGGTCTCATGAATCTTGCATTTTCTTGTAGATGCAAATTCAAATGAACACCATGGATGTAACTATACATTCAAATCCCAAAAAGCTGAAGAATATAAACTTGATGATCATCTTGACAACGAGAACCACGATACGGCTGCCCATCCATTGAGAAATCCTTTGCTTTTTTTAATTTTTCTGATTTTTCAAAGAAAAAAAGTGTAATGTCCCCATTTTTAGCTCACCATGGTTCATGGTTTGGATTAGCCTATCAGTGGTCCTCGTAAGCTAAGTCAGATGTTTAGGGGGTCTCAATTGGCAGAACCTAAGGCCAATTACCATTCCATATAATGTCCCCGTCATAAAATAAATTAATTAATAATCTCTTGTATGCCGACCGATTGATTTAGCTTATCTCTGTCCCTTTTTATTTTTGTTTCGTAGGTGTTTGCCGCATCGGCTTCTTTTGCAAACCCTCGGGAGTTTCTCCAAAGGGGTATTTATGACCAGCATGTAGGATGTATTTTTCATATGTTAAGATTTGATACTTTATTTGTATTTTGCGAATTCCTGTTGGGATTTTGTTGTCTGCCATTTCAAAGGTGTAATATGCTCCCTATTTGGTACTTAGCAGTTTCGGTGGAATTCAACCCTCACCCTACTCGTTCTCTAGTTCCGGATTTGGCAATCTGAAGCGATATCTATTATTCATATTTCATCTTGCAAGTGTTTAATTCCGAATTGTGTGATGATATTAAAGACTGGAACATATTAAGGCTAGAGACTTCCCCCCATTGTACGGCTCTCATCCCTAGGCGTACTCCCAACTCATTTCATACCACCTGCATTCTTCACTGTACGGCCCGCAATCAGACACCATACAGCATCTTCACTGTATGGCCCTCAGCCTCCACCTTACAACTGCCACAGACATTGTACGACACATCCACCGTACGGCCTACAACAGTCACCGTACGGTCCTTGCATCGTACGGCCACCTTGTTGCACAGCAGAGAGCTCATTCTAGGTTTGGAACATTACAGCGGTATCAGAGCTTCAGATCCTGCCAACCTGTGGACAGTGGATGAAAATTTATAGCCAGAAACGAAGGAGATCCCACTCAGCTGATAGAATGGCAGATCAAGAACCCACTCCCACTGAATTCATGGCGCTATTGAGGGATCTTTCGAGGAATCAGGCACAAATCAATGACACTCAACGACTTATGGAAGAAGCTCTTCGGAAACTGGTAGACAATAAGATATCTGGGGAACAAAATGGTCACAGTGCCGACTTGTTTACAGGAAAAGCAAATCCTCATTTGGCACACTCCCACCCTTCCATGCCAATTTTACCTCCAAGGACGGAGGCACCACAAGGAGAAACAAGAAATTATTATAAAATTTAATATGATATTTAATTTGCAACCCTTTGTAGGTTTTCCAACATTTCGGTCAACATCCATGTGTAAAAAATACTGGACAACTAGCTCAGATGGATATTGACCATGACTACGAAGAGACAGTCAATTGTGTCGAACGCCACACAGTCTGTAAGGAGGGTGCATGTTTGCATAAAAAAAGGGGAAGAATGGTTTGCAAGTAATTTTTTCATCAATTAATATAGAATAGATAAAAATTATATATTAACTATTCCCATAAATTAATCAAAATAGATGCTCACTTCTTTTTCTGTTAGGTACAATGCACCTTGGCCATTGAATTTGGAGGGATCCAAGTTATGTGAGGATCCAAAATCAGGTGAAAGAAAATTTGAGCCTGCTAGAAACGATGATAGAGTGAATTCACATAATCGGTACATACTGCAACTGTGTAGGGCAAATATAGATTGGCAACCCGTTCTTTCAAAACATGCAGTTATTAAGTACATTGCAAAGTATGTAGCAAAAGCTGAGAGGAGTTTAAAAACCTATTCAAAAATGTTGATGTGTTTGTCAAACCTGGAAAATCCTGATGATTTGGCCGCGCGAGCATACAGAAAGCTACTCACAGAAACAGTTATAGAGAGGGATATAGGAGCCCAGGAAACATGTCATATGTTGTTAGAGCTTCCATTGGTTGAGAGTAGCAGAAGGTTTGTTAATCTGAATGTCTCACGTGAGGTTTTCAAACCTGTAGCAATAAACAATGAGGAAATTGATGAAGAACATGCCAAATCTTTTATAGATGGCTATAAAATAAGGCCAATTTGTATGGAAGGTATCACCTTAATTGATGCAGCCAGATCTTGGATATACAATCCTAGAAAAAGAGGAGACAACAAATGGGGACCAAGGCAAAAGATGGCTATTGTCAGAGTTTTCCCTAGGTTTGTATCCATTCCTCTGCGTGATTCGAGTAAATGGGTAGAGTTTTGTTTATCTGAGTTGTTGTTATACAAGCCTTTTTGTAACATTGAAAGAGACATTGGTCATGATAATGATACTATAGTACAAAACTGGGAATCACTCAATTATAATCCTTGGCATGTTCAAAGAGTAGCACCTACAGAAAATGATGATCCTAGCAGTGCTTCTGAAGTGGAAGATAATGAAGTTCAAGAAAATACCACAGAGCATGAATGGGAAATCATCTCCAGACTACATCGTGGTCAACATATGCAGGTTTCTGAGATAGATATGTTAGGAAGAAGAGATGTTGATAGAAATACAAACTGGTGTAGTGAATATCAAGGTGAAGATCATACTGCTATAGCAATCAAATTCATAGGAGAAATGAAGAAACATGGATGTCTCATATATGATGACACACCACAATGCATCAACTTAACAAGCCTCAGTGAGAAGCAACAGAAGGCAATTGATATTATTATGACACACTACCACAGAAATCAGGTCGGGATGCCTTTGTTTATGATAATTCAAGGAACAGCAGGAACAGGAAAGTCTTATCTAATCGGTGCCATCAGTCAAATTCTTCAGAGTGCAGCTTTGCCAAGTCCTTCTCCGCTTCTATTACTTGCACCAACTGGAGTTGCGGCATTCAATATAGGAGCTTCTAAAATTCATTCAAAGTTGAGAATACCAATTAGAGATTTTTCTCAGCTAGAGGGGACGTGACTCACAAGTTTGCAAGAAGAGATGGCCAATATCAGGTATATTTTGATTGATGAAATGAGCTTCATTGGTCAAAACTTGCTGGAAAATATAGATTCTCGACTCAGGCAAGCCTTCCCGCAAAGTGCTGACATAAGCTTTGCAAGTATACTTTCATTTTTTCTAATGACGCTATTTTTGTGCTATAATCTTTATTATTATAACTCATCTATAAATACAATCATGTAATTTTCATAGATAGTCTTCTAATCATTTCTCTTACTTTATTTTAGGTATATCTATTATTTTGGTTGGTGATCTTGGTCAGTTGCCTCCAGTGAATGACAAACCGGCATATGCTAGCAACAGGCAGGCAAAGTTACTCTGGCAAGAATTCAAAACAGTGGTTACATTAGATAAAATATTTAGGCAAGATGGAGAAAACATCCACCAAAAAAGATTTCGTCAACTTCTCACAAATGTGAGAGATGCGAGTCCAAACTTGGATGATTGGAACTTGCTTATGATGAGAACCCCTGTGAGGTTAGATGCTGCAACCAATGATGAGTTTGACAAGACAATGCATTTGTTCTCTACAAATGCCAATGTTCGTAACCATAACTTGAGGATGTATTTTTTGAGGCAACTTGTTGCATGTAGCCTTGCAACTAAGTCAAGGAACGGTAATACAATTGAAGATTGCTCGAATGAAGAACTTGATCTAGAGTTATTGTTTAGTAAGGATTCGAGGGTCATATTAACTACAAATCTATGGATTGAAGCCGGTCTTGCCAATGGATCCTTGGGATATATCCGGAATATTGTGTACAAACCAAGAACCGCCCCACCTGAACCACCTGCTTATGTTACGGTTGAATTTGATAATTATTCTGGATTACCATATGATGACCATCATCCAAGAATAGTTCCAATATCACCAATCCAAAGGGGTAGAACCTTTCAATTACCATTAAGGTTGGCATGGGCATTGACAATTCATAAATCTCAGGGACTAACTCTTCCGAGAGACACAGTTGATATAGGCCCAAGAGAAAGAGTAGGATTGACATTTGTAGTTGTATCTCGTGTAAAGTCTCTAGAAGGCTTGAGAATCATGCCACCTTTCACATATGATCGCTATGAAAAAATGAAGACTGGGAAACAACTTTCCAATAGGAAAGCAGAAGAAATTAGACTCAAGTGTCTTGAAAATCAATGATGTATTGTAATGTTGTATTGCTATTAAATATTACATTGTTTATTAATCGCCTATTTTGTGTCATTATTGTTCAAAATTATCCTTATGCATTGAATTAGTGTATCATATTTCAAATTCATGTTCTCTTTTGTTTAAATATGTATCGTTAATATAATTTATATCATGTTTGCGAACCCAACTTCGTCTTAATTTGAATATAAAAAAATTCCACAAAATCATATATACTATTCCACTATAGGTAGCATCTAAAGTTTGAAATGGTAATGCAAAATGGTTATTCTGATTAATTATATATTCTGATTAATTATGTATACTGATGTTTGTTTAAAACTTTACAGGATACCATTCCACCTATGGCTGCCTCTGACAGAGACTCCAACATCATGGTTACAAGCCCCTCTGCTTCGGTGGGCTCAAACCATATTTTTGAGAGTGAATTTGACAAGTGTACACGAATCATTCAAGAGTCGTGTGTAACTATAATCAAAGCTGTGGAGAATGCAACGTTATCAGTTGACTATGTTGACGAACTAGATATAAAGCAGATGGAAGATGTTTCAAAAGTTTTACGCGAGACATCTGCAAAAGTGGATGCGTTTCCATCAATGATGAAAGAAGTATACCGTGATCATTGTACAAATAAAGGTCGTCATACCAACTTTATCGTTGAAGAATATGTGATGTACTTGCATCATTACGGAGAAATGTTATTGATTTAGATCGTTCTTATCTTATCTTTCATACTTCTTAAATATCTAATGGTTGTAGTGGGTCTTCTATTTCCCCTTTCATCTTTGTTTGTAAGTTTCACGAACAAGATAGTCAATATATATTTTTTCCTACTCTCATGATGGTTACCCCTATACTTTCCAACATTTTGCAACATGTTTTGTTCATCTCTGCATTTCTAATATTTATTTGTTCAATGAATGCACCGATTAAATGTGAGGAAATAAATATATAGGACATCTGATTCATTACTATTTCTAACCTAACCCCAAACAATGTTCAACAAGTATACCAATAGCTTTAACTATATTAAATAAACTATTAAAAGTTAATCTTCAATGGAAACTAAATACTATTTTTTTATTTTAACCCTAATACTAATCCAAACTTAACATTGTGCATGACATCATTAACCCATGATTAACCCTCATGAAATAACTAAATATAATACTAATCATAACTCTAATCATAACCCTAACCCTAATTGTAATGTACTTACTTCAAGCATAAATCGTAATGTTAAATATCCTATTAACCTGAATTCTCGCCCTATCAATAACCCTAACCCTACCACTAACTCTTACTCGAATCCTAAGTCATGACATAAAATGACCTACTAAACCCTAACCCTTATCCGATGTCAACTTATTATAATAATTTATCATTTTAAAATATAATAAACCCTAACCCTTATCCAATATCAACTTATTATAATAATTTATCATTTTAAAATATAAAAACTATTTTTTTATTTTAACCCTAATAGTAAACCAAACTTAACATTGTGCATCACATCATTAACCCACGATTAACCCTCGTGAAATATCTAAATGTAATACTAATCATAACTCTAATCGTAACCCTAACCCTAACTGTAACGCACTCTTACTTCAAGCATAAATCGTAATGTTAAATATCCTATTAACCTGAATTCTCGCTCTATCGATAACCCTAACCCTACCACTAACTCTTACTTGAACCCTAAGTCATAACAGAAAATGACCTACTAAACCCTAACACTGTGCATCACATCATTAACCCACGATTAACCCTCATGAAATCACTAAATATAATACTATTTATAACTCTAATCGTAACGCTAACCCTAAATGTAACGTACTCTTACTTTTTTGCATAAGTCATAACGTTACATATCCTATTAACATGAACTCTCACCGTATCGATAACCGTAACCCTACCACTAACTCTTCTACGAACCCTACATCATAACATAAAATGACCTACTAAACCCTAACTCTTACCCAGTTTCAAATAATTTTAATAATTTATTATTTTTAACTATACATATACATAAACATTATAATTCCTAAAATGTAACCCTAATCCTATTCCCTTACCCTAATCTTAAACCTTAATGTTACACTTAACACCAACCCTAATCATAATTGCAACCCTAATCTTGTTCCCTTATCCTAATCTTAAACCTTAATGTTACACTAAATATGATAGTAATCATAATTCTAAACCTAACATCATATCCCTAACCACATCATTAATCTCACCCTATCCCTAACCCTAACCCTAATTACAACTCTTACCCAAACCCTATCCCTAATTACAACCCTAATACTAATCGAAACATAACACTGCGCATCACATCATTAACCCACGATTAACCCTCATGAAATAACTAAATATAATAGTAATCATAACTCTAATCGTAACCCTAACCCTACAACTGTAACGTACTTTTTACTTTTTTGCATAAATCATAATATTACATATCCTATTAACATGAACTATCAACGTATCGATAACTCTAACCCTACCACTAACTCTTACGCAAACCCTACGTCATAACATAAAATGACCTACTAAACCCTAACTCTTACCCCGTTTCAAATCATTTTAATAATATATTATTTATAACTATTTATTTTGATATAAACATTACAATTCCTAAAATGTAACCCTAATCCTATTCCCTTACCCTAATCTAAAACCTTAATGTTACACTAAATATGATAGTAATCATAATTGTAACCCTAATCCTATTCCCTTATCCTAATCTTAAACCTCAATGTTACACTAAATATGATAGTACTCATAATTCTAAACCTAACATCATATCCCTAACCACATCATTAATCTCACCCTATCCCTAACCCTAACCCTAATTACAACCCTAATACTAATCGAAACATAACACTGCGCATCACATCATTAACCCGCATGAAATAACTAAATATAATAGTAATCATAACTCTAATCATAACCCTAACCCTAACTGTAACGTACTTTTACTTTTTTGCATAAAGCATAACGTTACATATCCTATTAACATGAACTATCACCGTATCGATAACCCTAACCCTACCACTAACTCTTACGTAAACCCTACGTCATAACATAAAATGACCTACTAAACCCTAACTCTTACCCCGTTTCAAATCATTTTAATAATTTATTATTTATAACTATTTGTTTTGATATAAACATTACAATTCCTAAAATGTAACCCTAAACCTATTCCCTTACCCTAATCTAAAACCTTAATGTTACACTAAATATGATAGTAATCATAATTGTAACCCTAATCCTATTCCCTTATCCTAATCTTAAACCTTAATGTTACACTAAATATGATAGTAATCATAATTCTAAACCTAACATCATATCCCTCACCACATCATTAATCTCACCCTATCTCTCACCCTAACCCTAATTACAACTCTTACTCGAACCCTAACCTTAATTATATATACATAAACATTACAATTCCTAAAATGTAGCCCTAATCCTATTCCCTTACCCTAATCTAAAACCTTAATGTTACACTAACTCTCACCCTATCCCTAACCCTAACTCTCACCCTATCCCTAACCCTAACCCTAACCCTCACTCTCACCCTATCCCTAACCCTAACCCTAAGCCTAACTCGAACCCTAACTCATTCCATAAAATATCTTACTAACCCTAACTCTCACCCTATATGTAACCCTAACCGTAACTCTTACCCGAACCCTAAGTCATAACGTTAAATGTCCTACTAACCCTAACTCTTACCCGGTTTCAAATAATTTTAATAATTTATAATTTAGAACTATATATATACTATTTTTTTTTACAACAATAAACCTAATTATTTTATATATATATATATATATATATAAACATTACAATTCTTGAAATGTCTACTGTGTTGCGCTGCGACTGCCACTAGCTTATATATATTTTTATATATATAATACGCCGAGAGTAATCCTTCTCGAGGCACCTATTTTCTTTAAATTGCAAGCTGCAATAGGCGCCTCAGAAGGATTACTCTCGGCGTATTATATATATATATATAAATATATATAAGCTAGTTATTTTTTATTTCGTAGGTGTTTGTCGTGTCGGCTTCTTCTGTAAACCCTTGGGAGTTTCTCCGATGGGGTATTTATGACCGGTGTGTAAGATGTAATTTTCATATGTTGAGATTTGACACTTCATTGTATTTTTGCTAATTCCTGTTGGGATTCTGCTATCCGCCATTTCGAAGGTGAAATATCCTCCCTATTAGGTACTCCGCAGTTTCGGTGGGATTCAACCCTCACCCTACTCTGCTTGTTCCCTAGTTCCGGATTTGGCAATCTGAAGCGACATCTGTTATTCATATTTCATCTTGCAAGTATTATTGTGTAATAATATTAAAGTCTCAAGTATATTAAGGCTCTTTGTACGGCTCTCATCCCTCGACGCATTTCCAACTCCTGTACGACCTGAACCCTTCACTGCACGAACTCAACACCCACCGTATGGCATCCAGCTCCACCGTACGGCCTGCACAATCCTCGTCGTATGGCCTGCAAACTACCAACCGTACAGCCTGTATCATAATCTCATACGGCCCAGACCTCCATATCGTACGGCATCCCAACTTCCACCGTACAGGTCTTGACTTTCGTACGGCTCTACCTTACCGTACGGCCTTCTCCACAAACATCGTACAATGTGCAACCACTTCCTTTGTACGGTTTGGTCAAATTGTATCCAGGTTGCGTATAGTTCTCCTGTGGACATGGTCGGGAACATTACAAACCTGTCACCATTTGATGGATCCGGATCCATATCTGCCCAGGCATGGGTAATGAAGGCCGATACTTACTTCAGCTCAATCCGATGCCAAAGGAGGAAGCAATTAAATTTGCAACACTCCACGTGGAGGGAGTGGCGCATAAATGGTGGCATCACGGCACCATCACGCTGGGACACGACCAAGTACATGTGCAGAATTCACTGAAAGATTGATAGATCGATTTGATGGTAAAGATTTAATTTTAAAGAGCTAGTTCAGTTAAGGCAAACTGGATTGGTTGACCAGTACATCGCAGAGTTTCAGAAGCTCTCCGTGTTGGTTACTGACATTTCCGAAAGGAGACGGATAGTACTCTTCATGGACGAATTAACAGAACCACTTAGGGCATAGGTTAAGAGTTTCAATCCTGCCACCCTTTCGGAGGCTATTAAAAAGGCGCAAAGCATGGCATCATCATCAACATCCTCTCAAGGTTACTCCCACTCCAAACCGCCGTTAATTCCAAGAGACAAAGATATCAAACCTCTGCTGAAGAAATCCCCAAACTTACAATTTTGTAAAAAAATCGGTTCAAGATATTAATATGGTCAAGCTTTGACTAGTCAACCATAATTGGTCAAACCCACCTTTTTTCCCTCAAAGTTCAATTGCTCATAACTTGAGCAAACAAACTACGATTGACTCCGTTCGAGTTGCGTTGGGTTTTTTTTAGCTGACCACTTTGATCTGATGCTATTTTTGGAAGCATTGGGAACACTTTATTTTTTAGTGGAAATCCACCTGGATCAATAAGGGTGTTTTTAAACACTAAACAGGTGCGACACTTATTGATTAAAAGAAAAGTCTTCATTGGACAAAGCCACTAGACAAGAGCTCCGAAGGAAGAAATTATGTTTTAATTGTAAGGGACCGTGGGAACCTAGGCACAGATGCCTCGGTAAAGGGAAAATACACTACATCAAGGTAGTGTCTGATGATGAGGACAATCAAGAGAATCCCCCCCAAAGGACGGTCACCCACAGGAAGTCTCCAAAATGGTTAGCTTGAACCGTATGAAGAGAATTGCGGCATTGGTACGGAGTGGAGGGACCATCGCCTTGGCTGGGAGCCCGAGATGTACGGTATTCCAAGTACGGGGAACCCTTTAGGGACAAAGGGTCATTGTGATGCTTGATAGCGGAGCCACTCTTAACTTTATAAACTCATCCTTGGTGAAGAGAAGAGGTCTCCCTACAGAGGCTCGCGTAGGTTTCCAAGTCAAGGTCACTGGAGGAACACTCTTACCTTGCACACACCTTGTTCCCCAACTCAGTATCCCCATGGCTAATCACACTGTGACAGAGGATTTCTTTGTAGTAGACCTGGATGATATGGAGGTTCTTCTAGGCATACAGTGGATGGAGTCCCTAGATGAATACACACAAAGTTTCAAACGAATGCATTTTACTTTTGTGGCCGAAGGGAAGAAAGTTGTTCTTCAAGGAATGGCTAATGAGGGTCTAAAGAAAGTTTCCGCACAACAGATGGAGGCCATTTTCCAAGATGATGACATACCATGGGTTGCACATTGCTTTGTTTCGATAGAATCAATTAAAGGACAACAAACACACCCCCAGGATTCTGATCTATAGGCTATCATGAGTACCCATGATAAAGTTTTTGAAGACATCCCTCCTGGCATACCTCCCCATCGTGGGTTTGAGCATACCATCGAGCTGGAAGCTAGCGCCAAACTAGTTATCACCACGCCATACCGCCATCCCAAAAACTTCAAAGATGAGATTGAAAAAATGATTCAGGAGCTACTCGAGAAGGGATGGATCCATCCGAGCTCTAGCCCTTTTGCATCATGAGTAGTATTAGTGAAAAAGAAAGATGGAACGTTACGCATGTGTGTGGACTATCGTGCGTTGAATAAGAAGACAATAAAAAATAGATACCCTATTCCCAGGATCGATGTATTGTTAGATGAGTTGCATGGTGCAGTTTATTTTTCTAAAATAGATCTCCATTCCG
The DNA here is from genome assembly GCA_027943335.1 of Chamaecyparis obtusa. NCBI lineage: Eukaryota > Viridiplantae > Streptophyta > Pinopsida > Cupressales > Cupressaceae > Chamaecyparis > Chamaecyparis obtusa. Next base: position 647,668 of record BSBK01001189.1, on the reverse strand, counting down.
GATACCATCAGATCCGCATGCGGGAAGAAGATGTGGAGATGACGGCATTTCGTTGTCACTACGAGCATTATGAGTTCCTGGTCATGCCATTCGGATTAATGAACGCACCAACTACTTTTCAATCTTGCATGAATCGCATCTTCAACAAACAATTGCGTGAGTACTTGCTGGTATTTTTTGATGACATCCTTATTTATGGTAAAACCTGGGAAGAACACCTAAGACATTTGGATGAGATCCTTGGGATCATGGAGGCTCAGTCCTTGTTCGCCAAGCAATCCAAGTGCGAATTCGGAATGACAGAAATATTATACCTAGGGCACGTGATCAGTAAACATGGAGTACAAGTCCACCAGGAGAAGATTCAAGGTATACTTGATTGGCCTCCACCAAAATCACTCTCTGAGTTGCGAGGGTTCTTTGGGTTGTGCAGTTATTACCGGAAGTTTGTAAAAGGATTCTCTCAACTCAGTGCACCATTAACAGATCTGACTAAGAAGGGGTCCTTCCAATTGAATGAAAAGGCACAACACACTTTTGATAAGTTAAAAGAAGCAATGAGCATTTGCCCAGTCCTCGCCTTACCTGACTTCACTCAACCATTCATTCTGGAATGTGATGCGTCCGTAGAGGGCATTGGCACGGTACTGATGCAAGAAAGACACACTATAGCCTACAAGAGTCGGAAGCTTACGCAAGCTGAGCGCCTATATTCCATCTATGACAAAGAGATGTTGGCCATTGTGCATGCCATGACCAAGTTTTGGCAATACCTGGTGGGTGCCAAGTTCACCGTCTGTACCAATCATAATAGCTTAAGATATTTTTTGGAGCAACGAGATCTGAATGAGAGGCAACAAAAATGGGTAGGTAAGATTCAAGCTTTTAATTTCAACATTGAATATGTAAAAGGGAAGAATAATGTGGTTGCAAATGCTTTGTCAAGAAAGCCCGCCATCTGCTTGTTGTCACAGATCTCAACTAACTGGAAAGCACACTTACTAGTGGAATATTCTAAAAACACATTCGCATGTAAGTTAACGGAGGCCGACACTCAGGACGACCGTTACAAGGTGGTGGATGACTTCATTTACTATAAGGATCGGATATACTTAGTACCAGAGTCCAAAATGAAGCAGAAAATCCTAAAGGAAATACATGCCTCACCATTGGCTAGACACCCAGGGTTTCTCAAAACCTATAAACAGCTCAAGGAGAGGTTCGCATGGAAGGGACTTAAAGATGATGTTTTGCAGTACGTGCGGGAATGTGTAGTATGCCAGCAAAACAAATCCAAACACACCTTACCCATCGGACTATTACAACCCTTGCCCATACCAGAATAGAGGTGGGAAGGTATCTCCATGGACTTCATCACAGAACTTCCTAAGGTAAATGGAAGGGATTTATCTTTGGAGTAGTTGATAGACTAACAAAGTATGCACACTTCTTCGCTATCCCCTCAAATTTCCAGACTGCACAGGTAGCCGACTTATTTTTCAAAGAAGTTTTTCGTCTACACGGGTTACCCTAAAACATTGTTAGTGACAGGGATGGTCGGTTTCTCAGTATCTTCTGGACAGAATTGTTTTGGTTGGCAGGAACAGAATTGTCACCAAGCACCAGCTACCACCCTCAGACCGACGGGCAGACGGAAATTGTGAACAAATGGGTAGAAGGCTACCTCAAGAACTACGTTTCAGCACAGCAATGGGCATGGGTCAAATGGTTGCATTTGGGAGAATATTGTTACAATATAACTTATCATATGTCTATTGGGATGGCACCCTTCAAAGCACTCTACGGGTACGAACCCCTTTAATTTATTGACATGATTCTGGATGACAGCTGCGCACTGAGGGCAAAGGACTAGCACAAAATCAAAATGCACATAATCAACAAAAGATCTATGCTGACAGGCACTGAATAGAGAGAGAAGTTTCGAGGTGTGCGACTTAGTATATCTCAGACTCCAACCGTACAGGCAAACATCATTGAAGGCAAAAGGGAAAGAAAAACTGAGGCCATGTTTTTATGGTCCTTATCGTATAACTCATCGTATCGGTGAAGTTGCTTATGAACTTGAACTGCCAGAAGGGAGCCGCATCCACAACGTCTTTCATGTCTCCTACCTGAAGAAATCCGTAGGACAGAACATTGTGGTAACCACAGATCTTCCGCCACTCAATGATGAAGGGAAGCTCATATTGGAACCCGTTGAGATCATTGATGTACGGGAGAAGACACTGCGGATACGTACCCTAAAGGAATACTTGGTACGCTGGAAGCACTTGCCCTTGGACGACGCTACTTGGGAAGGTGAACAAATTCTCCAGCATCTGGCGTTACATTTGCTTGAGGACAAGCAAGCTTTGCGACGAGAGGACTGTAATGTCCCCATCATAAAATAAATTAATTAATAATCTCTTGTATGCCGACCGATTGATTTAGCTTATCTCGGTCCCTTTTTATTTTTGTTACGTAGGTGTTTGTCGTGTCGGCTTCTTTTGTAAACCCTCGGGAGTTTCTCCGAAGGGGTATTTATGACCGACGTGTAGGATGTATTTTTCATATGTTAAGATTTGATACTTTATTTGTATTTTGCGAATTCCTATTGGGATTCTGTTGTCCGTCGTTTCGGAGGTGTAATATCCTCCCTATTTGCTACTTCGCAATTTCGGTGGGATTCAACCCTCACCCTACTCTGCTTGTTCTCTAGTTCTGAATGTGGCAATCTAAAGCGATATCTATTATTCATATTTCATCTTGCAAGTGTTTAATTCTGAATTGTGTGATGATATTAAAGATTGGAACATATTAAGGCTGGAGACTTCCCCCCATTGTATGGCTCTCATCCCTCGGCGTACTCCCAACTCATTCCGTACTGCCTGCATTCTTCACTGTACGACCCGCAATCAAACAACGCACGGTCCTTGCACCATACGGCCTCAGGTGTTTCTCTAGCCCTCCAATCCGTACGGCATCCCAACCTCTGTTTCCTACAGCCACCTTCAACCACCTTGTCGCACAGCAGAGCGCTCATTCCGGGTTTGGAACATTACATTCCAGAGGACAGGAGAGTTCAAGATTTCTCTTCGTTTGGTTCAGTGTGGCACACTTACTATTTCAGGAAAGTCAAGTGTCTATTTTAGGAAAGTCAAGATTCTATCTTTAGAAGGGCGCCTGAATAGGTTGGTGACAATGTTGAGATTTGGTACCATTGATAGAGCTTTCATTCAGGGACTTACTATTTATAGTAAGTCAATGTTGAGGTATTGTTATTTTTGGCAGAGCACCTGAACTTGTTTTGAGCAAAGATCATCAGTTGACTAAGTGAAATAAGTATAATGGCTTAACTTCATGATATTAATTATTAATAAAGTTTTCTTTATTAATAATTATTTAAAAGAGCTTATTATAAAGTTTATAACTTTAGTGGAGCCAAAGTCATTATTAATGGGCATTAATTGTATTATGAAAGTTGGCACCAAAGTTCAAGGAGTTAATTAATTTACTATAAAGTCAACTTTGCATTAAAAAGCAAATGACTTTAAGTGATTAATGAGTCTTACTTGTGAAGCTTCATGGATCGATTTGTCATGAAGGAAATATAAAAGCTAAGGCAAGGAAATCAAACTATAATGTGATTGATGAATTTGCTTGTTTTCTTGTGAAGCCTCTGGAGTTTCCAAGGGTTTCAGCATTTGCCCGGAGAAATGTGAATTCTTTTGGTTATCTGCACTTTGAATTGGTGAAAGATCCGACGAATTGTGCAACTAAGCTATGGCTTCATACAAAGGTCATGAATGTGATAAAAGTTGATGAATTTGGGGTTTGAAATCATAGTTTGTAAGTCAGATTGTTTGCAGAGGAATAAGAGACAGAAATAAGCCAAAACGCAGCCTCTCGAATAAGCATTTGGCATTAATGAAGGCAGTCGCACTTGAGAATAGAAGTCATGTGAGGCCATGAAGGATGAGGTTAAGTATTTGAGGAGGCACAATGGGCTTTGAAAACAGAAGATTGATCGTATACATAGGCATCTAGACAAAATCCTTCTACCGCGGCAAGCTACAAATCATTTTGGTTTAATATTTCAAGGCAGCGATTCATATCAGGTTCCTTTAGTATTGGTAATTCATTTCTTAATTTCAATAATTGGAATTTGTAATTCAATCCAATGGCATAGGAAATGAAATTGACAAATACTTGTGCATTGTCTTGCAATAGTTAGTTGTTTTTTCATGCATTGTTCTCATATATTGAAAAAGCACAAAAAAGCATAAAACTCAAAAACACCAAAAAAACATACAAATTTGCACAAAAATCTTCTAGCAGTGCCAATTGAACAGGGGTAGAACCAACGGGGTTCTTACAAAAAGTGAATTTTTCACTTTTTTAAAAAAAATTCATATAAAAGAGATCTACAATATCTTAACTTTAACTTTTAACCGTTCATATTGGTTCCACCCTACTATAGATTTGAATACAAACAACCTCCTTTCTTTTGCAAATTAGGTTTGATGCGCATACAGGAGGGTGGATCTTCAAATAGCTTCTCTACTTGATGATTCTACTTTTTTCTCGATGAATTGATACGATCCAACATTCAAGTCTTCCTTTTAGCTAATTCTAATTCTGTTGAAGTGTGATGATGGAGGAGATGACTTCAAGACCCTTTCAAACCTTTCTGGAGAAGATGAATTAATTCTATTGATAGCTCCAAGAATGAATTTGAACTACCCTCATAGCGCCAATTATGTTGATGGCACAAGAGGGATGAAATTTTCTTTTGTGGTTCGACAAATGAATTTTATCTATTTAGCCCTCCTTTTGTGATTAATTCTAATCAAGCCCTCCTAGCACCAATTTTGTTGATGGGTGTTTTGTGACACTAGCCAACACAAAATAAAATACTAAGTATTCTATCCTATCATGAACAAGGAAACCTCAAATGCTAAACAATATGATTGATTAAGGCGATCCCAAGGTTTACAATACAAACTATGTGACTTGATGACGGATAGACTGAGTGAATGATGTGATTTTGTTGATAATCGCAAACGGATTTACACATTTGTTCCTAGAATTCTATCAATTCTTTTCCCTTGACGCAGTCGGAACTTGAATACTAAACTGATTCAAACTTCAAATGAAAGATAAAAAGGATAAGGTTGTAGAGAAATATAATCTAAACCTAAGGACAATGATGATAATGGATAGTGCCTAGATAAATGTATTCCTTAAACAAAGTTTTGCTTTGCCACGAGGAAACAACTACACAAAATTGAAGCAATCTCCAAAGGTAACGAAGAATTTTCATATTGTAAACATTCATCAAAATACCCCATACTGGCAAATCTAAATGAACATCCGCAATCAAACTAGTGTTAAATTGTATTCAAACTAACCATTCACTACAATTTTCAATCAACATACTACAAATGGTATGAACCAAGGAATTTGTAATGTCCACAATTTCGCCAGCATTGGTGTTTCAAGGATTATCCTATTATTTTGATCCTCGTAGGCTAATTATTGTGGATAGAGGGTCTTCTGAGGCAGTGACTTGGCTTGGGAGGGTCTTGTCTTCTCCACAATTCAGTAAGCTACAAGTTGGTCTTCGTTTGGCTCAGATTGGACTTCATTTGGGCTTAGATTTGTGTACTTACTATTTGTGGTAAGTTGGGCATTGATTGAGATGGACCCTTTCTATTTTTGGAAAGTGCATTTGGTCACATGGAGAAATAATAGGTATAACTCCTACTTCAGACGACGTATTTAAATGATGAGTATTTTGGGAGTTATTACATTTTTAGTGGCCAAATTATTATTAAATTATTAAATGGCTTATTATAAAGTTATAATCTAACTTTATAATTTCACTTAAGTTGAGGGTCAAGTCATCATTGAAAGGGGCCATTATTTAATTGATTATTAAACCCAAGTTGCATTATTTTAATGATATCTTATTATAATAATGTTTTAAAGGAAGTTGTTAAAAGGGAGTTGTGTTGAGTGGAAATCATTTGGGAAACTTTCACAATTTCAGAAGTTGAGTTGTTTTGGAAACTTTTATCAACAAAGCATTATAAATATGAGCTCATTTCATTGGAGAAAGGACACTTGAATATTTATTTGCTTTTGTTGTCTTTGAGGGAATTTTGAGTTTTCTGATTTCTAAACCCTTGCTGTGGTATAAGGGTCTGATTTTCTGAGAGGTATATTGCACCTATTTGCTGCTGAGGTAGAGCAAATTGAGTTTGCTTCTCTACTGTGTTTACTGTTATTGAGAAGCTATTTGTGAGTTTGGTCTTCAGATTTGGAGAGAACTCATCCAAATTTCACATGAGCATTGAATGGTAAATGATCAGAATTTTTATTTGCTGCTGGTTAGAATTTATTAGCATTAATTGGAGATTTTGAGGAAATACGAAAGTGGTGTTGAGGGTTTGAGTTTCATTCCTTGAAGAAACGCAGATTTCTTCAAGATTCCATGTGCTTAGAGCTGGATGATTGTATACCAGCGAATTGCTAGCAATCTATTTGAATTCTGGGACTGTTCTGAAGTGTCGTACAGACCTACACTGAGCCGTACACAGCAAAGAGGAGTACAGCAGGTTGTGTTGGAGTTTGGGATTGAAAGAAGTCTTAATTTCTTGCATATGGTTTGCAGAGAATCATCTCCACTACCTTACGTCAAGGAGGAGTCATTCCTTGAAGTGTTGCGTCCAAGTTAAGAGGATTTGAGGGCTGTGTCAAGGGCTGCGCTTCATCAGCAGCAGCCGTACATTGGTCAAGGTGCCTTAAATATTGAATTTAATTTTTGTAATTCAATTTAACTTTGTAATTCTTGCAATTGACAAATCAGTTTAAGAGCATTGAATTTGAATTTGCTGCTGATGTCATTTCATGATTCTGGAAAAATTTCACAAAGTGTATGTGTTAGAAATAAATGAAAACAATTGCAATTGAAATTAAAGAAAACATTCAGTTTGTACTTGAGAGCCAGTTCGGCTCATTACAGAATTCATCACATATTTCCACATTTCTCCATTAAAATCAATGAACTTTAACTAAAACTTTGAGAAGTAGAAACCATGCAAAATGTTGAAACAACTCACAAATATCCACCATATCTTCAATGAAAATCATGTATGTATTCCAACATATTCTTCACAACAATTTCTAATCTCCTCCACCTACTACTAATTCTCCTTGCTAGTTATTCTCCTTTTCTTCTCCTACTAACTATTCTCTACTACATTCTACTAACCATCTATTAATAGAGTTTAAGTTACAAAATGAAAGGCCCAAATTGATTCTAAATCAACGACCAAGATAATTCAAAGAAACTCTAAAGTGAGGTAGTTACAACTACCATCTCCATACATTTAATGGCATCCAATGAGAAGATTATAAGTCCTTAACTACATATCCTTTTGAGGAAAAGGACCAATGAAAATTATAATAGGCTTAATCGCACAATTTACAAGGAGTAGATGATGACATTTCATTCCATGCATTCACATATCCACTTGTTGATGAGTCAAGTTCAATGAATCCGGACATGTTCACCTTCAATTATTTAATTGGTTGGAGATGAGTAGACGCCACCTCAACTTCCATATCTTGTAAACTTCCATCCATAATCACAAAGAAGTCATTGCATCTCTACCAATATCACTTGATGCTCGACATATCCGGTCTAGCTTTTGATATATTGTGGTGATTCATATTCCCAAATTGCATCATCTTCATGAATGTTCTTCTTCATCTTAATTGTAGTCCTTCATTATTGTTGGAATTCTACTCCTTGGATGACATGATCTTGACTTTCTTCTCAAAGTGGGAATCTTGTCTTTCCTCACAGTGTTGTCTTCCAGGTTGCCTTATCCGCTTGCTTCAAACTCGAACACCTTGCGCCAATCCTCCTTATCCTTCTTGGACATCATTATTCCATCCTCATCCCATACATCAATCCGTGCATCAAAACTGAAAAAGAAAGAGAAAACACTTTGGATTATGATAGCGAATAAAACCTGAAGATAATTCCCAAACACAAAAATGAAATACAAGAGGATTTTGATAAGACAATGAGAGTTCAACTTCTTCCATTCTTGATTCAAATTGAAGAACTCCAGAAGATACTACAAGACAATCATCTTTGAGGGGTAGAGAAACAAATCACACATAAAATATCATTAATATTTCATACAAAATTCCCTCGTAAACCGTTTCATTCATCCTTCTCCAATAAACTAAACCTTAACATAGTTCGATTTTCATCCTTAATGATCTAGAAATGACTTGACAATTCTAGAATTTACTTGATCCAAATTTGGAAAATGCTAAATTCCTTGATGCAACTCATTCACATTAGATTATAAATCGCTCTTGATCTGATCTAATTCCTCATATCTGTTGGGACACTCACACTTCAATTCTGATTTTGATTCATCTTGAATGGAGATCGCCCTTAGTTGATGGAGTTCACCTTTAATCTGATTTTAATTCAAACTTTTGGCCTGGAAATTCACCTTCTTTGGTAGAAATCACACTTGATTTGCATGGAATTCACTACAATTTGCACTTATGGTAGGAAATTTGCCCTAATTTATGATCCAATTCACACCTCTTTTGCTCTAGTTTCGCTTTGAATTCAAATTGCATTTTGATATGTGAAGGATTCTTTTTGATGTGATGTCACCTCCTAACTAGAGGAATCGGTTAAGTAGGATTGGCCTATCAGTGGCCCTTGTAGGCTAATGGGTTTGGATAGAGGGTCATCTTGTTGCAAAGACCTAGTCAGTAGATGAGATATTCCCCTTCTCCTGAGCTCAATGGTTGTAGATTTGGAATTTTTATGGGTTCCATGACCCTGTTCTTCATACTTTCTATGTATAGTAAGTCTTGGGTTATTCGAGAAGGACCCTTTCTATTTTTAGCAGAGCACTTGGTTGCATGGAGATTGGTAATATTGACTCCCAGTTCAGACGACAAAGTAAAATAACAAGTGGTTGGAGAGTTATTAATATTTAAGTGGCCAAATTGATACCAAATTATTAAAACAACTTATTATAAAGTTAGAACTTAACTTTATAATTGATGGTCAATTCATCATTAAAAGGGGGCCATTTGAGGAATTAATTATGAATGTCAATTTTAATGAAATATTAAATGCTTTTCCTAAGTTTTAATGAAATAACATTTTTAATGTTATTAAAATGCTTTTTGGGGGAAATTCGACTTCATGAGGAATTAAAAAGGCTTCCAAGGCAAATTGAATCCTATTGTACTTGTCGTTTGATAAATTTGTTTCATGAATTTGCTAAGTATTGGAGAACAAGGACGAGGGTTTCTGCAAATCCAGAGCTTTTGGGGCATTGAAGATCATAGCTGCTTCTTTGCAACAGCTTTCTGAGGTTGTGTTATCAGCTGAATTTAGCTTATCAGTTGGCTTCATCCAGAGGTCAAGATTGTGCACAGAGGAAGAGGATTTTCAGAGAAAATAATCAATTTAGAGGGCCAGCTTTAAGAGGATTAAAAATCTGCATTCTTGTGATTGCATGCATCATTTCTGGGCAGTTTCAAATGGCTTTTTTAAGAGCCTTTAACAGAAGCAAAGAGATGCCGGGTTGTGGAGGGCGATTTCATGCAAGGAAGACATTATAAATTCAAATAAAATCAGGAAGAGAGGCTGCCAGCATTGAAAGAGTTTCCAGCATCAAAAGCATGAAGAAATCCCATCGATTCTAGAAGTTATCAGTCATTTTGAAGTTGCTTTTTGGGCTGGAGATTATTGAGAAGAAATCTGATCATCAATCAGGTATGCATGTGAATGTAGATGTATCCAAATTAATGAATAAGAGTCAATAAATAATTTATGCCCTTATTTCTAAATTGTCAATTTAGTTTTTTAATTTTCAGAAGTTCCTGCATTATTAAATGCATTGTTTTTTATGGCAAAAACCAAAAAAAAAAAATTAAAAAACAGAAAACATCAAAAACAAACAATCCACAGTTCACACAGACATTGAGAGTCACAGTGAAAGAGAACATGGGGTCTTCACAATGGTATCAAAGTGAATTCATTCCGTCCTTTGAGTTTAAATCAGATTGTTAATGCAACCAAGTGACAAGGAAAGAAGGTATTATCAAAGAGAATACAGGAAAACTTGGCATCCACCGCAGGGACCAGAAGGGAAGAAAGTGACAGATTTGACTAATACTCTATGATGTCCCCTATCTCAGAGATCAAATTCAATAAATACACAATGAAAATCAATAAAAATATATTAAATAAATAATATATTATTGACAATAATATATTATTAATTATTTATATAATAATAAATTAATTAATGAATGAATGAATAAAATAATAAGTTATATAATAATGGAAATACATAATATATTAAATATAAATATATTATTAATATAAAAATATATATTACTCATATAGATAAATGATATAATTAATAATATAATATAATAATAGAATATAATTATAATAATAAAATATATATCATTATAATTATGATTGATTCAGTAAACTAACTTTATATACATCTTAATATATATAATGATATATATATTATAAAATAAATAATAAATATAGTAGATAGATAGATAGATAGATAGATAGATAGATAAAATTTTAACATCCGCAAGGCTAAAATAAATAATAAAATAATAAAATAAATAAACAAATAAATAATAATTAATAAATAAATTATGTATAACTATTATTAATATCATACGAAATAATACATATACCTAATACAGCTCCCCTACGAATGGATTCATATGTTTATTGGTTATTCACGAAGGCTTCCGTATGCTACAACGAATATTAATAAATCACCCATTGCCGAGCTAATAAGGGACGGGAACGATCATTTAGAAATACTTATATCGCGGCAGCTCTGTTCTTCAGATTCGGGTGAATAGCATAGACCATGATACGCAAAAATTAACTCTTGGAGTTCTAGTTTAATGTACATTTTCTGGCTTCTATTTGTGAGCAATCTGGCATCTATTTATACACTCAGATGATAACCGATGACACCGTTAAGAGCTAGCGCAACTCTATATACAATATAGATTGATTATCTCCGAGAACTTCTGAGCGTCTGATATCGCATTTAGTATTACATATTACAAATCAGTGTTTGATACTACAGTCAGCATCGTTTATATCACTGTCAGCAATCGCAATATCACAGGAAGTAATCCATGAATTGATGCGAACCAGCAGTCATTATTTTGAACAGGCAAAACAAACATATTATCATCGTTGTCACCTCCAAGGATGTATAGCAAATCCATATCGAATATTAAGAATAAGAAAAGTCATCATTATTGCCACCTAAATCAAATCTACAAAACGTTGTTAACTAATCATTGATTAGTTACCCAAAGGGTGCAATTACATTGAAGAGATAGATATCTTTTTGGCGTGACGAAGAGTTGCAATCCTTCATGGGATATTAAAGAGGCAGCAATTCCACTTCAAAGAAAGGAGGAAAAACATTCAGTCATTATTCAATCAATCTGTCCTAGGGTCTTTCGTATTGAGGCGAAGGTAATCCACTATCAGAGTGAAGACCCAATCGCATAAGTGTAGAGCATTCAATCAGAGACAGCATTCCGATATTGCATAAGCAATAAGCAATAAGCAATACATTTGAGACAGCGATAGCCTATTGTCAGTCATCATTAGATCCTCGCCATTGCAAGTATTATATCAGACAACCGATCAAAACAGGTCGACCAGCAGCAGTATAATTTGCATATACCTTAAAGAAGATATCAAGACAGCATATACTCTTAAGCAGCAACATCATTCGCAAGGACATAAGAAATATCAGAAATAGCAATATTGTTTAGAATGGATCAATATTAGCCATTAAGAAAAAAGGAAAACACAAAACATAAAATAATTTCATATGACATTCAATGCCCAATCCCTAATTGGAAGTTTAAGAGCAAAATTGAAGAAAGTCTCCCTAGGGACATTACATACTCATCAGAAGTCATCTTCTAGAGATACTGAACAGGGTACAGGTATGGGTGACAGAAGAGAATATAGTCCACCACAAGATGTAGGCCTAGAGGAGAGAGAAACCATGAGAGGGTTACAAGAGGGACAACAGTGTGTAGCTGATACACTGCAGCAGCTCACCGCAGCCATTCAGCAGTTGGCTAATCCTAGAAGACATCATCATGATCAGGAGGACAATAGGAGTGTGGTTGGGACTCCCAAGGCACAGAGAGCACCTACTGGCACCTTCAATAGGCCTACACGGCCCACTTTTTTAAGAGACGAACCAGAAGAAGTTGTTCGGAATGACAACAATGTTATATTTGTTAATAATGTCATGAGAGTGCATGATGAATAGAGTTTACTTGCCCCAGATGTTAGAGAACATTTGAATTTTGACAAGTTTATGAGTTAGAGGAGGGAGCACCTTAGGACGAGGCAAGACAGAAGGCCCATGAATCGAAAAAGGGATCTTGAGCAAGTTACCAGTAAAATTACTTTACCACTATTTGATGGTAGTGGGAAGGTCAAAGCATGGTCATGGATTCATAAGTTGGACACCTACTTCAACCTCCAGACTATGACAGAGAGAGATGCAATTAAATTTGCTACACTACATTTAGATGGGTTGGCAAATGACTGGTGGCATAATGTGATGGTTACCCTGCAGCACGACCATATCACTTCATATCAGGAGTTCCTTGATAGGCTGGTTGACCGCTTTGATAAGAAGGATCCAGAGACATATTTCAAAGATCTTGCCCATTTGAAACAGGTTGGGAGTTTAGAAAGTTATATTAGTGATTTCCAGAGGCTATCTGTTATGGTCATGGACATTTCGAAGCGGACGTTGGTTGTACTGTTTATTGAGGGCTTAATGGAACTCTTGAAAGGGTGGATAAAGGGATTTGTTCCATTGACATTGCAGGCTGCAATGAAGAAGGCTAGAAGTATGGAACCTACAGCTCCTCAGAGCAAGTTCCCATCTAAGAGATCCTCTTCACTTAGATACAATAAGTTTTTTCCCAAGAACAAAGAAAAAACAATAAGTTTTTTCCCAAGAACAAAGAAAAAACATATTTCTCTTATTTCAAAGGGGATCAAAAAGGGAAATCAGTAGCTCCATTTGACAGGGAAACACTTAATGATCTACGCAAGAAAAAGTTGTATTTCTACTGCAAAGGCACTTATGATGTAAACCATGATTGTCCCTTAAAGCCTAAGAGTAAAGCTAACTGTGTGATGTGGGCTTTTTGAGGATTCTGAATCTGAAAATTCAGACCAGCAACCTGATTATGAGGAGTCTGATGCAAAAGAGGTTGAGTATGAGCCAGAAAAGTTAGAAAAAATGGATGCACATGAAGAAGAGGTTAAGCTAAAGGAGGCACGTCTCACTAGCATTAAGCAGGAGGGTTCATCCACGATGTGTGGAGTGTTAGCTGGTCAAAAAGGTATCACTTTATTGGATACAGGTGCCACGCATAATTTCATTTGTGCTAGACTGTTGAGAGGCATGGGATTCAAATTGAGTAGTTTGAAGGTCTAAGGGTGAGAGTAGCAGATGGTTACACTCTTAAGTGTAACAAGATGATTCCTAAACTCCTTTTACGTGTGAATGTAATGTTCCCAACCACAACGTGACTGGAAAACCACCTCCAGATATCCTCTCTGTCTCTGGTATGGGCCAAACGAAGCTGCGCAACAACCTGGTTTGGACCGTACGATGGATACAGCAGGGCGTACAGGAGCATCAGGTCGGTACGATGGATCCAACAGACCGTATAGAGGATACAACAAACTGTACGAAAGCAAGTTGTACAGTGAACAAGAAGGCACAAAGCAAGTCGTACGGAAGCAAACCGCATGGTAAACAAGGTCATACGGTTGTCATGAAGGTCGTACTGTGGTAAACCGTACAATGTCTGGGCAACATGACAAGGAGGTCATACAGTGGTAGACCTTACAATGTTTGGGCAACACGGCAAGAAGGTTGTAAAGATGAATGGTGTTCATCTCCTCTTGTGCACAGTGATGTCGCTAATTGCTATATGAGAGATATGTGATACACAATGTGCAAGATACAAACCGAAAAAATATTTGCAAGGAAAACTTTATTGATATTACTGATATTACTTCGGATTTGCCAGACCCGATACAACAGAACAAGCAGAATAGGGTGAGGGTTGAATCCAACTGAAACTGCAAATACCAAATAGGGAGGATCTTTCACCTCCGAAATGGCAGCCAGCAGAATCCCAACAGGAATTCGCAATTACAAATAAAATATCAAAACTCAACACATAAGAATTCCATCCTACACGCCGAACATAAATACCCGTCGAACAACTTTTGAGGGTGCACAAATAGAGCTGACGGTAACAACTACACCTACGCCAAAAATGAAATATGGGCCCGAGATAAACTAAATCAATCGAGACCCAAATACAATTATTATTATTCATTTAATGACGGGGTATTACAATGAATAATTATGAATTCAAGGCAGATTTCTATGTTGTGAATATGGGCGACACTGATGTGGTCTTAGGAATGAGTTGGCTCCATGACATAGGAGAGTTTACTCTCAGCCTTCGTGAGATGGAAATGAGATTTAAGGCGGATGGGAAGTCTCATGTGTTGAAGGCCATTAGAGACATCAGTTTCAAGATGATATCATTTAGAAGGATGCAGAGATATATGTGCTATGACATGCTTGAGTGGGTAGCAGAGTATGTTGATGCCATCACAAGAAGGATAGCAGAAATCAGAATATCATCTAGATATACAAGAGATGAGAATTAAGCATGGGAAGGTGTTCAGTGATATTCCACCTAGTAGACCTTCTGACAGGGGTTTTGAGCACATAATAGAGTTCGAGGGCACTATGCCCATGATGATCACTCCATATAGGTACCCAAAGAGGCTAAAAGATGAAATTGAAAAGACAATTAAATAGCTGTTTTCTATGGGACACATTAAGCTTAGCAAATCTCCTTTTCCTTCTTCAATAGTACTAGTGAAGAAAAAGAATAGTACTCTTTGAATGTGCATTGACTACAGCATATTGAATAAAAGAACAGGTATCCCACTCCTCGGATAGACGAGCTGATTGATGAGATTTATGGTGATTGTTTCTTTTCGAAAATAGATTTAAGATGAGGGTATCACTAGATCTGAGATAGAGAGCAGGACATAGAGAAGACAGCATTCAAGAGCCACTGTGATGTAATGTCCCCACTACTATGGTTAGGTCTTGATTAATATCACAATACCCTTTGTACTATGAAAATATAAATATATATTTATATAGTACATAACTATATATATATATAGATATATATATAATTCTAATGATTATTATTAAATATGTATTTATTATATGTGTGTGTGTGTGTACAGTAATAAAGTAAATAGTATATCTTGCATCATACATCATAAGTCAATTCTATAATCATTAATATCTTTGTCCTTATATATATTTTAGTTTCATTATTATACAAATGCTACATATATGTTTATATTAAATAATCTAAGACCTTGAAAATCTATTAAAAAATTTCTAATCATGTTCAAGAATTCTCTCTCTATATATGCATTCTATTCATTACATCTTTATTAACCTACAAATACGTATCATTTTCTTATCGTTATTTCAATGCTATCTTTGTACTCTGCTGACTCCTAGTTATTTTACCCCCGTGAGTTGTTCTTTCTTTACAAGCTGACTTAAGTCTTAATTGCTGACTCCAAAACCCTTTTCCGTGTGCGGTTCAATACAAATGTTGCATAGGGATTTATCCACGGAATATCAGGTCTGATGCCTTTTATATTATATCCTTCCTATTTGTCATGCCGATGGAATACTTCCCCGTTCCATTATATACCTCTCCTCTGAATAGTTGTGTCACTCCAAGTTGTGTCACTCCACGTGACCCTATAAATTTTGATTGCTATAAAATATTACTTCCTCCTTACTCGATTGTTTAGCCGCTATTACGTTCGATGTAAATTTGGTAATATTATTATGATTATTATTAATAATAATAATCGCACTATCATTGGTGAATGATGAATAAATATGGATGACAACAAATATATAATTGGTATATATAGATTATAATTAGTATTGATTAATGTTATATTGATTAGTATTAATATTGATTGATACTTGAGTAATTAATATTATTAATATTTATTGATTAATACTTTTATACATAATGTATTTAAGTAAGGGGTTATTTGTTGCTTACAATTCATTGTATTCTTAAACAATTAAATACACATTAAATGTATATACATTTGTGCTATACATGTATCAATTATGGCTCATGACATGGCCATTTTGAGTTTGTGGTTATGCCTTTTGGGCTAACCAATGCTCCTACTACATTTTCAGACTACAATGAATAGAGTTTTTCATCCTTAGTTGACAAAATATGTACTTGTCTTCTTTGATGGTATCTTAGTATACAGCAAAACATCGGAGGAGCATCTTGGCCATTTGGATACAGTGTTAGCGATTCTTGGCAGGAAATCAATGTATGCCACGGAATCCAAATGTGATTTGGGTGAGGCAGAATCGATGTATTTGGATCACATTATCAATGCAGAGGGTGTATAGATGGATCTTGATAAGATCTGTGCTATCATTGAGAGGCCTACTCCAATGAATCTCACTCAACTAAATGGTTTTTTGGGTCTGTAAGGCTTCTACCACAGATTTGTCAGTGGATATTCATAGCATGCAACACCACTTACTGATTTGATGAAGAAAGGGGCATTTGTTTGGAATCCTTAGGCACAGGAGTGTTTTGAGAAATTCAAACAACTAATGACTACTTGTCTAGTTCTTGCCCTATTTGATTTCAGTAAGCCTTTTGAACTACAGTGTGGTGCCTCGGGTGAGGGCATTGGTGAAATGCTTATGCAAGATAAGCACCCTATTGCTTTTGAAAGCGGAAAGCTGAGAGGACCTAAGAGGAGCTTCAATATTTATGACAAGGAAAAGTTGCCATCATGCATGCTTTGGCCAAGTTTAGGCAATACCTTGTTGGCAGCAAATTCAGCATTAAAACTAACCATAATAGTCTAAGATATTTCCTAGGGCAGCGAGATCTCAATGATCGTCAACAGAAATGGGTTAATAAGTTGCACACATATGACTTTGAATTTGTTTATGTAGGGACACAGAATGTTGTTGTTGATGCCTTATCTCGCAAACCGCATTTGAGCTCCATGGTGGAGATTTCAGAGGATTGGAGACATCTAATTCTAGCAGAATATGCTAAAGACACTTGGGCTTCAGGCATAGTTGAGGGTTCAGTTTAGGACAATAGGTATACAATTGTAAATAATCTTATCATTTACAAGGGAAGAATTTTCTTGACCCCAGGACCAGAGATCAAGAGCAAAGTGTTGAGGACCTTTCATGATGTGCCCATGGCAGGACATCCCAGGTACTTTGAAACTTATAAACAAGTACGGGAACATTTCACTTGGAAAGGCCTTAAGTCAGATGTTCTTCAATATGTGAGAGAATGCGCTATTTGCTAGCAGAATAAACAGGAGCATACTTATCCTGCAGGGTTACTTCAGCCACTTCTCATTCATGATAGGAAGTGGGAATGTTTATCCATGGATTTCATTAGGGGCTTGTCGAAGGCCCAAGGTAGAGATTGCATATATGTTGTTGTTGACCGGCCCACTAAATATGGCCACTTCTTTCCGATCACAACTACATATACAACTGCATAGGTTCAAAGTTGTTCTTACATGAGGTATTCAGGCTACATGGCTTACCCCAAAGTATTGTTAGCGACAGGGATAGTCAGTTCATGAGTCACTTCTAGCAGGAATTATTTAGACTTTGTGGGACCAAACTCACTCCGAGCAATAGTTACACTCACAGACACATGGTCAAACAGAGATTGTAAACAAATGGGTGGAAGGATACCTCATGAATTATATAGCTAGATAGGAAAAGGCCCAAGATAGAGATTGCATATATGTTGTTGTTGACCAGCCCACTAAATATGGCCACTTCTTTCCGATCACAACTACATATATAACTGCATAGGTTCAAAGTTGTTCTTACGTGAGGTATTCAAGCTACATGGCTTACCCCAAAGTATTGTTAGCAACAAGGATAGTCGGTTCATGAGTCACTTGTAGCAGGAACTATTTAGACTTTGTGGGACCAAACTCACTCCGAGCAATAGTTAGACTCGCAGACACATGGTCAAACAGAGATTGTAAACAAATGGGTGGAAGGATACCTCAGGAATTATATAGCTAGACAGCAGAAGGCTTGGGTGAAATGGATTTATCTCTATGAGTATTGTTACAACACTACTCACCACATGTTGATTTGAATGTCACCGTTCATGGCATTGTATGGATATGAGGCGCCTAGCTTTCTTGATCTATAGTTGAGTCACAGTAGAGTGCCTAGTGTTAGGAATCTTTTGCAAGAGAACCAAGACATTATGAGAGCCCTTGAGGAGAATATTTAAAAGGCATAGAACCAACAAAAACAGTATGCAGATCAAAAGAGAGTGGAGTGCTCTTTTGAGTTAGGGTAATATGGTGTATCTAATGCTATAACCTTATTGCCAATCCACTCTCAACAAAAGTGGTGCAGAGAAGCTCAAGCCACGTTACTATGGTCCTTTGAGGGTTGTCAAACGAGTAGGTGGTGGCTTATGAATTAGAGCTACCAATAGACAGCAAAGTTCATAATGTTTTTCACATATCGCACCTCAAGAAAGCATTAGGACATCAAGTTGTTCCTTTTGCAGCTCTACCACCCCTGGATGATGAGGGGAAATTGATTTTAGTACCTGAGGCCATCTTGGATGTCAGGGAAATATAGATACTGAGACGGGTCATCAAGGAATATTTGATTAAGTGGAAGGATTTGTCAGTAGAGGATGCTACTTGGGTGAGTGAAGATATATTGCAGCATCCGGAGTTGAGATTGCTTGAGGACAAGCAATTTCAGGGAGGGTGGACTATAATGTCCCCTCCTAACTAGAGACATTAGTTTAGCAAGATTAGCCTATCAGTGGCCCTCGTAGGCTAATGGGTTTGCATAGAGGGTCATCTTGCTGCAGAGACCTAGTCAATAGATGAGATATTTGCCTTCTCCTGAGCTCAATGGTTGTAGATTTGACATTTTTATAGGTTCCACGGCTCCTTTCTTCATACTTTCTATTTATAGTAAGTCT
Organism: Chamaecyparis obtusa; assembly: GCA_027943335.1. Lineage (NCBI taxonomy): Eukaryota > Viridiplantae > Streptophyta > Pinopsida > Cupressales > Cupressaceae > Chamaecyparis > Chamaecyparis obtusa. The sequence continues at coordinate 628,396 of BSBK01001189.1, read as the reverse complement.
TGGGTTGTTTGAGAAGGACCCTTTTATTTTTAGCAGAGCACTTCGTCACATGGGGATTGGTAATATTGACCCCCAATTCAAATGGCAGAGTAAAATAATAAGTGGTTGGAGAGTTATTAATATTTAAGTTGCCAAATTGATACCAAATTATTAAAAGAGCGTATTATAAAGTTATAACTTTATAATTGAGGGTCAATTCATCATTAAAAGGGGGCCATTTGAGGAATTAATTATGAATGCCAATTTTAAAGAAATATTAAATCTTTCTCCTAAGTTTTAATGAAATAACATTTTTAATGTTATTAAATTGCTTTTTGGGGGAGATTTGACTTCACGAGGAATTATAAAGGCTTCCAAAGGCAAATTGAATTCTATTCTACTTGCCATTTGATAAATTTGTTGCATCAATTTGTTGAGCATTGGAGAACACGGACGAGGATTTCTACAAATCCAGAGCTTTTCAGACATTGGAGAGCGTAGCTGCTTCTTTGCAATAGCTTTCTGGGATTGTGCATTATCAGCTAAAGTTAGCTTATCAGTTGGCTTCATCCAGAGTTCAAGATTGTGCACAAAAGAAGAGGATTTTCAGAAAAAATAATCAATTTAGAGGACCAGCTTTAAGAGGATTAAAAAACTGCCTTCTTGTGATTACATACATCATTTCTGGGCAGTTTCAAATGGCTTTTTGAGAGCCTTTAACAGCAGCAAAGAGATGCCAGGATGTGGAGGACTATTTCATGCAATGAAGACATTATAAATTCAAATTAAATCAGGAAGAGTGGCAGCCAGCATTGGGAGAGTTTTCAGCATCAAAAGCATGAGGAAATCCCATCAATTCTAGAAGATATCAGTCACTTTGAAGTTGCATTTTGTCCTGGAGATTATTGAGAAGAAATCTGATCATCAATCGGGTATGCATGTGAATGTAGATGTATCAAAATTAATGAATAAGAGTCAATAAATAATTTCTGCCCTTATTTCTATATTGTCAATTTAGTTTTTAAATTTTCAGAAGTTCCTACATTATTATATGCATTGCTTTTTATGGCAAAAACCCCCCAAAAAATTATAAAAATCAGAAAACATCAAAAGTGAACAATCCACAGTTCAGACAAACTTTGAGAAATCACAGTGAAAGAGGACTTGGGGTCTTCACATTTGATCTCCTGTATATAGCATTCCAACTTGAAACTGCAATTTCCTTAATGAGGCCAAACCTAGAAATGTTTTTTTGCACTTGAAATTCATACTCCTCATGTCAAGTTGGCTAAACACTCCTTATTCTCCCTAGGCAGGATTTAGGTGGTTGCAAGGACAAATGCACTACATGAGGGAGAGTTCTGAACTCAAGGGCGGAAATTTGCATTTCACAAGAATTTTTGCGCAGAAATTCCAAGTGGTTGTGGTAGTGAATCGGAAATTCAAAGTGGATGAGGAATTTTAAGTGGGAAATCGGCTTAGAAAAGGAATTGCTGGTCAAAAATTTGACCTAGACAAGGAATTCTTCAGCAGAAATTCTATAGTGCCTTCGATTTTTGGGCTGAATTTTGCCCTTGTCTTGAAATTTCAAGTGGAAAATTGGGGTTGTCAAGGACTACGAGTGAAAATTCAATGGGGTCATAGATTTAAGGGTAGAAAACCAATGGGGTCATGGAATTGTAAGTGAAAATTCAATGTCCTCATGGATTTTCATTTTTCAATCCATTTTACTTTCAAAACTGCATTTGATTCCAAGGGGAAAATTGACCCTAGCATTAATTTTCAAGTGGAATATCAATTGATCCATGGAATTACAAGTGAAAAATTGAGGTGGGCGTAGATCTTCAAGGTGAAATTCAATGGTGACAAGGATTATAAAGGGGGAATTGACAATAGTCATGGAATTTATGGTGGAAAAGCGATCTAGACAAGGATTTTCTTGCAAAACATGGAAATTTAATCATAAACTTGGAACTCTCAAGGGGAAATTCGAACTTAATAACGATTTTTAAACGAGAATCTTGCTTTGAAACCAGATTTTGAAGGAGAAACTCGAATTGGCCAAGGATTTTCATGAAACTTGAACTGTATCCAAGGATTTTTAAAACTTTTCCTTATTTTCCCTTCTTGCACTTGGAATTTCTTTTTTACTCTCATTTTTCATTTTTTCCATTTTTAAGATATTATTGTTTCCATATCACAATTTCATAAATTTAATCCTTGACTCACATCCTTACAAAAGACTTTTCTTTTTCCATTTCATTCCTTGACTCGCTCTTAAACTTGACAAAATAAAATCCTTCTCATCCTAAGGCCATAGAGTGCGAAATCATTGCCAAACCTACAAAAACTAGACCAAACTAAAACTAGCTAAAAAAAAGGGGTCCCCATCTGCATGTGTGTTTACAACATAACACAACATTGTGCATTCTTTTTCAGCATATGGCATCAATATAGTTCAAGGATTTGGAAACAACAACATTGTCATAATTTCACCATATGGTTTGATAGCATGTGAGGCAAAAACAATTCCTCAACGTATAGTTTGTAGTCGGATAGAAGCGAGCATACCTTGTTATCGCATGATAATCAACCATTGTACAACTTCCTTTTGTGGTCGCCATCATATGTTGTGTACACACTCCAAAATCTCTATTTTCTTGCCCTGTTAACATTGTTTTATGCCTCTTTAAAAATTATTAAAATGATGTGTTGCTTCAACACCTCACAAAAGGTGTTGCCAGAGACCTCGCGAAAGGTGTTTCCCCCTAGCCCCACTACAGGCGCTGCCCCTTGAACCCATTGCAAGCATTGCCCCAAGACCCCATTGCACTCACTGATTTGTCAGGCACAATCCAAGTCCATTACACTTTCAAGTTTGTTAGAGGTCCTTGATTACAATCTCGTCATACATTTGGAAAGTCTTCCCTAATGTTACTTGATGTTTCCTTGTTGTCTACAAGATGATTTTTTCTTTTGAGGATGTTGTAGTCAGCGTACAATGAGAATTATTAAGTTGATATTGGTAAACCGACTATATATTAATTTTCTATCACTTTTAGGTAGTTATATGTGCCAGTTGGTTGACAATTGTATTCTTCTAGGCAATCGTCAAGTCTTTTAGCTAGATTGTGCATTGTCAAGCAAAGCAATATGAACTAGTGAAATCAACTCTGATCCCTAGCTGACCATCTCTGATCTTCTTCTATACTAATTCATGTACAAATAAAGATATATTTTACTCCTGTACTTCTGTCATCTCTATTATAAATTGATCTATCTATCTTATTAGATAGAGAATAAAATTATCATACCCCCTCCACTATTTCCCACAACCATTGATGAACTAAATCCAGGTCTAGTGTCCATGCTGTAGCTACAACATTGTATCCCAGTTCGCATGAAGTCCCTAATCTCAAGAAGATAATTTACGTGTCATTTAATCACATAGATAGCAATTTCCTAATTTGGAAGGAAAGATTTCAACGAGATTTAATTACCAGAAGTAAACTTCTCCCAACTTCGGCAAAACAACAGTAAACTCACGTGATTTGATACAAGGATCAGAGCATTAGGTGAGGATCGAGCAAGAGATGCAAATAATGAATAAGTAGTTATTACATACCCTCCTTGCTACAAATATCACATCCCAATGTACTCTAAAACTGACCCCCTATTGTGATAACAAGGAAGCTTCTATCCAGCTTCCACGAGCATGATTATAAACTTTGTGTCAATGCAGTGATGGAAATAGCGCACATGACTATGAAAAATGATGAGCTCCCCAGCTGACTGGTCAATATGTCCCCCAAGGTTTTAACTAATGCCTTCTTCATTGTTTTTCCTTTTTCTTTTTTTAAATATGGTTTGACATTTGATAATGAAAGGTAAGATTAATATGCCTATGCACGCAGTAGATTAGATCTTGCAGGGTATAAATATGATCCACTGAATATGCTTCTGGATTTGTAATCTTATGGTGGGTTCAGGCCCCCAAAAATAATATATAAACTTCATGTATTTATCAACAAAAACAATTCAGCGTGAATTTTTCACAGAAGTTATTTAATATTTAAAACAGTTATTTAAAGTTTCAGAAATTTAAAGAAATAAACAAATACACTATAACTGATAAAGATTACTAAAATTTACTGCAGAGATAAATACTTACATTCAAATAAACTGTTACATCAATATTGATAATGTCACCATCCTGTTGAAAATTTCAATGATAGAATAAGTATCCAAAAAACAATGCATGATCTGATTTTTTAAATTAAAATAAAAACCAACATTACAAGAAATGAATTCACAAATCAAAGGAAACCTCCAATGGTCTTGAATCGGGTATGCCATGACAGATGCATTCATTGACTGAAGTGCACACACTCTTTGGGAAACCACCATAACCAAGAGGTGAAGGATATGCTCCACCATCAATGATCATCTCATGAACGGCTCTGTCAATTTCGTCCGTTGTTACTCCTGGCTGTGAGAAACAACATATGTAAATTTTGAAAAAAGGACTGACAGCTCGTGCCTTATTATTGAGAACCTACTGAATGTTTGAAAACTTTAATTTCTAAAAATAAATATTTATAGCATATACCTTTAGCTCTACATGCCTCCTTGGGCAGCAGGTTGCATATCAAAAACAGTTCAAAATATTAAATCAAATCACTTTACAGAAAATCTGATCTAAACATAGCAAGATATAATCCTGATTCTCACAATTTAGCCATATGATTTATTTTTAGCAGGTATATATCAAGATAATTTAAGATAGATACCACTCTATCTTCTAAAAACAATGGCAATATTTAAATGATATATCAATCACTTAGATCACAGATTGTCCTTAATTAATTATATTTGTATCCTCTATGCATATGTTGTTTGTACATTTCAGTTGTGTTTCTACATAGTTTGTTATTGAATGTTTGGTTCATAATAAATGAACATGCTCATCATTGTTTATCTTGCAATGGTGTGGGATGGTGTTCTCTAAGCATGTTTTGGGATGTTCCTAGGAATACTATGTTCTCTAAATATGCTTCAAGATGTTCCTAGAAATGTATGGTGCTCTCTAAGTATGTTTCAGGATGTTATTAGGCATCACCTCATTCTCATTACTGATGCACATGAAAGCCCAAAAAGCTTTTTAAGTTCTGTTTAGAATTAGTAAGTCTGACTTTTTGGGCAGTATGCTCAATAATCTTATTGCATTAGCAGCTGAACTCATATAGCTTGCCTCGCACCTGAGTGATTTAGATCAATGATCACTTTAGTGATATTTGTGTAAAATTCTACACATGTTTGCTTCTGGACCAAGAGAAAGATTACTTAATTACTTTCCTCTTCATTAAACTTTGGGTTGAATATTGATAGCAGATATTTTCTAGAAGTACACCTGGATCCATAATATCATTGGGATAGAAAGATGACTCTTTATTCAGTGCTATCAATGCTCATCCCAGATGTCCCTGGGTATCGATCATGGTACAAGTAACAATAAAATTCATTTCTGCACATTAGCATATGTCAGAGTATCCACCTGAATCTATAATCTGCAGATAAAATGGATCCATGTGCTTATGGGAAGCATTTGCTAGGAAGGGGTGAGTTTATTGAACTATTAACCTTGAATGCATTCTGTTATATCTCTTGAAATTCATAAAACAGATGTCTTTTCCTTATAAGAAAGGTTCTAAGTGATACTAGTACAAATAATGCTCAAGATTCTTATTTCACACAACAAAGTTTGGAAATGATTCAAATGAATTGGTAGTGTATTTGATGAAAGAGCTTGAGCAGTGTCGATGAATTATGACAAGATAAAGATAGAATGAGCTGTTGAAACTCCTGTAGATAGCTATTATCCACAAATGTTGCAGTTCCACTAAATTCCTACTACACTTTGGAAATCATTCTATTCAAATGTGATGCATGTGGCAAATCAAATTTCAAATATGTCTATATTCATTTATATATTTTTTCTACAAGCCTTAATTTGTCATATTCTGTATTCCTAAAAAAACAAATCCATACCTGTACAAGTGATACTGCTTACAAAAATTTATCATATTTCACAGTTGACACTGTGAATTTCACATTTAAAGAGCTTTTTAGGGTTATGAAAGTTTTGATAGGACAAAATAAATCTGAAGAGTTTTCCTTATCAGTGAACGACCAAAATAGATCTGAATTATAATAAAGAGATGACTAAAGTTTCAACAGATTGGAGGCATAAGTTATATCCTTTCCTTATGAACCTTTAAAATAACTGTAGTAACTATTTCATTTGAACTTTGAAGTATGATCTTAGACAGTTAAGAGGTTTTCATTCACTTGAGTTAATAAATTATGATTATGATGATTTAAATTTACTTATGTGGAATATTTGGAAAGAATTATATTGGATCTCATTATGAATGGTCAATGTAATTTATAATTCTATAAATGGTGGTATTGATCTTATAAGTGAAGACAAATCAGAAATTTTATTGGGTGGAAGCCCAAGTCACTTTGATGAGTTTGATCAAAGATCTTTAGGATGGCATGATCTTGAGGACAAATCAGAAAATTCATTACATGAGGTTGATTTTGGTGATAGGCCATTTGAATCACATAATTTTAAGAGCCAATTGAAGGTCACTGAAGATATGATAGTTGCAGCCTTAGTACATCATGATAACACTCAAAAGATCATTGAAGACCTCTACTAGAAGGCTCAGATTGAAAGGAGACAAAAGAGCATGGAAGATGATTCTTACTTTACAGACTTGCAGGGAGTCAAAGTAGCTTTTGGTTCAATAAAATCTGATTATTTGAATTTACTTTCAAATAGGGATCTTATCTTAAAGGTTTATGAAGTGTACGCTGGTAAATTGAACGGAAAGGATGATGAGGTAAATAAGCTCATCAAGGAGCCTAACAATATTAAGGAGATATTGGAGAATACGAAGATGGCTCTTCCAGAAACAGAAAAACAGCTTATTATCAATGAACAGTTAAGGAAACAGGAAAACAAAGAAATGGCAGAGGAAGTCAAACAGGTGATTGATGAGATTGACCGAATTCAGGAAGTCATTGACAGAGAGCAATGTCCCAAATTGGCATTTTCAGAATTAGGACAGCGGGATAGTGGGCCTAAGTTGGAAAGAGGGAATTCTTTTCATATTGTGGATGACCCACTTTGTGTGTTATGTTCAGATTGGACATTTGATAATCCACTTTTCGAGTTGGATGAGGAAGTTCTTTCTGACTCCAGTAATGAGAATGGGATTGATTGTAGGATTTGGGACCCAAGTGTGGTTTCTAGTGATGAGTTCTGGTCATAGGATTAGAGTAGTGGATCAATTTCTAGATTTAGTACTACTGCCCACTTTCCGAGCAGCTTACACATGGGTTTGGATTCTGATTTACAAATGAGTTGGATGGATTCCATGGTTCAACAACTCAGTAGTTCTTGGTTGAGGATAGATGGTAGATGTGATTTGATCATAGGAGATGGACTTTCAGCTACTTCCTTCCTCATAACTCCTATGCATGCAATGGTGTTTCAGATTGTCTATTGTTGTACTAATTCCTCCGCACCATTGGGGTTGACCTTAGTCTTTAGGCAGTTTGATTTTGTGCACCTCCATTGGAGATCGTTGGGAGTTGGAGAGGTTGTTCAATGTTGATAGTTCCTTGAGATACTTCTATCTTCTCATATTTGACAGTTATGACAGCGTAGTGATTTGGGATCCTGGCAGTGGCATGTTTGGTGCTTTACTTCAATGGGATCTTTGTAAGTTGCTTCACAACTCCGGGTATACATCAAAGTAGCGCAGCAGAATTGTTGAGCAGCATTTCAGAAGTTGATATGGGATCGGGGTATTTGGTTTCAATATGCATGTGTAAATGGCTTGAGGGCAAGCAATCTCCAGAAAGGGAGGATTGTAATGTCCCCAATTTATTAAAGAAACAATTAATTAAATTAATTTTTATTAAGTTGCTGTATTAGTTTCCGGATTCGATTGTGTAGAATTTTTTACCATCAACGTTTTGGATCATACTACATGATCCATCATCAGGATGTCAAAGAGCAAGAGCAAGAGGAATTTTTCATGCTCCTCTTGCTCTTGCTCTCTGACATCCTGATGATGGATCATGTAGTATGATCTGAAACGTTGATGGTAAAAAATTCTACACGATCGAATCCAAAAACTAATACAGCATACATATGGATTGTGGAAATCTAATAGATTTGTTTTATTAAGTTGTCAAAAATAAATGGAATATTTAAATGAGGACTTAATATTAATTAATTTTATTTAATTAAACTATTATTAAATGTCACTTTATAACTATTTCCCTCAAAGTTCAATTTAGAAAATTTAAAAGAAGGAAAATGTAAAGACAAGCAAAGGGAATTTTAAGTCTTACTGGAGGATTATAAAAAGGCAGCTTGGGCTTCATTTTGGTGCATGTTTGGTTTATTATTTTCTTGGGATAGCTCTGACAACCTCTCTGTAAGAACCTTTGCAAGTTCTAACTCTGGCAAACACTATTTGTTTCAATTTTGGATGTTTGACATTTCATCAAACACTTTGCATCCAAACTCTGTTTCTTGTTTGGTCTTTACAAAGATTAAACACCTTTCCAATTTTTGAAATATATGCATTTACTGATTTTTGACTTTTTTTAGAATTTTAATAGCAAAGCTTCAAATTTCAAAGTGAAGCAAACTATTCATGGAGTAACCATAATTTATTATCACTATGCCATTCTTTTAATCTTTCACCAATTAAAATATATACAAGTCAATATCATACATGAAGATTTAATTTGAAAGCAATATATAAGGAACCTGTACTGCTGCATGCACAATTGACATCCAATTATTGATGATGCTGCCCCTGAAAATCTCTATGGAATTAGCGCTGAAGCTTGGAGATAATTGAAGAAAACCCTCAAATGCCAAACGTGCCTTCCAACTACTGAAACACAGCCCACCATTAACAAATGCAGCCTCTAAAGACAAATCGTTGGCTTCTATGATAAAGCACAGGAAAAAAAATTAATGTCGTCCCTCTAGAATGGCAGCGATAGCCTGTATAAAGTCTAACCCAGCTCTTAGGTATTGCTGCAATCTGCAATATTTAACACTCCCCTAACTTGCAAACAGTATCTGAAATGAAACTCTGAATCTTCCTCACAATTCGAACACCAAAGTCAGCACATTCCTAATCTCTGGATGAGATTATAGCTGGCACAATTCACTGGCAGAGATCAACCAATTCAAAGTGCAAAGTCTTGATAGAATTAACAATTCTATAAGATCAAAATATCTGAAAACCCTTAGCTCTCAACTCTTCACAAAAACAAATGCACAATAGAATGAATGGATTTTCACTTTCCTTGGCTTTTTATAATTCTCCAAGAGAAATGGATATGTATCTTCACAAATACACTTCTCATAACTTAAAAATATTTAGCTTTTGTTGCACTTGCTTTTGATGTATTTGAAATATAATATTTAATTATATTTCCCTCCATTTGGTGCACAACAAAATAACATAAATATATTTTTATACTCACTTATATCTCCCTTTAAATTGGCACTTTACATTATCCCCCATGCACTTTATAATTTGACTTTATGATCATTAAATAGCCCCTTTTAATAATAAAGTCAAATAACATTTAATGATATGCACTTTAATGAGTCAATTGGCCCCCACTTAAATAACAACTTTATATTAAATCTTTAACAATTAATTATTAATAAAGAATTCTTTATTAATAATTAATACCTTGGGCTTGAGCCAATAACTCATTCCATTTTGTCAACCGATGAACTCTGCCAATACCAAGTCCAAGTGCACTGCTAAGAATAGCAACATAGGCATAATTGACTTACTAAAAATAGTAAGTCCCACAAACTGAGCCAACTAACAAATGAGTCAATCACTGAGCATTGGTGCCCCTGCCAGATATAGCACCTCCTCAATAATGACTTACTATGTAAGAACCCTTCACAAGCTCTATATGCTGAACTGTTTTGTTTTGCTTATTTTCCGATTTTTTTGTGATTTTTTGCATAAGGGTTTGAACAAAAAAACAAATTGAAAACTAATGCTATTTCTCAAAACTTTCAAATGCTTCGGATTGATCAAATCTAGATGCAATATTAAATCCTACCAATAAGAGACAACTTCTTTATTGGAAATGAATACAAAATATCTATGAAACTTCATCAAAAACCTGGTATGAAAGCATCAACGGCTAAAGTAATGATGTTATCCGCTTCAAATGGTAGCTTAAACCTTCTTGCATTTGCTATACCAACTTAGTACTATAGCGGTTACTGTTCACGGCACTATTCACGTCATTGTAGCAGCTGCAATCAAACTTTGTCTATCTCCTTCTGACTGCTGAATAAAACCTTTGCTAAAACACAATAGAATTCTTGGACTAAACTCTCCAATTTCCCAAATTCACTGGATATTTCACCAGCTCAAATGGAAGCACACAGAAGAACTCCGTTCTCCAATGGCGAATGTTGAAAACCCTTGCTCAAAGCTCAAAGAGAAATCAATTTGCAAGATAACAATGGATAGCTCATTCTTCATTTCCCAAGCAAATATAAGCCTCCAAAACCTTAATCAAAAATCCTCTTCAAGGCTAGGATTTTATTTAATAAAATCATTAACATTTAATTAAAAAAATTTTAATGTCTAAATTAACATTTAATTGAATTAAACATAGGTAAAGCTTTTAATAATTCTCCTCCAAAATAAAATACTCAGTTGGCCCCATTTGATGTGTTATAAACCCATCACTTAAGTGATTTAAATATAAAGTCAATTTAACTTTATATTTAATCATTAATCATTAAACATGTTGGAAAACACTGAAATAATCATAACTCTCTCACTATTGAGAATCTGGCCAAACCGTCTAAAGCTGGAGTCTAAGAAATTATTTCCCATGTGCTTGAAAAGACATGCTAAAAATAGCAAGAATCACTCAAAAGAAGCCTAAATCAAACTCTCCAAGCTCAAACCAACCACTGAACTTTGAGAAAGCCAAAACACTGAACAACCCGCCTCATGTGTCCAAACTGACCCCATATCCATCTGTAATAGCCTACAAGGGTCCAAAAATAGGCTAAACCACAGCTAGACTTAAGTATCTAGCTAGAAGGGGACATCATATACTATAAATAGTAAGTCTCTGAATAACTGCTCTAGTCAATGATATTGAATCTCAACAATATCACCAAGCTGTTCAGGCACCCTACTTTATAAAAACCCCGACTTCCCCAAAATAGACACTTACTATAAATAGTGTGTCAATCTGACTCAAACGAAGAGCAATCCTAAACATCTTTGGCCAATGGAATGGGAAAATAGCCTCTGATTCTGCCAACTAGACCCTCTGAACAACTCCATTACCCTATGAGGGTTAGGAAATAGGCTAATCCTCTTAAAGTTGACGTTCACGAAAAAAGGGGACATTACATTCTTGTTTTAGATTCAGTTTCCTAAGGAGGGAAACCCTTGGGATTTTCTCAACCGATTGGATGGAAACCCGATTCAATTATTAAGAGTGGATTCGTGATGAAATCTACAGTTGTGCCAAATTTGTAAAAGTCTTCATTCAAAGAGAAATTTGCAGACTGAGGTATTTAATGTATGTATTTGATTTGGAAATAAGTATTGATTCTGAAATAAAAGAAATGAAGATTTTATTAGATGGTTAAATTTTTTAAATGGACGGCTAAATATTTGGGTTATAACTCTATTGCTATTGTCCGAGGTTTTGAAGCGTATAATCTTCTATGATATTGTCGTGAGTATTCTCTATATTGAATGTTAAATAATTTGGGCCAAAGCTATGGAAAAGATTGATAAATCAATATCTTGAAGCCGTGGGTTGGTTGTGTCAGAGATTATTATTGGCTGCAACTTCAATTGATACTATCGATTTATTATTTAGAGCCAACTCAATTAAGTGGAATACTCTGTAATTAAGAGTCGATGAAAGGGAGTCTAATATAATAGATGCATAAATATTTTATCGAGACTCATATACAAGTATTTAGTTTCCGTGTTTTTTATTGAGTGTGTTTTTCAATTAACACACTCCTAAAGTTAGCATTGGGAAATAATCAATAATTTATGTGAGAGAACAAGCTACAACCGCCTCACATATTCATATTTCTACCATTAAAAATTACTAAGTCATGAATTGGCAGGCAAATAAATAATACCGCCTCTTGTTCACAAAAAGCTATTGCCAATTATTGGTGCATGCATGGTTGGCTTTGGAAGCTTTGGAAGAGCTAGGGGTTGGTGAGATTGAAGAAAGATTGACTTGGGGCTGCCGTGAATTATTTTTGTACAGACAGAAGTATTGCCAGCACCCGTGGAAAACCTCTTTTGCCGGCAATATATTGGAAGGGAACAGCCATCTTTTAGAGAGGAACTCTACATTTGGGAGTATTGTTAACAGCTCTCGCTCCTAGTGTTGAGCAAGAGTACTTTGCAGCTACTCATTCCTCTACTGTGCAATTCAATTCTGAGATTTTTGCAAGAAGTGCTCGTCCTTCGCCATAAGGAGGTTAGATATGCATAACCAATCATACTCTATTTGATTGTATTCAGCAAGTTCATACTCTACATTCAAGTTGTATCTTCTGGCAATGTTCAAAAGATAAATGTAAACTATTTCTTCTCAAACATTTGAAATAAGCAATATCATATTGAGACATTAGATGTATTCCAACTAACTATTAAGTTGTGTGTAGTAATTATTGCCAAGTTGTTGAGACAAGTATCTTGAGATTATTCATACTGGTTGCTACTTCTTGTTTGTATTATTATTGTTCTTGTTTACTACTGTACTTGGTAATTTACTTACATGGAATAATAATACAAGTGATAGTGTGTACCAGATATAGGAGTAAAATATATCTTTATTAGCTCATGAATACATTACAAAGAAAAAGACTAGAGATGGTTCGCCAAGGATTACAATTTACCTGACCATACCATATCCCTTCCTTGGTGGTACACGACATATTTAAAGGACCCCATGATTGCCAAGAGGGACACAATTGTCAACCAACCAACACGACAACTACCCAAGAGAGATAACAAATTTAATAGGGATAATTAATACATTAACAAATAACCAACATTATCACCAATAACAATATGCATTTTATGCCAACTACATCATCCCCCCAAAAGAAAAAGTCCTCTTCCAGACGACAAGTATACATTAAGTAATATCTAGGACGACTAATGATAAGAGTGTAGATAATAACTTGTATTGTGCAAACTCAAAGTTGTAGTGTAATTCAAAAATAAAATAGGGGTTTGGGGGCAATGCCCCCAACAAGCTCAAGAGGCAATACCTGTTGTGGGGGTCTGGGGGTAGCGGCTCAAGTGGGATTGAGGGGCAACGCCCCCGCCGCCAAGACCAAATTAGCACCTTCAGAACCACAGAGAACTCCATGGTGTACGCCATTTTCGTGATTTTTTAAGATGTAAAAAATAATGTTCGAGAAGCCCAAAAATAGAAATTTCATGCACTGCAACACTACTACCACACTCCTCCCAAGCTATTGTTGTGCTGATGTCGAGTAACTTACCCAATGTACCAAACCCTTACTTGTACAGACCACTTGATACGAAGTTGCCAAACATAGTAGAACACCACCAAATTTGTCCTCTCAATCCTGTACGGTAAAGTTGATGAGGGATCTTGTAAACTATACAACACAACTAGAGGATGGATGTCATGGGCGCATTGTACAATAACAATGAAACTGAAGTCCGTACACAAGTTTGTACGCCATACAAAAATGGCTTTGAAATAGCTTTTGCATCGTACAATGAATGTGCATTTGTGACATACGGTAATGACTTTAGAGGACCATATGATGGAAGAACATTTGTGCTATACGGTAACAACTTTCGAGGACCGTACAGTGGAAGAACATTTGTGTTGTACCATCATGACTTTCAAAGACCGTACGATGGAAGAGCATTTGTGCTATATGGTGATGAATTTAGAGGACCATACGATAGAAGAACATTCCTATCGTACAATAATAAGTTTGGAAGACCATACGGTGGAAGTGCATTTATGTCATACGGTAAGAAATTTGGAAGTGTTCATGCCATACAATGGAGGAGCACTTATGCCATTTGGTAAACCCCCTACTTTGTAATGATTTCCCAAAGTGAGACAACCACCAAATGAATTGTTGTGAAGAGACTTGTACAAGTACAAGCTAATGGACGCCCTGTATGTGTAACCAAAACGCAATTTTTTCTAAGGAAGTTGTATACCACAAGAGACCAAGTTGTACACCATGATATTGTGTCGATACATTCTCCAAGGGTTGGTAAAAATACTTCTACTATGGAACTCGTATCTGTATGGTCTAAAATGACTTACGACCAAAATGTCATACATGTGTTAGATGTCTTACTAGTCCGGTTCGCCCAGAGAATTGTTGTACTGAGTTAAGTCATACAAAATGGTGGTGTATAGAATATAAATTGCCAGAACGTTCGACAAATGTCTTGTGGTTCTCCAACTCTCGTTGCTTTTTCTTTTCATTTTCCCTCCCCGTACTGTCAAATTTATCATCCATAACTTTACAGGCTCCCATCAGTTTGTCTCCACCAAGGGTTGTAGCTTCAAGAAAATTACATGTTGGCAAAAATTCATAGTCCTCTATTTGCTAGTGGAATAGTCCATTGAGGGAACTCTTCTCATCTTCAGAACAGTCTTTCACCTCAAGCACCCCTTCACCATTAGGTTCCATGCATTTCCTTCCTTCCTACATATCGAACTCTCCACCCTCAGACTCTGAGTCCCATGCCAACTCTTGGCTCCATAGGTCGATGACGTACTTCTTCCTATCACTCTTGATGGAGAGTGTGCTCTTCTTCCAATTGTGGTTTGTCCTCACCGTGATTATCCATTCCCTCCCCAAGAGGGTGTCGTACTCCTTTTCTAGTGGGATGACCACAAAATCCAAAATGAAATGTTGAGTGCCAATGGTGACCTTCTGTGCCATCAATGTCTCCTACAACTTAATTCCATGTTGGTTGGTACCTACCAAGTGGAAGGTTGGCAAGCAAAGTGTTGGTTTCCCCAAGCACTTCCAAGTTTCCCGAGCCTTTGTCTATGATGGTATTTGTTAGCTTTCTCCCCATTATTTCCATTTTAACAATCATTGACTTTCTTCTAATTATCAACAACATAGAGTCGGTGACCTCGTTGTCCTCGAGTGTTGATTTGGTTATTGGTTCCCGTGTGGCTTACATTGGTGTGTGTCATCACTGACCACATTGGTAATTGCCACTCTTAGTTACAGCATGGTTTGAAGAAGGTCTGCCACCTTGATGGTTACGGTTGTCGGTAGCACCTGTCGAACTATGTTCTTTTCCAACTTCAATCATAATGACGAAATTGTAGTTCCATTGGAGATTATTCATTCCTTCACCATCATTTGTTCTACTCTTGCTTCCTAGAGTTGCTCCTTCTCTGTATGAGGGTCTAAGTACATTACCTTCTTCGTTTGTGCCCTCATGATTGGCAAAACCGCCTTGTCTTGTTCCACTTCAAACATATTAATACCATTCTGCTTCCAGCAGTTGGTGTCTTCATGGTCACCTAGTCCACACCATTTGCACAATAATTATATGTTGTCTTTCTCATTTTTGCAGTCTCTCACAAAGTGTCCCCATTCACTACATTGTCAGCATTGTATGATAGGACGTCCTCTAGAGTCATATTGTATTTGATTCTACTCTCCTTGTGGATTTCCATTACCACTTGGTGGTACATTTTATGCTTTCGATGGAGTGGACTCTCCCTGTGTGAAGAGTACTTGCGTACTTCTAGTTTTCAAATTATATGCACCCTCCTTTACGGAATGACCCATCACTTTGCAAATCTCACAAAACATCATTTTAGGACAATTACCTTTCGTGTGCCACTCAATTTTGCACTTTGTACACCATACTTCATTGCTTTCTTTACTAGCCCCTTTCTTAGCTTTTAGTTCTTTCATCATTCTCATCATGTCTCGTCATAGGGCCTGGTCTATTGTTGATTCATCATCACTACTACCCTCAATGCTATCATCATCATACATCTTCCTCTTCCCTCAAGAGGATGTCTCGTTTTCACTCTTGATATCCATCACCCGATTGTAGGCATCGGCAAATGAGGATGGAGATACCACTTTCATCTTCTTACGCAGGGAGGGGATCAACCCCTCAATGAACCATCTCTTCTTCAACTCGCCAGCTAGCTAATTCTCCAACTTGCACAGCAATTCCTTGAGCCTACGACTGTAAGTCCGTACACTCTATTCTCCCCTTGTTTGGTATTATAAATTTCAGCAACAATCTCATTGCCATCTCGTAGTAATTTAAAATCAGCCTCAAACGCCCTCCTTAGTGCGTCCCAAGAAGCTATGGATGAAGCATCTATTTTTGTGAACCAGTCGATGGTTGTACCTCGTAGCGTTACTGGAAATGCTCTTTGTCAATAGTCTATGTCATCTTGACCATATGGTACCCAGATAGTCTCACAAATCTTCCAATGCCTCATAGGGTCTTTCGACCCGTTCCCCGTGAACTTTGGCAATTTCTACTGATCCACATTCAAACTTGTCAGAGGAGTTGCCATCTTTCTCGCCTGATTGCCCCCTTGTGCATTAGACCTGGGTGGACTGTTTCGACCACTACATTTTGGTGCTTTCCCTGCAATCGACCACACAAGCATCCTCTACTAGTCCACCTCCAGCATCCCCAACACCTCGAGTACTTCCAGACCTTGACTGGTACTTGTCTCCCTTCGTCCAAGGGTCCTCCTAGGATGGATAAGTTCTCAATGTCGTGCACTATGTCAATTAGTTCAAGATTTCCTTTGTACTCCTCGTCCGACGACATCTATATGGATGGGTGTCTTCTTCGTTCTCTTTGTTCTGCAATTCTTAAAGATCACCTACTCACTTGGTCTTGACCACCAGTGGCCTCTTCTTGCCTTTATTGGGATCCAAGGGCATGAATCACGCAATGTTGACCCGATTTCTTTTAAGGCAACAGCGCCAAAATGTTTACTGCTATACCTGGCAATTTACATACATGAAATAATAATACAAATAGCAATGCGTACCAGATATAGGAGTAAAACATGTCTTTATTAGCTCATGAATTCATTACAAAGAAGAAGACCAAAGATGGTTGGCCTAGGATTACAATTTACCCAACAATCCCATACAATCGTCCTTGGCAATAAATGACATATTTAAAGGACTTGACGGTTGCCAAGAGGGACACAACCGTCAACCAACCCACACAACTACCCGAGAGTGTTAACAAATTTAATATGGACAATTAATACATTAACAAATAACCAATATTATCAACCATAAAAATAAGCATTTTATGCCAACTACAGTTCTGAGGAAAGAACTTGTGGGTATTGTATTGGTTTCTTAGAGGAAATTTTGCAAACAGTTATAAATGGGAATAGTGATAAAACTAAAAGAAAAAGATTGTATGCAATCATATGAGGCTTTCATTTTCTACTAAGTTTGTAACATCAAGCTTCCTAATACAAGTTCAAAACAATGGATTTCCTCATGTCAAAAGACGGTATGTCAAGTGTTCGATCAAAATGTCTATATGCACTAAGTGAATATTTTAGAAAAATATTACCATACAAATGTTTGACAGAATGCTTGCACTATGTAAAATTTAAGATGCAATTTTGAGGTTAGAATTGGAAAGGGTTCTTACAACATATACATCTAGTCATACAAATACACATAAAATAAATGCATAGGCATATGTTATATATATATATATATATATATAGAGAGAGAGAGAGAGAGAAATGTATATATATGTGTGTGTATATATGTATATATGTATATATATGTTTATATGTGTATATATGTGTGTGTGTATATATAAATAATTCTAATATTGTTCCTAGCCGTAATGTCCCTTCCTTAGGCAGTTTAGACTACAACAGAGGTTGGTCTATAATCAAGGGTTCTCGTAGGTCAGCAAAGTGGTTAGGGGACCCAACCAGGGGTTGTGGAGCTTCACGGGTAGCTTTACAAGCCATTCCAAATAGTTTGAGGCAATCTTCTATTTTTTATGAGGATCCCTATTTTAGAAGACTGGGAGATGGTCCGAGAGGCATTATAAGTCATTTCGGATTGTTTGAGACAAGTCCTAAATTTTAGGGAAGGGTCCTATTTTTTAGGAGGGGACTAGCAATAGCACTGCTATATTTAGACATCACCCTTGGACAGGTGGCAGCACTCAATTTTCAGTTTGAAGTCTAGGTGATGATTTCAAGAACAAAATGGAATATTGATGTTGTGACTTTAATGTTCTAAATATATTAATAAAATAAACATCTAATAAAGTTACTTTCTATTATTTTAATAAAGTAACCAATAAGTGGACCACCATGGGACACGACACCTAGAAAGGCTTAAGTTGTTTTAAAAACTTATTATTATTAATAAGTCATAAGTGGGTTGAATTTGATGAGGGAAAATAAGTTTATTAAAATAAACTAGAAACCCTAAAAGGGGGGATTAGGGTTTAAAGTCAATAAAGTAACATGAGGAGGTTTCATTTCAGCATTCCAACATTCATTTTTACAGCAGCAAATTGAATTGGGATTTTGAGGAAGGGTTTCATTAGCAGATCAACCTTCTCGGAACAAAAAACTCCCATGGATAATTGTGAAATGGATGAAAACCCAATTCACCATTGAGGGAAATCTATATGAGGTTTTCATTTGGGCATCATTGGATCACTTTGCAAGCGGATTTCTACAAGGTTTACACTGAGATATGGCAGCTAGGGTTTATGTTGAAGAGCAGATCTGAATTTCAGTGTTGTAGGTCCGATTTGAGGAGTTTCTTGGCATTGTTGGGAGTGATTGAGCATTCTTTACTATGATGTACCGATGGCATGGCTCTTGTACGCTGCCCGTACAGCAACACCTCTTGTGTGTATGGTGATGATCCTTAGGTCCTACCACTTCATACGGTCTTAGCCATATGGCTCCACTCTCTGTACAGTGGCCGGCAATTGGTGTCTATACCAATGGCATGGCTCCTGTACGCTTCCTGTACAGCAACACCTCTTGTGCGTATGGTGATGATCCTTCAGTCCTGCCACTTCGTATAGTCTTAGCCGTATGGCTCCACTCTCTGTACGGTGGCCAGCAATTAGTGTATGTACGGTGTATCACACACCCGTACAATTGATTCAACTCACTCCTCACGCCTCACCTTGCTGTATGGTATGCTACCCCTGATTATCGTGCGGTCAAGCCTAGTTCCACCATACGGCTAACACAACCCCACCGTACGACCCTCCACTTCGTACACCCCTTGCGCTCTGTATGGTCAATTGGCTCACCTGTGTACGATGTCGAATATTGTTGCCACTGTATGGTACTAATAATCTCAGCCTCGAAAATATGGTTCTGTCATATGCAATATGTTTGGTGTTATTACTATGTGAGAGATGCAAAGAGAAATAATGATGCTACGAACAGAATACTGGAATGCTTCAATTATGTATATTATTTAGAACACAATACAAATTTGTCTTCGAATGAAGACTTCATAAATTTGAAGTACAATGTGAAATATCGGAATGATATTTCCAATGGCAGACTAGGGTGAGGAATGACTCCCAACAAAACTGCGAATACAGAATAGGGAGGGTCTTCCACCTCCGAAATTGCACTAAACCACCCTTAGCTTCCAACTTCCAGAAATACAAAGAAAACAAACTCCACGATGCCTACCTACTATGCTAGCCAATGCCTTATAAAGGCCTCCATGAGATTTCTCGAAAGTTACAAACATGTTGACATACATTATTTATTATTTTATTAATCGGGCCCTTTTAATAATTTAATTAATTAATTAAATAAGTCCTTATGATATTATTTAACTTTTTAACTTAATTAATTAACCTAATTGAAATACTTTATTAAAATTGGAGACATTACAATCCTTGTTATCCAGAGATTGCTTGCCCTCAAACAATCTGTGCGAAGCTCCAGGATCCCAAACGAAACGCAAGCGTTGATAGCCATATTCGCTGAAAGCTTGATGCTGCACCATGACTACGAGGACCACCTGTAAATTCCCAACAAGCTTCCGCTGCGCCACTCTGATATAAATGTTGCCATGCCCAAAGTTATCAGCATCTCATTGAAACACATTGATGCTCAGATCCAAAGCCTTCATGCTATCATGCCCATGGTACAACTTGTTTTCATGAGCAAGCCCTTCACATGAAGAGATTGCAATCATGTACGCCTCATGCCCAACCAAAGGGTAAACTCCATAATCAACCAACTGTAGAGATTGCTCTAGCAAACGATCAGTAGTAGACTTCGCATCACCAGGAGGCTGAACAACCACAAATAGAGCCTACTCATTCAAAGGGTCACTGATAGAACCCACATTTCTATCAAGTTGGTCGACAAGTGTTGTTTCGACGAAATTTGTGCAATCATCTTCTTCACCTTTGTGGTTGTCTTGAAGGTTTAGGTGTTCTCCACTTGAAGGGACAATTATTGTCTCTCGATTGTCCGTATCCCTCTGTTGCTAAAGTGGACTTGTGACTATGTCTTTATCCTCTTTAGGATTTAAGGTGTCGCATAGCCATTTGGCAATCTCCCGCTTCAAATTATTGTTGTAGAGTATATTACCCTCAGAGGACGAATACTTCATTCCCAATTCTATATAGTCTTTGAGAGATGTCCATATGTCATCCACCATTAAACCAATCTTGCTTGATTCGCTTCAGTGACTCAACCAAAGTGAGTATATGCATTTCCTATTGCTAGATCCTGAGAAGGAAGGTCGGCATCGTCGGCCTTGTGTTGAAGCACTATGAATCTCCTTTTATCATTGCTTTTGTCAAGTGGTTGAGCATCTCCGTGTTAGGAACAATGCAGCTCACACAACTGAGAGGGGGGGGGAATCAGTTGTGTCCAAAACTTTAACCCTTTACCAAAATTAAGAACTTCAATATTCGGAAATGAAAGATAAGCAATAGACCATAGGAATAAAGAACACCACAACACAACACCAGAATTTTTGTCGTGGAAACTCTGTTAAGGGAAAAACCACAATGGGGATCAAACCCACAAGATATTGTACTAGCACAAGACCCCTGTTAAAGGTACAAAAGGAATGCATGTGCATTCAGGCTCACTGCCCAGAGCTCACTGCTCAATTACAAAAAGGGTAACAACCTTGAGATTACAACAAGGATAACAACCCAAGGTGGACTACCATCCACTGTGGACAACAATCCACTAAATCATGAATTGACAGATAGCATCTTAGATATTCCACTACAATTCCAATGAAGTGCACCTTTGTTCTGATACTCTTTACATTCCACTCATACCTCTTTGCACATTCACTGATATCTAGCATCACAGTCTCTCATACCATTCTCCATAAATATCATCGCAATCACAAATGAATTCATTCTTATATACCTTTCACCATCATATTACAACAAGGTCGGCAAGGAACCTAATTACAAAACTTTACCAAGACTAATACACAGTCCTCAATGCGATCCAAGACATGTCAACTAAGACATAGCTAGGACCCAAATGAACATCCTCGAACATGCCACAATCCATAGATCACAACACAAATCTTTGCAACATGTTGTCTCATCAGCTCGGCCAAGAACAATAGAGAACACCAACACGTTACAAGAAAATGACCAAATCTGATCACAAAACTTGAAGCGATCCAACAAAAGGAATAGGACACAATCTAGAAACATCAGCAAGCAACATGAAATATCACAACAACAACAAAAACATCTTTGTCTTAGAATTCATGAACATCTATGCATTGTTCACCAAGGACATTGAACAACAACCTTTGTTATTAAAGAAAAATATCTTGCAGCAACTAGATCACAAACCACTCGAGTTGAGGACACACATCCATGTCCAGAACACTCCACTAGGTTAGCAACCAAGGATATTGCAAAACCTAGTCACACCGATCGAAATATAGCAATATTGTTTTTGCCAAAACACCAAAAACTGTCGCTGATAAATCATTTGTAATTCACTTCAAACATACAGCAAACCTCTGACCAAGATTAAGTAGAGACATTCCTCAACATCTCTATAACATCGCAACTTCTGATACTTAGTACAACTGTCTAACCAACCGCAATACTTTACTACATACACCAGAAACACTATCCAAACAAATGTAATATGTTGACATCAATGATAAAACATCAATGTCAACACATATATGCAATATATCCCAACATTCCTCCATTCGTCGATCCCTTCTTGTGAGGGTCTAGCGAAGCTTCTACTAACTTCTTCTTAGCTCCCTCAACGCATCTTCCAATCCATCACTCGGTGCCATGATTCGATCTCAATCTCCCAATAGGCTGGCAAGACCACCATCTCTAATACTATTGTGATGTACTGATGGCGTGGCTCCTGTACATTGCTTCTACGACAACACCTCTTGTGCGTATGGTGATGATCCTTTGGTCCTACCACTTTGTATGATCTTAGCCATATGGCTCCACTCTCTGTATGGTGGCCAGCAATTGATGTCCGTACGATATATCACACACCCATACGGTTGATTCAACTCACTCCTCACGTCGCACCTCATTGTACGATCTACTAGCCCTAATTGTCGTACAGTCAAGCCCAATTCCACTGTAGGGCCAACACAACCCCACCGTACAACCCTCCACTCCGTATGCCCCTTGCCCTCTGTATGGTCAATTGGCTCACCTGTGTACGCTGCTGGATATTCTTGCCAATGTACGGTACTAATATCTCAGCCTTAGAAAGATGGTTCCGTCATATGCATTATGTTTGCTGCTATTACTATGTGAAAGATGCAAAGACAAATAATGATGCCACGAATAGAATACTGGAATACTGGAATGCTTCGATTATGAATATTTTTCAGAACACGATACAAATTTGTCTTCGAATGAAGACTTCATAAATTTGAAGCATGATGTGAAATATCGAAATGATATTTCCAATGGCAAACTAGGGTGAGGAATGACTCCCACCGAAACTGGGAATACAAAATAGGGAGGGTCTTCCACCTCTGAAACTACACAAAAACCACCTTCAGCTTCCAACTTCCGGAAATACAAAGAAAACATAAACTCCATGATGCCTACCTATTGTGTCAGCCAACGCCTTTTAAAGGCCTCCAAGAGGTTTCTCGAAAGTTACAAACATGCCGACATACATTATTTATTATTTATTAATCAGGCCCCTTTTAATAGTTAAATTAAATAATTAAATAAGTCCTTATGATATTATTTAATTTCTTAGAACCACTTAATTACTTAACCTAATTAAAATACTTTATTAAAATTGGGGACATTACATTTACATTCAGATCTGTATCTTTAGGATTGGCGTCACTTCATTTGTATTTGCTTTTCATTTCATCAATAAAACCTCCAATTTGTTGAGCGTCGGATTTCTGGGTATGTTGTGCATGTTCTGTGAATCCAAACCTTTAATTTGGATTAAATTTGTAACCGTTGTCACAGTCAGAAACTTTCTATCAGACCTGTTATAAGTTGTAATCAAACCTGATTTCTATCAATAAAGGCATAACTGGATGGGGTATACTTGATATGTGTTTATGCAGTCATTTGTTTATCATTTCTATGCATTTGTTTATGTATTGGCATTGAGAAACTTCCAAACAAACATCAGAAAATATTCATAGACTAATAAATCAGAACTAAAACACTTTTCATACCAAGTGTTTGACAAAATATCAAACAATCAAAAGTGAAAATTTTAGGACAGATTTCAGTGGGGATATTTCACTAGCACATGTGCAACTTGATGCTATCATGATAGTTTTTTTTTCATTAATCAATAAAAGGAATATTGAACCTTTGGGGGATGATTGCTGAGGTGGCAAGAGTAAATCCTCTTGCCACCACAAGCAAGGAGTTACTCTTTATGCTTTTCAAACCACCTTTTTCTTGCTAGCTCGATTCATTGAGAGCATTCTTTTTGGCTTTGGTATGAAGTTTTGCATATTTCTTTGCTTGGTGCAAATTCGGTATTGATAGTTCTGCCTTTTAGTTGGCATTTTGGGGGCATTTTCCATTTATTCATCAGAGAAGCAAGTGCAAATCCATCTGCATTCATTAAAACCAGCTTGGGAATCGATCGCTTGATTGCAGGCGTGAAGCTTATTCCTTTTTGCTTGTCCTATTCATGACCAATCGCATACAAAATATATCTGTGTAGAATGATCTTTCGATCTTTGCATTTGGAATTGCTAGAAATTAAGCATTCCGATATACATTGAATTGTTTGTGAAATGCATCGTATGCATTCTGTTGTGGTCTCAATCATCAAGTTGAATAGGCTCTGTTCTTGATTAATCCAGTCAAATCATTACTCATTTATCATTTGCATCAGTACATAGCATGAATCTCTTAAAAACAATATAATAGCTTTTGTGCATTTCATTTATTAGCAGAAATGATAAACATGAACCAATTCCAATTTATGCAAGCTCGTGTCTTGTTTTCGAGCATGGATAATTAAATAAATATACATTTCTTAACTCCATTTGGCTAGAATCAGTAAAGTGAATCTATCACCATTATATGTGAAAATAGAAAAATAAACATAGGAGGAGATCGTTAGTTCAAGGAGGAAATATGGCATGATAGTTGTGCATCTCTTGTGACCTTCTATGCATGTCAATCTGGTTTTAAGCTGATCTGGTCTCAATCTGAAACCAGTTTAGTCTAATCAAGTTTTTCTTGAGTCCTCATTTAACTTCTATCCTTAAGACTTACCTGGTATGGGTGGAACTTTAAGGACTGTATGCTTAGGACACCAAACTACCAATCTAAAATCATATCTGCTTGAGTCATCAATATCGTGGTGTGCCAGATGTCAATTCTGATTTGGAATATGAATCTGCTTATTATTTTTATCATCCATATTTTGCATCTCAGATAAGTATGCATTCAAATATGAAATAGTATACAGTTAGTATATTCTTAAATTAAACTTAGTGGTCATAGCACCTTGACCTGTCATTATCTGGTACACCATAAACCTACTCAAGGGTTAATCTTAGTGTAGCTTCTGGATTCAATTGCTTGGGTATTTTTTTCCTTGTGTACTCTATCATCCTGATGATGGATCATAGACTGTGATCAAGAATGTTGATACAAAAAATACTCACACAATCGAATTCCAGAAGCTACACTACGATTAACTCATGGATTCTGGAAATCTACTATCTCCTATTCACAAGTGCCACAATATGTGGAAGGACTCTCAGTTTAAACATAATCTGCATATTAAATGCGAACTTGCATATCAGATATAATCTGAATACCAGGTATGAACTTGCATAAATGTGTGAATCCGCATACCAGTATGAGTATGCATGTTAATTGTAAATCAGCATATCAATTGTGAATTTGCATATCCGTTGAGAATCTGAATATCATATATGAAAATGCTTATCAGTTATGAATCTTCAATATCGTCAATGACAACCATTATTAATGCATGGTGGTCAAAAACACCCTAGTCTTCTATCAAAGAGCTTAACCTATAACTACACAAGGAGAGGCCTCATTAGTTGTGATATGTATAAACATTCGCCTTATCTTCATTGATAAATGTGCAATTCAATAATACTATAATACTCTGAATGCTGAATGATTCCCTAGGTCCAGTAAACCTTAGTCGTTTTATAAATATGACCATATGACACCATTTGGTATGTTGAAACATAGTGGAACGTAGTGGTTAATACCTAATCAATAAAGCCTCTAAAATAGGAAATAGAAGTAGTATTAATTGGGAAGGGACTTCCCATGGATTGGTCATGAACCACCGAAAACTTATAAGTTCTTATGCTAATGTGTTACCACTCTTAGGTCAATGGACCTTTTATTTTTGCCTAAAATGGATGGCAAGTCCTAAATGGGTCATGGAGAGCTTAACCAATCCAAGGATTCAATACAAGTTTGGTGGTGACAATGATAGCACAAATACAATGCTTGCACCTATTAAACCTTGGCCAAGGTGGTACTATACTACGGGTAGTAACCGTCAATCACTAGAACCAATAGGGCAATGTGTAGCTAGGAAGGTCACCCTGATAGACGAATATGTCTATAGGTTGGCTAGCTAAGACAGTTGTGGGTTCTTCACCAAGTCTTGAATGGCGAAAGAAAATTGAAGCCTGTGTTCACATGCCTTTGGGAAGGGTCAGGCCACTTCTGTGTGGAACTTGTGCAGATGACCATTAGGTCATGATTGTAAGATCAACAAATGGGTGGTAAAAACCCCTAATGATACTCTTTCTCCCCTAAGGATATCTGAAGCTAAGAAGGATAACATAGATTGAGGTTTGAACTATAGTTATAGCACTTTGTGAGTCCTGAGCCGAGTCAGGCTTGCAGAGTTTTTTTGCCTCTGCTAGTTGACTCGGCCAAGTCTTGGAGAGTCCTTCCAGGACTCTGCTGACTCGGCGAGTCTCGTCAACAGGACTCTGTTGCGGCCAGCCAACACACAATAGAAAACATTAACAATTTTTAATTGTTTTTTATTATTCTTTTTGGGTTATATGCCTTCTTTAGGACCTAAAAAGGTCATTCCATCATTTGCAAACACTTAGAAGAGAGAAAGAAAGGCTTGGGAGAAGAATATAGGGGTTTTAGAAAATAGATTAGCAAATCAATTGGCTCTCATATATTGACTGCTGATTGTTTGTGCTAGTGTCTACCTTGTATTCACAGATTGAGAGTAGCTAAAAGAAGCATTAGGAGGAGGCCTCTACAAATTTGAGTTGTGTTTCTTCATCTCTGGAGCAATTTTGAAGAGGTGAAGAGGTGAGTTACATTTTTGTGTTGTTTTTTGAATTTTTATATTCAAATTTCATATTTCCATTTTGTTTACATTTGTTTTTCTTTAAAATCTAAAAGATTTGTTACATTTTATGTTGATAAAAAAACTTGAAAAGTAAGAAGCCCTAGTCTTTGATTTTCTTTATTGTAGACATTTTTTTTTTATTTATGATATATTGCATCAGCAATAGCATAACGTCTTAACCTGAGGGTAGTTAATCTAAGCCTCCATTTAACCCAGATGCAGACCCTATTCGTGTAGCAAGGGATAAGGCTTGGAAACATGCCATCCCGAACCCAAAAAAGAAGTAGATATATGTTGGCATTGTACTGTTAAATATAGTAGGGGATGTATTAACAGATTGAATTATCACCTTGCACATATATCAGGGCATGATGCTAAACCATGTCAAAGAGCTCCCCAAGATGTTATACATGAAATGCAAGCTCATTTAGAGGGATATGAAGAGAAAAAAGAATTAAAAAAGAGGCAACAAGAAGAAATGGCAAAATTAGTTGGAGAGAGCTCTTCAAGTCTTCGTTCTCTTTCCCATTACCTCCATCTAGCAGTGGTACTGCAAGGTATGACCATTGGGCCTCAGATTCGTAAGAAGAAATCCACACTGGATTCCATTTTTATTCCACGCACGACTCCGAGTACCCAACCATCGCTTGAGAGTATGGGTTGGAATAAGGAGAAGCACGAGGCTGCAAAAATGGCACTTGGAGATTTATTTTTCTACAACCTTCCATTTAATACAGCAAGGTACTTGTTATTATTTTGATTTCTATGTCTTATTTTTTTTGGTTTTAAGACTCAAGAATATGCCACATTCATTATATTAATTTTTTAAGTTGAAAGTAAAACTTAATAGTATACTTATTGTGTTTATTTAATTTGTTTTAGGTCTCCTTATTGGCAAATTGTGATAGATGTTACTATATGTGGTCCGGGGCTCAAAGCCCCTAATGACAAGGAGCTAAAAGGTCTCATTTTAACCCAAAAGGTGGATAATGTAAAAGTTGCAATTGACGAGCAGCGTGAGTAATGGAGGAGGAAGGGTTACAGCATCGTGACTGATGGTTGGACCAACAGAAGAAATAGAACACTACTGAATTTTCTTGTCTCCTCCTCAGGTAATTGTAGAGCTTGTACTTACTAGTAGTAAACTATTGATTTAGTCATTAAGTTTTTAAATTATGATTGTACTAAATTGCTTTTTATTTCTCAAGTACCACTATTTTTGAAATCAATAGATGCTTTAGGGAAAGCAAAAAATATTGAATATCTTTGTGAGGTAATTGAGGAAGTGTTGAAGGAGGTGGGTGAGGAAAATGTGGTGCAGATAGTCACGAATAATGCAGCAAATTATGTTGTTGCAGATAAACTTCTTATGGAGAGGCACTGCCACTTGTTTTGGACCCCTTGTGTTGCTCATTGCATTGACCTCATGTTGGATGATCTTGGCAAACTTACATGGATAAAAATGTGTAGAGAAATAAAGGCATATTTGTAAATTTATATATAATCATACTTGGGTCCTAAACCTAATGAGGAAGTTCACAAATAAAAAAGAGTGGTCTCATCCAGGGGTCACCCAATTTGCAACAAATTTTCTCACGTTGCAATCTTTGCTTCAGTCCAAGATCGATTTGAAACACATGTTTGTAAGTGAGGAGTGGACTACATCATCATATGTGAAGACCAATGCATAAAGTGAGTCAGTTGATCAGGTTTTTTATAAGAGTGACTTTTGGCAATCGGCCAAGGAGATTGTGCAGGTAATTTTCCTTTTTGTCCTCATTTCCATTTCATTTCAACTTTTTTTTTCACACTTGTTTATGTTCATTGTTCATTTTTTTAAATAAAACTTAAAGCTCAATGTTTCTAACTTTTTGCTTTCACAATGATTGCAGTTCATAGAGCCTCTTGTTATTCTCCTACAAATTGTTAATGGAGAGAAGCCCGCAATGGGTTACATTTATGAGGGCATGGACATGGTGAAAGAGGCCATTATAACTTTTTATGCAGGGAATCAGGATAAATATGGTCCCATATAGGCTGTCATTGATCGACGATGGCACAATCTACTTCACAGACCTATACATGCAGCCGCCCACTTCCTTAATCCAACATTCCAACTCAGTCAGGGGCCAATGATGAGGTGTGGAGTGGGCTCTATGCTGTTGTAGAGAGAATGTCACCTGCTGAAACAATTGGAGCACAAATAGTCCATGAGATAGAGTATAGGAGTTCACAAAGAGACTTTCTCACAAGACTTATGCAAGAAAAATCGGACACTACTAATGCTAGGTAAAAATCTATGATTCTAAATTCTAATTTCTAATTCTATTACCATTTTACATTGATAAAGTAAAAGTTATAGAATTGGTTTTTAAAATTTCTTGTTTCAAATGCATGGTGGGAGATGTTTGGCAATTCAATAACAAATTTACAGAGGATTGCAGTTTGTTTCTTGAGCCAGCTATGTAATGCTTCAGGATGCGGACGCAATTGGAGTATGTTCAATCATATACACTCCAAGAAGCACAATAGGTTGGCAGTGAAAAGGGTGAATGGTCTTGTGTTTGTGCATTACAACATTCGCCTTCATCATAGACAGATCTTGGGCACCGACACATCTCATATCATTTTAGAG
Organism: Chamaecyparis obtusa; assembly: GCA_027943335.1. Taxonomy (NCBI): domain Eukaryota; kingdom Viridiplantae; phylum Streptophyta; class Pinopsida; order Cupressales; family Cupressaceae; genus Chamaecyparis; species Chamaecyparis obtusa. The sequence continues at coordinate 598,746 of BSBK01001189.1, read as the reverse complement.
AAGGTTGATCCACAAGAAGAGTGGAACACTGAGATTGATAATCCTGTCTTCGGCGATGAAAACTTGGAATGGGTTGATCAGGTGGATCGAGGGGTAGAGGCAGTAGCAATGGCACAAGAGGAGGCTAGAGCGTGAGGAAACCCAGTGGAGGACCTTGAGGCTAAAAGTGAGGGATCTGAGGATGATGAGGATTATGAGGATGAGGATGATGAGGATGCCACCGAGGTTGAGCCTCAAACACAAGGACAAAAGATGGTTGCAGAATTTTCCATGACCTGTCTTAGGTGAACACGGAGGAAGATATAGGGCCTTAGTCTTCTAGGCTCTAGCTTTTATTTTGATATATGTTTTGAACTTTTGATTCCATGGATTTTATATTCCATGAATATTGTAGACTTTTCAACGTGACACTATTTATATTTCAGATTTCTAATGTGTTATTTAGTTACTAGTTTAACAGTTAACTTATTTCCTTCATAAATTTGCATTTATACTTATGTGATCAATGTAAACTTGTGTATGTGTGCAAAGTAGCTTCTATTTATCTCAATTATTGTGTCTTTGATGTTAATTGACTGAATGATGCATGAAAAAAGTTTTAAATCCTTAAAAATCTTTAAATTTCTTGGGTTTTTCAATTTGCCACGTCCGGACGCCAAGTCCAAATCCGAGCCCAAATCTAGCTTGCCGAATCCGAGGTGAATCCAAGTCTTGTAACTATGGTTTGAACCATCAAGCTTCTCAAGTTCTAAGGTTTATGCTTTGACAATTATTTTAGTTAATGCTTTCTTTGTTTTAGTAATTAAGAAATGGAAAAGTTGTTAATTTCCTCTTCATGTGAAATCAATTATTGAATTGTTTCTTTTGGCATTAGAGGAATAGAAATTGTTCGTTTAGCTGTCTTTCATTTGAAGTCAGAAAAATTATCTCTTTCAGTTAATAAACAAACATTCAATTATTCATGTTCATGTGAAAAGGGCAGCAGTTACTTTTGTTATTAAGAATTAAAGCAAAATTTTATTTCCCTTGAATTGGTTGTTATTTGATTTTATTATCTAGTAGTTAGATTTGGTATGTTACAGTTTTGATTGGACAATAAAAAATCTTAAGAGATTTCCTTATCAGTGAACAACCCAAATAGATCTGAATTATAATAAAGAGACAACTACAAGTTCAACAGATTGGAGGCATAAGTAGCCATGTAGACTATAAATCATTAAGGTGTTTTTGTCCTTGGTTCGTAAATACTAGATAGAAAAGTGAATTTACAAAAAATTGTCATAGTTGCAATCCTTATATAGATATGTCATGCAGGAATAAACCTAAACTTATAACCAAGATTAAACACAGCGAAAAATTTTGAAGTTCCTATGTTTAGTCCTTAGATATTCTGAGTTCTCCCTTGTGACTAGAATCTTGGTTTATGACATAATTGGCTAAATATAATAGAAATGTTTACATTTATTCTCCATTCAGTATGTAATGGTTCAGTAAATACTAACATGTCATTAAGTTTTTATGTGTACATATATCAGAGAATAATAAAAAATTAATTCAAACATTCCAACATATAATACAAGCAATAATTCCTTTCAAGTTTATCATGTACGTTTAAAAAATCATGCCAGAAAACATTTCATGAAACTTAATGTAAAATGATTACTAAAAACATGTAACTACAGTTGATTTTTTAAAAAAATATTAGAAGAACAGAGTTTCACACTATTGATCAGACATCCTTTCTAAGTGTGGTCAACCTCATCAGAACTGCATGGAATCAAATTGAAGCCTGGTGAATGTATCAGGTTGATTTGGTGATATGGATAGTCCATAAGCTTGAGATCTAAGCCAAAGAAAATTTGTTCCATGCGATGTAACCCTTCCACTTGTGTTTCTCGAAGTTTCCACCAGTAAAAAAAGAGCTTGCTCGAAGATAAAACTTATGCCTAATTCAGATTTCGATTGTATGTAAAGCATACTTGTATGTTTCTTATCAATGAAAAATCATTTAGAATAAATAGATTGATTGAAAGTTTGTCGACTAAAGCATACATTGACCAATGTTCCAGCGTATTCCAGGACACGAGAGGCAAGCTGTCCTGAAGCTCTCATATATGTTATCCCTTCAGCATCCTGTATTTGTGTTCCATTAGCAACTTCAGGTACAAATTTTGAATCCACATAAGGTGGCTTTAATATATGGTCTGGAACAGGTAATGGAGGTGATACTTTTCCAGGCTTTAATCTAGCATATGTATGTTGCCACTCTAATCGTTCTTGCTCTCGGTTCCTGCCCAAAATCAACAATCTAGGAAATAAACATGCTATAAAACGTGACTTTAAAATAATAAACTCGGTATGAGCTCCGACAAAATTAGGAAAATGAGAAGTTGCTCACAGATGTCAGCTAGTACAAATTCAGTATTTGGCACTAATGTTACTCAAAAAAAAGATTTATAAGCAGCACAAACAAAGCTCTCAAAACAGAAACAACATCTTATCTAATAGAACCAGTACAAAGCTTATATCCAAGAAAGAAATCGACTTAAATTTATTCCATTGAGAAAGAATAATATATGTTTATTGGTTATTAAACTTTTGTTTATTACCATGTCCTCAAAACATTCACAAGCATGAGTAGGCATCAATATAACAATCGCAATGTAATATTACTATTGAGCTTTTAGTTCCAAACTTACATATATATGTGTATATGTGTTTGTGCGTGAAATAAAACTAAATGATCAAGAGGCATGAGGAAAGTTCAAGCTACTGTTTAAACTTGATGAGAAGTAGCTTATCACTCAATAAAGCACCCAATAGTGTGATCTCAACAGAAAACATAGAATTATAAGCACTGAAGAAAAAAATATTAAGGAATGATATGATAATTATGGATCGTGCCCTACCATTAAGCCTAAAGGCTTTTTCTCCTTAGGGTTAGCACACAAATTGTTTCAAGTCTATGTAATGAGATGATAAAATTAGCTGATTTCGCTCATTGTAAATAAAGACTTAACAAATCTACATTAATATATATATATTGATGGAAAAATGCCCAATAAGAGCTATGAGTAAACAATTTAAAACACTAAATCATTGACTATAGTAGAGATCTTTAAATGAAAGGGAGTTGAACTGTAAGATCTAGAAATCTTCTAAAAATGGCAGGATTACTTGAAGCAGCAAAATAAAAATGGCAGGAATAATTGAAGAAACAACATTGATTGAGATTTAACTAGTTGGATGTGAAGATTTTTTCTCTCAGTAAATCCAGGATTACACATATATAGATAGAAAGAAAGCTCTAGGGAGTGTAGTTGAAAACTAGAAAGCAAAAATACAAGACTTAATTCTCTGGGCAGTCCTTCAATACTCTACCATAACATGTGAGTTCACACAATTGTGGAATTGTTTATATTTCTTCTTGAGATTGTACATAGAGACCTTGCTGATATGGGGGGAAGGGCTGATGGTTGCAGCTATTCTTTTGATTCCACAGCTCTTTGATCATCCATTGCTCTTATGATTCTGCAGTATTCTTAAGGAACACCCAGTCCCTTGTTTCCCATACTGAAAAATTGGCAATATTTTCCTATTAATCTGACAATCCTACTCATAAATCATGCCTCCCTTGTTTTTGTCAATTTCATGGATTGCCACATCAAATGTGATGGGATTCCCGTCTTTACAAATGCTGATACTTGCACGGGGTTTTTTCTTTTGAGAGATTTTTCATTTAAAATGGAGTCAGATGAGGCATGAATCCTTTGCCCTTTTCTTCTATTTCTTAAGGGCTCTGTTAGCAAGAATCTAAGGGCTTTGTACCCAAAGGATCTCTGTTGTTGTAGTCTGTTAACCCTGACTCAGTCCTATTGAGGTAGCAAGGAAAGGTATTCTAGATCTTATTATAAATCAATATAAAACATCACATACACATAATATGCCAAAAATCAGAAGTATTTCTATTCATATATCAACATATATTACATTCCTTATAACTCCTCTTTTCTATGTATATCTCTTATATCTCCTATCCTCTATATCCCATTTGTATCTTGTCTATTCTGATGAACAATTATTTATGTTTACTTGAGTCTATAGTGGGGGGATGTGGCCCTTAAATGACATCCCTAAAGTATGACCTATCTGTCAAAACTCATATTCTGGATCTTTATTTCCGGTTTGTTATTACATATCTCTAGACCAGTGTCTATAATATTTTTCAGCCAACATCAACCCCTCTTCAAAATCCTAACTTGTCCTCAAGTCATCCTATCTATGGAAGAATATCCTTGTATACCATTTGGAGGGATTTGAAGTCGCATCCCATTGTTTCTTTACAGTCTACAGCAGACTGGTGTATATGTAGTTGTATGAGCTGATTCTTTGCTTCCTGGAGTGATTTTGGGATCTGCATACTGTTGAGACTCACAGTACTTTTAATAGATGGCTTGACCAATCCCTTGAGAGGTTGGATCAAATCTCTCAATCCACCTACATTGTAGGAAGCCATCAATAAGGCTAGGGACACAAAGGATTCTACTTCTAGGGGCAAATTTCAATCAAAAGAATTCCCTCAAAAGAAGGATAAGGACAAGTAACAATTTCATAGGGAATCACAACAGCCACGCAATGATACTAACAGATTGGATGGTGAGCAGCTTACTGACCTTTGGTGAAGAAATTGTGCTTCCATTGTAGAGAACCTTGCGACCCATGTAAAATCCTCCATTCTGGAACTATTCAGACTTAGAGTTTATTCCCATAAATTCGATGGTTCACCCTGTTCTATGGTAAATAATTCTGGAATCCTCTAATTAGGCTGTGTTTTATTGTTTACTTACGGAATAAGGATAATCAACCAACAGAATGAACAACATATTCGTACCAAAGAACATTCCAGAATATCCACAAAATTATTAACTTCTCAAACTGACAACAATACTCATATTTTTACACAGTGGATTTTATGTATGCACCTAGAGTGTCGAACTGCTGGGTGAGTAGACTCTGCTGACACCAAAGTTGCCATCTGCTCCATGCGATGCCGTTTCTGTTATGATTGTCGGTTTGCCTGATTGCCATGTTGCTTTCCTGTGTGCTGCAGACTGGTGTAAAGCAGCATGGAGTCCCAGTTCTTACACCTGGCTGACACCTTCACATGCTGCCAAGGGAGTTGACAGAGATAGTATCACTCCCGTCTCAAGTCACACTCGTTCAGTTGTAATATATCTGCCAAGGGAAGTTGGTGGAGATAGCACCCAATCCCGTCACAAATCGCGATTCTTATATTCGCCAAGTATGACCCACGTCAACACTTCTGCTGTTTGCTTCACATTAAACACCTCCCATGAGGCACATTCCGTGCTTACGGTATGGGCTTTGTCTTCCGTGTCCAACTGAAATCCAAAAGATCGGCCACCAATCACACTGCGGAAATACTTGAAGATTGTTATTTGTATGACATGTTCATGCCATTCCCACTAGGCCAGAGAACCTCTGACGAAAGGAGTCAGGTCTTTGCACTAACAACCAAAGACTTCAATCTCTGCATTAAAATCCAAAAACTCCATTGATAGCCCACTAAAGAATCTGAATAATCCTTCTGAGTCTCTTAGGACAGATCTTTCACTGTCAAAAGCAGTATTCCCAGGCATTCATCCCCAAGAACAAATTTAAGAAAACCTTTCCTAAATCAAATAAAATGCATGCCCTCTCCATTCTCTCGACAATCCCCTTATAAGGGAAAGGATTCCCATAATATAACTTCTTGAAGATTAAAGTTAACAATATTTAAATATTAGTTTATAATTATAACTAATACTTAAATATGCAACCTTAATTATTAATTATTTAATATTAGTATATATTGTAAATTACCAATATTAGACAATTAATATTATTAATTCAATATCACAAATCCGGGACATTACAACCCATCTCACAAGTGCAGTGTGAAAGCAAAAGCTAAGCAGTTGGAGTACTTTCTTGTGAAATATACCAAGTATGCAAGAAGTAAAAATATGCCAAGCACTATACTAGGAAGGAAATAGCCACCAATCTTATATTCAAATAAGCAAATTGAGTACAATTGAGAACAATAACGCACATTGGTCTGCAAATGATGATCCGCGTTGGAAAGCACAGAAGGACCAGTGAAATTTTGATTCAAGGGATCTTGAAATCTATGTCAAATTCTCTGATTACTATAATCTTCTGTTGCTGCCACTAGCCTCTGATTGCTGATGTAAATATAGGATGTGTCTTGCCTTCCTCTGAGCTTGATAACAACTGATGATCTTCCCGCCACCAAGTATGTGCAGCTTGATACCATTGTGGTGCTACGGTAGTAGTGATAGTTGATATGGTGACTATGCCAATATGGTACTGAACACACACCAGATATATATTGCTGTGCTGATGTACAGGTCCGCCATTGCTATATAAATTTAACGCTGTCTTTGTACTGATCCTGCCAATGGTATATATCGCTCTCTGATTTAGGTCACAGCTAGTGAGCAATCTGATATATATATATTGCTGATGTGAATATATGCAGATGAATAATGTCGACCTCTGTTTATGTGCTGTTCGTTTATTCTATTAGTCACCGTACCTCTGACCGCTGTTATGAGCAGACCGGTGTATGTTGTTATGGTGGCATTGTTCAGTATCGCCGAATATGAGCAGTGAGGATGAACAATTTGACCAATTTGGTCTTTGCTAAGAGACTTCACTAAATTGAGAACAATAGCAGACTAGGGAGGATATCTCACCTTTGACAGATCAAATTCCAACTTAGAATTACAAACAAGAATAAGATGATCGATGATGATAAAGACTACCAAAAGGCCTATATATATATATATATATATATATATATCCAATGTTGCAAGTTTGTCTATCGTAATTTGAAATGAGTGGCCCAAAGATGGTCCCACAATTTGAAACAAGGATTGGGCCCAAAGGTAACATGCATATAGAACCCACCCAATGATTGATTCCCTTGCAATTGGAGATTAATAGCCCACGAGGACCATATGGGCTACAACCAAGAAATAGCTAACAAGACCCATTAGGAGAGGGGGGCATGACAAACTACCCTCCCCGAAAAATGCTTGCCCACAAGCAATTTCAGATTAGGTGTAATGTTCCACACACGTACTCAGTCGTACAGACAACCTCTGTTCCACACCTTCGATCAACGTAGCACAACAATTCACCCTTGAGCAATGTACGGTGGTCAATTATGCATACACAAACCCCCACAGCTCCGTACGGCACACCCTTACAGACAACTATGGGTCCCACGTCAACATATATGGGCAACACATGTATGACCAAACTGCTACCGTACAATTTGAGCACGTACGTTGGAATGTGGTGCCCGTACGGGAAGGAATGATTGTACAGTCACTTCCTCTTCCCTCCGCGTACAGTCTGGATTCTGTACAGCCCCCTTTATCAGCCCTCCTGAGCAGTTGTACGATTACTTAGGCAGCCTTTCTCCGTACAGTGTTACTCTTCGTGGGAATTGCGATTTGTATGCAAATATTGAATGGACACACAGTACAATGATCAAATTATTGCATAAGGCGATCTGGAAATATTTATTTATTTTAGAACTGGATTACAACCTCCTTGCATATAGATATTACGGATTCGGACCCATAGGCAAACTAGGGTGAGGAGTTACTCCCACCGAAACTGCAAAGACAGGATAGGAAGGATATTGCACCTCTAAAACTGTAACCAAGTAGAACTCCAACTAGAATTAGCAAAATACAAAGTAAATATCAAATTCACCATACCTACAACTACTAAAACACGACCATATAAATAGGGTCCACGAAATTTCCCGAAGGGTTACAAGCGGGTCGACACGACAAAGCAAAACTAACTAATTAATAAAAAGGGGCCCGAAAGATTTTATTATTAAGTTTCGGGGCCATACAAAAAATAATTTTAATTGAAGTATTTAAATATATCAGGGACATTACATTAGGATGCTCCAATATCTTCTCACTCTCTCGTGTAGCATCCTCAGTTGGTAAGTCCTTCCATTTGATGAGATATTCCTTGATCATAAGAGTCCTTAACCTCCTCTCCCTCAAGTCTATGATCTCTTTTGGATCCAAAGCAAGCTTGCCCTCATCATCAAGTAGCAGAAGCTCCTCCGAAATGGTGACTTGCTGCTGTCCAAAAGGCAATAGACATGAAACACATTATGTATTCTACTGTTCTCGGGAAGCTCCAACTCATATGCCACTTCACCTATCCACCTAATCACTTTCTATGGACTACAAAAATAGGGCTCCTTCTTCTTTGTGTCGTTTTTTCTTCAAGGAAGACTACCTGTAGGGTTGTGAGAGAGAAGATAAACCAAACCACCTAGCTCGAAATTGGGCTAAATCCAACCAATCTACATATATCTTCTGCCTATTCTAGGCCTTCTCTTATCTGAGAATTGAGTTTATTTATATTGTTACAGCTGGTGTTGAAGGGCATGAGTTGCCTAATTCAAAGTTTCGAGTTGAAGTAGTTGATCATTCTCATAAGGGAGACATAAGGAAAAAACAAAAATTTAATTAAAAAATTGCAAGACAACCCTAAAAACAAATTAGGGTTTGAGGGCAATAAAGCAACATATTGGAGGCCATTTTAGGCATCAGCAAATCATTTTTACAATCAGCTTTGTGAGAATTGAGCTCTATAATTCATTTCGGCAGCATAGCAACTTTGAGAAATGAAAACTCCTTGAAGGCAGGTGAATTTGGATGATACCCCAGTTCACAAAATGGAGGGATTCATTCAAAATTCCTAATTGTGCTTCAAATCAGACTTGTTAGAGCAGTTCCAGAGAGTCATTTGTAGATTAGAGAGGGTTTGGAGACTTCAGAGGGTAGTTGTACCATTATTTATAGCAGCCGTACCTCTCCATAGCTTGTCATACCACCTTGGAGGAACACATGGTGTCAAATTCACCAATGAACATCAGTTAGGGTTTCAAAATTCTGGGAAATCCTATTAGAATGTTTCTAATACTCGATAGCTTTAATGCTCAATCTCTGTACTTGCTATTCTTTTGCATCTATCTTTAGATAGTTGCTATTTCTTATTCCTTGGCTCTGTATATATGAGCGTCTAAGCTCTTTGTAAATATATTCAATACAAACAATTTGTTTGTAATCATTTTATGGTATCAAAGCTTAATTTTTTTCTCTGCTTCCTTCTATTTTGTTAACTCCCGCAAGATCTCTTGGTATTTATGACCAGTATTGCAGTCGAGATCATTCGCGTCTAGCACTTACGACTAGTATATTGGTTCAACCAAACAAGTTTAGGGCCTTTCGTATTCGCGTCTTGGCGTTTGTTATTTATGACGTGTAATACACCTGGTATTGGGTGTGTAATACGTCTGGTATTGGCGTCTATAATACGCCTGGTAATACGTCTAGTATTTCGGGTCTGGTATTGGCGTCTGTAATACGCCTGGCATCTTGCATTTGGCAACCTTGGCGGCTGGTATTGGCATCTGTTTCCACAACTGGTATTTGGCGATTTGTTCTAGGTAGCTGGTATCTTCATTTTCTGCTGAAACCTGCAAATACCTTGTCCTCCATAGCCGACAAGGGTTTTCTTCGAAAATCCTATTTTTTGCACTCGGAATTTTTTTTCTGATTACTGATTCTTGGTGGGTTTTTCGAGAACTCAACTGGGTTGTCGTTTGTTTTTTCTGAGTGCCTCGATTTTTGTGCCTCAATTTTCGAGCCAACGAATCCAAATTTTGATAACATATGCTTTTTGGGTTTTTCGAGCTCTCTTCTAGGTACTTCTTAGTTTTTTCTAGGTCTTCCAATTTTTTGCCTCGAAGTATGTGTCAACGCCTCTTCTCTATATCTTCGTTTTCCGTGCATTAGGAAACATGCAAGATGGCGTCACTGACTAACTTGATGCTGGAATACAGTCAGCGCTTTAATGGCAGCAAGTATAACACCTGGAAGCAACGAATGTTGACCATCTTCGAATACCGTCGTCTGGATGCACTTGTTCTTGGCACAGAGTCTTGCCCGACCTCCATCCAAGCAAATTAGGATAAGTTCGATGATCGGAATCAAGAAGTTGTTATGCTTCTCAAGAAATCTGTCACAGATGATCAGTTGCCTTAGATTCCTTCTGGCAAGTCTGCTGCAGACATCTGGAAATATTTGAAAGAGTTGCATGAGACATCTAACAAGAGTCGTGCATTCTTTTTGAAGAGTCAATTGTTCTCCATTATGATGGATGAACGTATGTCCTTATAGGAACATCTCACGAAGATTAAGGACATTCGTGATTAGCTTGAAGCCATCGGTCGGAAGATGGAGGAAGAAGATATGGTAGTTATTACCCTGAAAAGTCTACCAACATCTTATGAGCATTTCATAGAGACTCTCAACATTACCTCAACTAATGTTGATCTGAAATTCCCAGAGTTGTGCACCAAACTCCTACAGCAGGATCGCTGGAAGTAGTAGTTTGGTAACCGTACTTCCTCATCCTCGTCAGAACAAGCCTTTGCAGCAAAATTTCAGTCTTCTCAACAGGGCAATTCTCAAGCAGTTATCAGCAGAAGGGTGTTCAGTGTCATTACTATCATGAGTATGGCCATATGAAGAAAGATTGCCGTCAGCGACTCGCTTCTAAACAAAAGAAGCTGGGAGGGTCAAATCAACAGGCAAATATTGCTAAACATTCTGAGAAAAAGGAGTCTGCTTTCTATGCTTTTATGGCTAAACGCCCTTCTGATTTAGCCCAGTCGTCTGCGTGGTATATCGACTCTGGTGCTTCGCGTCATTTTTCTCATCGGCGTGACTGGTTTACAGACTTCTATCCCTACAGTGATTCAGTTGTGTTTGGTGGAGGAGAGGAGTTCAAAATTATTGGCAGAGGAAATGTTCAGATATAGTCTAGTGGGTGTCAGCTTATTTTTCTCAATGTATGCTACGTTCTTGGTATGGCACTCAATCTACTCTCTGTGAGTCAGATCATGAGAAATTCTCCTCAGTTAGATGTGGTGTTCAGTGCCCACAAATGTTCCATTATTGATCGAGCGACTCATCTTACTGTTGCTTCTGGTCTAGAGGATCATGGCCTATATCGGCTTACTGACACTGGTGATTCTCCTAAAACAGCTATGGCAGCTCATGACTTATCTCTCAGTACCTTGTGGCATCAACGATATGGACACCTCAACATCCAGTATCTCTCTCAGTTGTCCCGAGAGGAACTTGTTTCTGGCCTACCTCCGATTCAGACGCAACATCTTGGAGTATGCGACGCTTGTCAAGCTGGCAAACAACATCGGACTCCCTTCAAAGATGGCAATTCTTGGCGTGCATCTCAGGTACTTCAATTACTTCATGCTGATATTTGTGGTCCTATGAATACATCTTCAGTTACTGGTTGCAAATATTTTTTGCTTATTGTTGATGATTTTAGTAGAAAGATGTGGGTGTACTTTCTTAAACAAAAATCAGATGTTTTTAGTACATTTCAGAATTTTAAGTCATTGGTTGAAAATGAGTCTGGCTACAATACCATTTCTCTTAGAACAGACAATGGAGGGGAATTTTGTTCTACTACATTCTCCGGTTTTTGTGCTGGACATGGCATCAAACGCCAGTTCACCACACCCTACACTCCTCAGCAAAACAATGTTGTTGAGCGTCGCAATTGTACGATTGTTGAGATGGCTCGTTCTATGTTACAACACAAGAGTGTTCCTAATAAGTATTGGGCAGAAGCAGTGTTTACTGTTGTTTACCTTCTTAATCATTCCCCTACTCAGGCTGTCAAGAACAAAACTCTAGAAGAGTTGTGGTATGGTCGTAAGCCCAAGATCAACCAACTGGAGATTTTTGGCTCTCTTGCCTATGTTTGGATTCCTGATGCTAAACGTTCCAAATTAGATTCCAATAGTCAGAAACTCGTGATGACAGGGTACAGTGACAACCATAAGGCCTACAAATTGATAGATATCGACACTAATCATCTTATCTTTAGTCGTGATGTTGTTTTTGATGAAACTTGAGGCCCCTTTCTATCTTCTTCTGAGCAGTGTTCTGAGGAACAGCCTCACAGTGTTCCTCTTCCGTTAGCACCATCTGATGGGAGGGATGATCCAGATAATGCTTGCCCTGGGGCACCTGATGCTAATCCTATTGAGGCACCCGAACATGATCCTCTCCCTAGCTCTATTGCTGAATTTCAGAGTATTCAGAAAAATCACACTTGGGTCCTTTCTGATCTTCCTGCCGGGAAGAAGCTTGTTAGCTGTAAATGGGTATACAAGGTAAAGTACAAAGTTGATGGCACTTTAGACAAGTATAAGGCTCGTCTTGTTTCTCGAGGGTTCTCACAAAGGGAAGGTATTGACTATGAGGAGACCTTTGCTCCCACAGCTAAAATGAGTACCATACGACTTGTTCTTGCCTTAGCAGCTCAATTTGGTTGGAAAGTCCATCAGATAGATGTTAAGAGTGCTTTATTGAATGTTGACTTACAGGAAGAGGTCTACATGACGCAACCCTCTGGATTTAAGGTAGCTGGTCAGGAACATAAAGTCTGTAAACTTGTCAAAGCTCTCTATGGTCTAAAACAAGCTCCTTGGGCTTGGTACATGAAAATTGATAAATACCTAACCGATTATGGTTTTCACAGGAGTCCATCTGATTCAAACCTGTATATCAAACATGTAGGTGATGATGTATTGTGTATAGTTGTCTATGTGGATGATTTGATCATCACTGGAAGTTCAGCATATTTGATCACTGAAATCAAACAAGATTTGTGTTGCACTTTTGATATGACAGATTTGGGACTCTTGCACTATTGTCTCAGAGTTGAGGTTTGGCAGACTGAGCACAGTATCTTTCTTTCTCAGTCCAAGTATGCTAGAAGTCTTGTGGACAGGTTCAGAATGCAGGATTGCAAACCTGCTCCCACCCCTATTGAACCCGAGCTCAAACTATCAACTCAGTCTGATTCACCTGTTGTGGATGAATCTTTGTTTAGACAACTAGTGGGCAGCCTCATTTTTCTTACTGCCACCAGACCTGACATTAGTTTTGCAGTCAAATACATATCCCATTTTATGACAACACCCAAGACTGATCATTGGACAGCTACAAAGCATGTCCTACACTATGTTAGTGGTACTCTTGACTATGGTCTTTTGTATACTCAGAGTTCTGATCCTACACTATGTGGCTATACAGATTCAGATTGGGTCGGTTCTGTTGATGATCGTAAGTCTACCGCTGGATATGTGTTCAATTTGGGGTCCGATGTTGTCACATGGACGAGTAAGAAACAACAGGCAGTGGCTCTGTCATCCACCGAAGTAGAGTATCACGGAGCAGTTAAAGCAGCTTGTGAGGCCGTTTGGCTTCGGCGGATGCTTGCAAATATGCATGTTCCTCAATCAGGACCGACTCCTCTATTCTGTGATAATCAAGGAGTGCTCAAATTGGCCAAGAATCTGGTCTTCCATGAACGAACCAAGCATGTCGAAACACATTGTCATTGCATCCGTCAGTTGGTTGAAGACAAGTCTATTCAGCTGCTGTATGTTCCTACTTTAAAGCAGTCCGCTGATATCTTCACCAAGGCTCTTAGTTCTGATAAGTTTGTAAAATTCAGGGAAGCTATTTGTGTTATTGACAGATTAAGCATTATGGGAGGGTATTAGAATGTTTCTAATATTCGATAGCTTTAATGCTCAATCTCTGTACTTGCTATTCTTTTGCATCTATCTTTAGATAGTTGCTATTTCTTATTCCTTGGCTCTGTATATATGAGCGTCTAAGCTCTTTGTAAATATATTCAATACAAACAATTTGTTTGTAATCATTTTAAATCCATCATTAGCAAGTGTAATCAGCAAATAAAGTTTGTCATCAGGTTTTAGATGTCAAATGTGATCCAGATCAATAAATTATAGATGAAAAGGTAGTGAAATTCAATAATTTCACCTATAGGTCAGGTGTATATTTTAGCAATTTCAGTTCAATTGTTTTTGGTAATTATTATTATTGCAAATAAACTTCATTGGAGCAGTTGGGCCACACAGGAAGCCCCCAGATTGTGTTTAATGCAAATTGCATTCAATATAACCCTCCTGGGTTGAGCATTGGACGCCGGGTATGAACAATTGGTTTCTTAATGTGTCAATTCTTCTAAATCTGAAAGTTGTCATTTGTTGTACCTAAAATAAGAATTTTGATAATTGCAATCAGTCAATCATTTTTATGTTTATTGTGTTGCAAAATGTGTTATATTGGCATCAATCCATGATAAAACCATTGCAAAGACAAACATATCCAAAACCCTTCTAATAAACCATATAAAACCCTTCCAAACTTCTAGTCAGCAGTAGCAAACTCAGGGAAAAATTCAGATCAGATTTGTTAGGGATCTTTCAAATTACCACAGCAAATCAGTGCAGCATCTGCCTCCCATTCAGATGGCAGCTATTAAAATAAACAATAAAAATAAAATAGTTTTGAAAAGGGAATATGACACTTGAATCTTGATATGGCTGACTGGAAATAAAATAACCCCTGCAAACTGCTGTATCAAAAGTCCCATAAGAGAAATTTCTGAAAATTGCACATTTAGGTCTATGATTGAGACCCAAAAGGGGGATATGGACAGACATTCAGAGAAAATTTGATTAAAATTAAAGACTACTCAATTAGTCTAGGCCTAAAAATTTATAGGGTATAGCTATAAACTGAGAAATCAAACTTACAATAATCATTCAGGATGGCCAACGACACTGCTTTCTAATTCTTCCTACTGTTAGATTGAAATTAACTAAAAAGAAAAAGGATAATTTTCAATTCGTTATATTGTATCTCACTAAACATAGTTGTGGGTCGCATTTAGTGGCATTTTCTATTAATCCCTGTAACAAAATGTAACTTGTTCACTGTAATTTATTTAACGTGATTTAAGGACTACCCTTTTAAATTATTAGAATGTAAAAATACCAAATTCCATATCCACGAGTTTGTTTCCATCAGAAAGCCTGTGATGAAAAGCACACTGTTTGAACTTTGAAATAGTGTGTGAATTGGGCTTGATCAATCAAAATTTTGCATTCATTATTTTGAGTTTGTACGATCAGAGTGCAATTCATACATAAGCACAATGGCAAGTTATTAGTCTTTCCTTAAGTCAATTAAGTGGCTACATAAAGAAGCTTGCCAGGGGACAAGGATGCTTCCGCATATCCAAAGCTCTATTAAAACAATGACATAGGAATTTGAGGAACAACCTTCTGTTAAATAGAAGATCAGCTAGACCAGATAGTTTTCTCGAGACAACCAGCAGATGTTTTGACTTGCACGAATGAACTGCACATCAAAATGATAAAAGTGGCATATTATGAGAGCTGTTACATTTAATCATAAGTTTAATATGCAAAAATCAAAATTGTAAGAACAAACAAGGATCCCATGATATATTCAAATTGTCATACTGAAAATGTTTCAATCATGTGTAAATTTGTACAAAGGAAAAAAAATGGCATTGAGAGCAGGGAGTAAAAGGGCAAGCATAAGAAAATATAAAAACAACATAGCAAGAGATTCAGCTCAGAAGAATGAAATTTTACAGTATCCAATTCTTCTATCACATTAGTCAAGAAATTTGTGGATAAAATGCTACAGGACACTGAAAAACAGAATCCTGAAAATGGAAAAAAGCTAAAACAAATATAGAATGGTTTCCAAGCTCATACAAAAGGAAATTTAGCTACAGAATAGCATTATATTGAAACAAAAAGAAAACACATTTCCAGCAATAAATTATTCAAAAAGGGGAAAACAAGGCATATATGGCACACTGTTGATTGCCCTGTCACTACAAGAATTGAGCAGCAATTGGCAATCAATGGATGAGGCAGCTTGGATCCCACAAAATCCGCTAGAATGATAGTCTGGAACTTGTGTGTAAACCATCTGCATCAAAAGCATCTATGGCATTAATAGTGGCATGACATTCCTCATCCTAGATTGCTTGAAGTACATTTTAATCAATACCTTTAAGCGGACAGTTGTTTCTAGGCGAGAAAATCTGCTTGGAGTAGTCGTGCTATCAAATTTGATCATTAATGGTGACCTAGGTCATGCAACGGGATAGATAAAAGTAAACAGTGCAAAACACGAGTTTAACAGATTGAGGGTTGAGGATACCTCGTAACCCATGCCATTGTTGAAAGTTGGGGATCGGCAATTTGGTATACTTCGTGCTCAATGCAAACAATTAAGAGTACCCCTACATCTTCAGCTCAAAAAGAATATATGAAATTATTGAGAGTTGAGGATCGAAGATACTCAGGAATTCATCTCAAAAGACATGCAAATAAGAGTAAGTATGAACTCGTAAACCCAATATAATAATACAATGGAAAATGTTGGGGATCAAGAACCAGAGATACTTAATAACTAAAGCCAAAAGTACCACATTGGAGGTATTCTTGCACGACTTTGAAAAAGAGTATACGAAGGGACATATCAAAAGCTGAGGATTGGGGATACCACAGAATTCATGCCACAAAGGATGTGGGTAAAGAAATGACAAAACTCTCCAAAAGATAACTTAGTATGAAGGATCGAGAAGTTGAGGGTCTCAGAAAATGCATGCCAATAGGGAAAAGTGTGAAACTCCAACAAAAGCAAGTAAAAGAACAAAGGTGTGAGGGAAAGGATGCCACGAAGGAAAATCCAAAATTCCGACAAGAAAAGGGGACAATGGCAGGGGTTAATGAAAAGGTATGCTAGGATGGGTAACTCTGAAACTCCAATACAGAGCACAATCTTTAAAAACTTGAAAATAAAACCTCCACACTCAAAACTTTTTGGGACCTTTGCAACTTCTAACACATGATAGGCACATGGGCATGATGAACAACAACTCTTACCCAAACTTTGACCAGAGGAGACCCACAAGGAACTATCTCTGGTCAATTATATATGATGGGAAAATTTAGGCCATTGCATTAAGGGGGCTAGGATTCAAGCACAATTGGACATAGTGAAATTGACGCCATCATAAGGAACACTTTTGCGATGGCTTTGCCATCCAATATTTCTTTCAAGCGTACTTTTCAATGGCAAATGCCAAAAAAATCTCTTATAATCATGTCAAGCACACTTTCCAGTTGGCCTTACCCTAACATAACTCCTCCAAGTGCACGTTTGATGGGTTGAAGCCAAGCAGATCTCCTCTACTGCACATTCCTTGTGGCTTTGCCTCCTATTTTCTTACCTCATCATGAAAACTCTAGAAAAGTCCACACAATGTGGAGTTCATTTTCCAAGCATAAAATTGCTATACAGAAATCCAAATTTGAGAGTTGGGTATAAACTTATGGTCAAATGTTCAGCATTTAGTATAATGTTTGTCTAGTTTTCAAAATAACTTTATTTTTTAGCAACTGCTATTTTTAGTATGTAATTTTTCAAGAAATAGTGAGAAATTACAAGATCCAACTTTCTATTTTTAGAATGTTGCTTTTTCAAAAAAATTCAAGGGTTTCATGGGATTCATCGTGGTTAGGGTTTCAAAAACTTTGTAAAGTTTGCCTTATTTTAACAAATCTACTGTATTGCTTCAAAATTTCATTAGCCATATATGGACAAATGCTATCTTTAGCAACAGTCACATCAAGAAGTTATCAACTCTAGAAGTGGTTATTTCCAAGCAATGGATATGAGTCATTTTTTAGGCCTTTAGCATTTCAATAAATGTTTATAATTAGTTTACTTTAAAGTAGTTTTATTTCCAACTTTTTTGCAGGTAGGGATATAATCACTGTAAAGAAATAATTTTACTTTATTGGTATTTGCTTTAGCCAATAGTAAGCATTCGTCTGTTTTTTGTCCAATATATCTGTTACAACCCAGCACTAATGTGTACTTTAGCCAATAGAAAGCTGAGACTATTTGTTTATGCTTGATGGTTTACCCTCTTTTGAATCTAAAAATCTCGTTGCAAAGCTTGATGGTCAAACAAATGCATACATCCAAGGAAAAAAAGTAGACAGTTAGTTGATTTCATTCATGCAAAACCCTCCATTGAAATATTGTATAGAATGCATAATTGTAAATTATGTTCATAGTTTTAGTCTAAGCTTAGTTTTAGGTTTAATTTAATCTCACGGAACTTCCCCTTATCATGGTGAATTCTCAGCCACAACATTGAAGCTCTTTGCTCTGGTTTGAAAGCTTGTATCTGGTAAAACTAAACACCACCTATAGTAGTTGAACAAATGATTAATCCTTGTTTAGTGGATTTCACCATATATTTTGTACAGTAGTTGGCATACCTTCTCTTCGCTTGCCATTTTCTATGCATATCTCCTATTTGTATTGTGACATCCTCTAGTAATAGAAATTATCCTCTGCAATTTCATCTGGTACTAACTTCTTGCGTTAGCTCTCCAGTGAATTGTTTTTAAAGTTTCCTAACATATAGATTTTAAGTCTCTTACATTATCACATAAACACTCCTTTTACTACTGATCCATACTAAGTTTAGAGAAGAGCAATATTAATATTTACATTTGAGATAACTACTTGAGAACTAAACCTTCTGCATAATATATTTGAACTAACGAAAAAAACAATTTTAATCATTTGGTGCTGTGAAAAGCAGCAATGAAGCTTCATTTGTTGAAATGTCTGGATTGGATTTTGCTATCTGTTAAATTTTGATCAAGAATGTATGGCTTTTAAATTTTTCTTAACTGTATTTCATTGACTGCTCAAACGAAGGTAGTAACTTTCTTTGCAGTCATTCTTAATCTCTGTTATAATATAGTATTTCACGTTGAGTCTGAAAGTTAAAACTCCATGAACACTGCTGCTAGATGATCCTATTATACTTATCGATTACTGTATTTGGTGTCTTCAATTCACTGAATGAATTATATTATATATTATAATGGCAGTCATGAATTGATGAGACGTGACTCATTAATGAGTCACGACTCATCAAATCGTGACTCTCCAAATAGCATTCTCATATTGTTTCATTTCAATAATCTCGTAGTAATCATATTGTATATGAACTGTTTCATATGCTCCAAACTAAACGCAGTGTTTACGTATTGTTTCATACGTATATTGTAGGCAGCCAAACTTAATACTGCCACGGTAATCGTAAGCAGTCCACGTAAACACTACAGCAGTAATCACAATGGTAATTACTGTTGTAGTGAATACGACAGTTTATATTAAGTTGAATACTTAAAGTCTTTCACCGATAGTTATCGGTTTACTTTGATAGAAAATATTTAAACCGATACTCTATCGGTTATTTGATATTCATTATTGTTCAATTTTATCAACTATATAATATATACATTGTATATATATATTGATATATATATAATAATCTCATTATTATTATATATATCAATATGCATATATAATGTAGGATAATATTATTTCATGTTGATTTATCTAAATAACAATATTTTAATGATGTTTATTTAATTTAATATAAAGAGATAATATGGAATATGTATATTAATATATATATAGTAGTAATGTCCATTATTATTATATATATATTAATATAATATTATTTTCTCTTAATATTAAATTCATTTTATCTGATCAAAGCTATAAACATCGACATATCCACTGTGCTCATATAAATTTCCTATGCAATTCTTTTCAGCCCATTGCATTGACATCTTTGATTGTCAGTGGATATTAATTATCTGTCGATAATGTTTTTCTCTCTGAGTTTGCTATCTATATCCAATTCTTGTTCCTTATAGCTTCAGCTTACAACTAGATTGCGACAAGTCAACTTCCAGAACATCTCAAAGATGGTGCCCATTTGTGGACGCTATATGCATAGACTTGTTTACATAATATTATGTCCTCATGTAAATATGACCAGGGCCATCTACTCAATGATGTTTTGGCTTGCCGTTTACAAATGTTGTAGCTTAAATACATTATGAGGTTTGAAATCCTAGACAAGTATTTTCAAATGTTTATACTATTATTGTTATTTTTTCCCCAAATTCAGTTGAATAGTGTTATCTCGTCAATGTTTGCAAACTATACTCTTTGTTCAAGTGGCATAGTAGCAATGTTCTCAATTGTTGCCTACAGTAGTAGCATGTCACAGACATCATTCTTGGGTTGTTCTGCAAAATTATACCTTTTCTTTCTGTTTTTAAAAAAGGATTCTTTATTGTGAACTTCCCCTTGAGAACTTCAAAAACTAGTGACTTCCCATTTGATGTTCTTTTTCCTTAAAAGAATTACTCAGATGACAGCAAAGAACAAATATAGAAACCAATTCTGTAAGTTGAATTGATTGGGAATTGTTACCATATTCAAGTCACGATGATGTGATTTTGGATTTGGGACTGACAAATTAATAAGTATGAAATAAGAGTACTTAAGTGGTATTGGGGATTGATAATCAATATAGTTTCTTTGGGCCATATTATGCATCATATTTAGTGTCAACATCTACATACATCCCTTTCCTACCTACTCAAATAGCTTGCCCTCTAGAATCAATACCAAATTATGTGCACATACAAACATAGTTTAAAATTGGTTTGTTTTATCAACTATTATTCTGATACAAATTGTAATGTCCCCTTTTTAGCTTATATGGGACACTACGTGAAATATGCTATTCCTTTTTGAGATGTTATTTCAATTGATCAACAAGCAATAAATAATGCAATATAAATGTAATTGTAATGATGATCTCATGATATTTGTATGAATGGTAATTCCAAATGCATACACTTCATATGAATATGCACCAAGAATGCAATTTACAATATGGTGGTTTCTGATATAACAATATAATATATGCACAATACCCTGTATAGCCGTATCTGATCTTTCGTATGTGATGTATGCTGCAACTACAGGATTATATAATGATCTCAGGCAAAGATATGCCATCTCTGATAATCTGGAATTGTATATGCACCTTCTTTGATTAATGAGCCGTCTCTGATATATCACTAATGATGTATGCTCCAAAATTTAGATGTTGTCTCTGATATATAATTGAAATGTCTGCACCAGCAGTTGCTATCGCAACCTTCTATGCTCTAAAATTGAGCTCTTCCACAAGGGAAAGTATAAGTTTATAAAATATCAATTCTTCCATAATTTGTTTGTGTCGTGAGACTTGTATTTATATTCACCCTCTATCATCAAACAATAGCAATGAAGAGGCATAACGTATCACAGTAGGATGATTATTATTAATCATAATTTTTGTATTATAAGTATCGCAACTTAAATAATTATGGTTGTTGACCGGTATTGATGCCAACGTGACCCTTCAATATGTAATCAGTATGCATTTCATAATTCATTGTCTGTGACAAATCGATACTTAATAATCAATTCATTAATATTATCGATGGCTCAAACTGTTCTTAAACCGTAATAACCTCTGTAGCTCCCATTCCTTATTGACCCTTATCGTTATGTATTTTGTTTTATTTACAATGATTGACTATAATGCCACTCTGCTGCGACGACTGTGCTTTTCCCACGATAACACACTATGTAACGTCGTCCATATTAATACTGAGGGTCTGATCGACTTAGTTGCACGATGGTTTATATTGCTTTCATTCGGGTATGTCATGTCCCCTTTTCAGTGACATGTTATTTTTCAGTGGATTTGCCTATCATGGACTCTCGTAGGCAGATGGCTTTGGTGAAAGAGTCATCTTGGTGATTATTTGGAGATTGGATGGTCTTATTTGCTCTTGGAGAGATGATTTGGAGCCTATTTGTTATTATTATGTATTATGCGGGGCCCACATGTTATAATTTTAAGTTGAGTTGCACTTTTTATTTTATAAAGTTATTTTATTATAAAAGTGCATTATAATGGGATTTTATAATGGATGTTTCTAGAAGTTCTTAGTAACTTCTTAGAAAAGTGAATAAATAGAGGACTTGGCCTCTCATTTGGACATGCTTGATTTAAGGATTCTACTACATTTTCATCTTGGAGCATTTGTGGCACCATCTAGGTCTGCAAATTTTCAATTGATCTTTAGGAACGGAAACTCCTAAGGGTTTGCATAACTGAGGAGGTGAAATATCTTCTGAAGGGTTGCACATTGGAAGTGGTATTCAACCATTTCATGGTAGGCATTATTGAGTATTCAGATTTGGACTGAGTCTTGATATATTTTGAAGTCCTCAGACTTTACTGAGGGTTTGGAATTTGGGTTGTCAAAAAGACTTGTTTTCATCCATTAATCAAGAGGATTGCATTGGCATTATTTGAAGACCATTTCAGTAGTTTTTGTGGCATTTCCAGCATACTGCGATTTTCATCTCGGACCCACATTTTTGTTCATAACTTCACTTGGAGGCATCCTTTGGTTATGGGTATTTGAGGAATCAATTGCTATTGTCTTGGCAATCATTTCTGTACGAATTTGGAGACCTTTTATTGCTGCATTTATCTATTATTGGCATTCATATCAGAACAGGGGCGAATTTGAAAAAAAATTCAATTTGGCAAGAGGAAGGCTCAAAGTGGAGTGATATTCATTGCTTCTTCATTCACACTCCTAGGTGCTTCATTTCAGGTTCATTTGGCACTTATTTCAATAAGTTTTAATGTTGTTTATGTATGAAATCATGGCTGTCTTTGTACTCAGAAAATTCTGAAACTTGTAGTTGAAAGTCAAGAGACTAGGCCATTTGATAAATATTTTTGAAATCAGTTTAATGCTTCAGTTGCATAGAGAGATAAGGCTGCATTCTAATTACGTGATGTTCTTGAGTTGCATGACAAATGTTTGTCAAAATGTCACTTGGCTGTAAGTGCATATGTAACATTGAAAATCCATCTCTATGCATTGGTTAAGGGTCCAAAGTGTCATTTAAGCATCTAGATGATAATTTATGTTTTGATGTGTTGATTCTCAAGCATTGGAAGCTATCTATAGTCATTTAAAAGTACATATCAGACTGATATTATTAGACCAGCAAGCTGGAAGGTTGCACACGAAGTGTTTGACAATATTCCTTGTGTCTCACAAGCATATTTTAGATTCTAAGGTGCCAAATAATTTGTAAAATCTGAAAGTTGCAATCTATTGTAAGGGAGTCAATATCTTCATTGAATGAATATATATATATTGGCACTGATTTGCATTATTGAGTTGAGTGGATTTGTTGCTCAACAATTTCCATATTCAGTCTTTACTTACAGCAGTATAAATTCAGATTGCATGCCAAGTGTTTGATGAAATTCTATAATACCATATCAGTATTTTAGTGATCCATTGGTAAGGGTCATTACAGGGTACCTGTGATAGACTTAGATAAGCCTTATATTCGAACAATGCTCCTATATGATATCTGGCTGTTGACGTAATTGATGGTATGAGTCTTCAACATCTTTCAGCCTTGATCTTATAATACAATTGCAACTTGGACCAACATGTTGCTCTTCAGAACAATTAATTAAGCCACTGATAAAACAATGCAAACTCTTTCTCTCTAGGTTGATTATCCTTACTTCATTCATACTTCACATTATGATTAACAAGATTTGTCATTGTGTTTGGATCTTCTTTCCAATTGTTGTACGTAATCTACTATGGCTTGGTAAATAAATTTCAATCTTCAATTCAAATTTATTAAATCGTATATCTTTAAATTCGAGGACATTACAGTCTCCCCCTCTTGGAAAATGCTTGCCCACAAGCATTCTTATGTTGTTCATGATTCCTAGATCCCAAACTCGGTAGTGTCATCTCTGCATAATATAGTTGTGTTGATAGGAGTGTTGATTCATAGCGATGGAAGTAAGGATATAGGTAGTTAATATCCATGAGCTCAATAGACCTTCCATAGATGTTATCTTATCCGGAACATGATGGTAATCTTATCTTGCATGAAGTATGTGGTGGAATAATGTGTCGTTTTGATCCAATTGGTTCTTACTCCTTTGTCGATGGAAGATGCACCCGGATCCCATAATTTGTTTTCATCCTTGCCTTGGTGTGATTTCAAATCAACTTCTTTACGTAGTTCCAAGGGTGGCTTATATGTCTGGTCCATTTCAACTTCAAATAAGGGTTTAGGAATAAGTTGAAGAGTGCCCTTGTTTCTGAAATTAAACTTGTCTATATCCATAATTTTATCATCTGATTCTTCAACTAATTTTTTTAATACATTGTTTGTTCCGCTATCTTGTAATTTTTTGATATAATTCTCTGTTTGCTGGTAATGATTGTCTTTGTCTACTAGCCTTTGTAACTTATCTTCACAGACCTTTGATGTTATAAAGTCTTGTTCTTCAAGATGATTAGACAGGGAACCAGTGAGTTCTACACTAGAAGTATTACTCCTCTTATCTTCAACTATGGATGATAAGTCCTCATTGGAAGTTGGAAGAGAGTTTTGGTTAACAATCAATGCCCCAAAATTTGAATTATGATTCCAAGATTTAACCTCTATGTTGTCATTTCCTGTGCATGATCCTTGTGAGGATGTGAGGTCATCCTTACCATCCTTGTGAATCCATGTTCTTGATCTATTTGTGATACATGACGAGCCAATAGCCTCTTCTTTCTCTCCTTGCACTAATGGTTTTTTGAAAGGTTCTTGTGGTGCTTGATGATCACCTCATGTATCATCCTTTCTTGAGTTTTCAAGTTCTGTTTCTATTTCCTCTGATGATGAGTGAATGTGAGAGACTCTTGATGCAATTTTCATGTTGCATCATTTATCCCTTGTTCCTTATGTTGTGCATGCTTTTGAAAGTCCAAGGGATGACGTCTATACTTTTTGGGAGACTATTTTATATGTAGATCAATGTAGTCCTCTAAAGAAATATCTTGTTGCAGACTACTGTCTAACCAATCATGCCAAAATTACTCATATGCATCTACTGATTTTGGCTCCTATCCAATTGATCTTGTAAATTGGCTAAAGTAACTTCTTGTTGTTCTTTCTTTGGTATGAAAGTAGGAAATATTGGCCTATATTTAAGGGCATGATGTCTTGAACATTCATCATTTCTTCTTTTTTCCTCCTGCTTGCTATGGTCAACCTTGGTTAGTAATTCTACTTAGTCATTTTTTCTTGAATATCTCCTAAGTCTGCCTTCAAACATTACAGGGAGGTTATACAGACAAAAATCACCTTCAAGAGGAAAATCACCTTCAGTTCGATATCACCTTTGAGATTGAAATCACCTTCGGGCCAAAATCACCTTTGAGACAAAAAATCACCTTTGAGATATTACAGTGGTATCAAAGCCAAAATCTTGCTAGCCCATGGAATACTTTGGATGATTACAGAAATGGAAGAAATGGAAGAAAGGGATAATGAAATTGCTACCACTAAAATCACCAAGTGGTATTACCAATATTAAAAGAGGAAGAATCTTCTAACATTTCAAGAATATCTACTTCTGACAGGAAAAATTATACCTATGCATGAGGAGGTTATCAGAATCTTTGATGAATACTCAAGTGAACCTAAGAAGATCAAAGCTACTGAATCCTTTGATAGGTACCATGTAAGGAAAAGAAAAGAGGAGTTGCATCCTGAATTAGGAACTCAATCTGAATCAAAGAAAGATGAAGACAAGTTCACATGTTCACCCTAGCTACAGGAGAATATGGACAAGCAAGAGACAACAATTGTCCCTTCAAGTGGAGAACACCTAAACTTTCAAGACAACCGCAAGGATGAAAAAGATGCGAACTCTAGCAGTGATCCCTTGCAGGAGCAACCTCTACAATCGGTTGAATATGGAATTTACCCTTTCGTTGGGCATGAGGCGCGCATGATTGTCATCTCTCCATATGATTGGCTTCCTCATGGGAAGAATAAGTTGCACTTGAGCTTTGAGATTCCAAACCATTTTTTGAAAGAGATTGATTGGCATGACAACATGGATGTGTTTGATGATTGGCTTTAATATGACTTCGGGCATGGCAACATTTATATCAGAGTGGAGCAGCGGAATCTTGATGTATGTTTACTCTTCTCGCCTACATCCAAGTGCGTGTATGTGATCATGAGGCAGCATGGAGATTTCAACGGATATGGCTACCAACGTCCGCGCATGAATTAGGATCCTGGAGTTTGCGGATTGCTAGAGGACAAGCAATCTTCGAGCCGAGAGGACTATAATGTCCCCAATTTTAATTAAATGACTTAATTAAAATAATTAATTAAGTGGTCCCAAAAATTAAATAATATTACAAAGGACTTCTTTAATTAATTAATTTAGTTATAAAATAAAAGGGGGCCAAAATAATAATATAATAAATAAAGTATGTGGGCCTATTTGTAACCCTTCGAGAAACTTTCCCATAGCCATTTATAAGGCCGAACTAGTTATTGTTATAGGCATGTGATTTGGATATTTTATTTGTATTTGCGAACTCCAATTGGAAGTTCAGCGTTGTCTACCGTTTCAGAGGTGCAAAATCCTCCCTACTCTGGCATTTTGCAGTTTCGGTGGGAATCATCTCTCACCCTATTCTGCCTACTTACTGTAACTGCGGATCTACTCTGTGTATCAATTCCATATTATTTTTGAGGGTTCAACCCTATGTCTGTGCAAATCCCTTCATTACAAACAAAGCAAAGTATTACAAATTGAGCAAAGTATTAAGTATTGTGTTCTTAAGTAAGATCTTGCATACATCGATAATAATTGGCATCCGAAGACAATTCCATTTATGTGCGGAAGTGTGTGGAGACGTACAGCCAAAATCGCCCAAGTCTGCCTTCGGGCATTGCAAGGAAGTTATACAAACAAAATCACCTTCGAGAGGAAAATGAAAATCACCTTCAGGACAAAAATCACCTTCTAGAGGAAAATTGCCTTAGGCCAAACTCACCTTCAGGCCAAAATCACCTTCGAGAAAAAAAAATCACCTTCAAGACATTACACTTGCTTTAGTGTGCCTCCTTTTGGGTCATTTTGAGCCTATTTTGGCCTTATCGCATCCAAACTATCGTCGTATGCTCAAGAGATGACTTGACCCTATGTCTTGAGCCTAGGCACTCTACAACCACCTGTAGATTGCCCTTTCTAGGTGGACTGGCACCTAGCTAGTGGACTATGGCACCTAGTACCTTAGTCCCTCCAAAAGAGGCTCAAATTTGAACATTTCAAAGTATCAATTCCTAGCATTTGTGATCTAATCTCGATATTTTGATATGACTATTGGAAGTCAGCCTAAATGTGAAAATAAATTGAGAACCCTATATAAAGGCATCATTTCTAATTCATTTTCATCTTTTCATAATCTAGCAATTTCACTAAAGAGTTCTCATTCCTTCAGTCAACAGCAGATCTGAGTACAAGGAACATCAAGCTATAGCAACTTATCTTCAAGTATGTTTTCATGAGTGATTACGTTATGATGTATTCATGTTATTGCATCAACACTTGAAAGATTTGTCTAAAGGGCATTGCCTCACCACCATTATGAATCCTAAGGTAATATCATTTCAAATCATAATTAGCCTCTGTCCTACCAAGAATAAGCTCTATTTTTCATCATCATAGTTGTAATAGTGATGAAAACACCAACACGGGGTTTGACTTAGGCATGCCCCTATACAACACAACCATTTTTCCATCTTTTTTGTGTGCTAGTTACACATTTGACAGTAGAGAGTTACAGATTTGCATTGAACAGACTGAGACACAATTTCAGACTTTGAACACGCAAAAACCCTAGGTTTATGTCAATTCGCATGTGTCACCGACACTTTATTTTGGAGGGAAAGATCTACAAAGCATTATGATCTAGAATCCAAAGTTTTAGATGACAGAAACACCTCTATGTCTAGGGCACCTAGCACACCTGACTAGCACTTTCAGGTCCAGATTTCAATGACAGATTCCTTTCTGACACACTTGACTAGCACTTGCAGCTCCAAATTTCAATGACAGATTCCTTTCTGCCTCTCATTTCCAAATCTATAATTTTGTGTCAGCATTTTGTTGTGAATTTGTCTATTTATGCTGAATCTGGTCAATTTTACATCATTTTACCTACTCATTTCACATTCACATCGAATAAATCAAACACAAAAGGAAATAAAAATACAAAACAACCAACTCTCCTTTGGGACTGAAGTTGGATCTTGGTGGTTATTTCCTCCAATGAATGATATTGATTTGGATCATAGTTTATATCTCTAGGTGAGGATACTATTTCAATACATTTGAATAAGTAATCTACACAAGGGGTGATGAGATTTGTCAACCATTTCCCTGTATTACATGTTGAATATTTTGTCATTGATGTCAAAGGTTGATGATCAAGGTCGTATAAATCTCGGAGAATTACTCAAAGTAACAGAGAGTTGGAATGAAATGCTTATCAAGCTGCTAATTATTCATCAAATCTTCATCAGCTACTTGGTTGTCTATTTGAGCTAATTGGTTGCGTACTTGACCTGCTTGGTTGTCTACTTGAGCTACTTGGCTGCGTGCTTGAGTTGCTTGGTTGTCTACTTGAGTTGGTTGCTTGTCCACTTCACTTGCCTACTTCTTTGTGCCAAGTCAGATTATCTGCCATGTCACCGAATGTATTCCAAAAGGTCGACTTCTATGGATTTTAAATGTGGCAGCTAATTCAAAATATGCATTGCATATACTCAACATATGCATTAACGCTTGGCGTTATTCACCCCAATTTTGGTGCAATGGCTTTAGGCATT
The DNA here is from genome assembly GCA_027943335.1 of Chamaecyparis obtusa. NCBI lineage: Eukaryota > Viridiplantae > Streptophyta > Pinopsida > Cupressales > Cupressaceae > Chamaecyparis > Chamaecyparis obtusa. The sequence continues at coordinate 569,965 of BSBK01001189.1, read as the reverse complement.
TAACAGAAATGAGTAGGGTAGTTTCAGTTCAGTGACATTTATCCTTCGCATTAAAGAGTCCTTTTTGAAGTAAATTAAAAGATTCTCCAGCTGTTGTTTTTGAGTATGAAGGTCAGGTCAAGTCTTTTTTGCAGGAGTTGTTTTTCAAAATAGTCGAACAGATGGAGTCGGTTTCTGAAAATAGACGTCAATGATGGAGTTTTTGACAAAGTCGATGCTTGGTGTTTGGGGTGTAGCATTAATTCTTCCTGCAATTTCTAAGCGGTTATGAATTGAGCGCTCTTGCAATTACTAGACGTTTTTTTCTTAGGAGTACAGATTTCTATTATTTATAGTCGTGTGAAGGAATTTGATTTATGGCATAATTATTTCGAAGGGATAGAGGGAAAGTGAACCTGATTTTCTACAGTGTGGAGTTTCTCTACTGTGCGTATAGCGTGGTCTTGCTTTCCTATAGCATGTGAGCTTCTTGAAGAGTCTGAGGCTGTCTAAGGGATGATTTGATGTGTATGAGTATGACAATACATATGGAGTCGCTTATGTCAAAGAACTTGATATGAAATTTGAAAGAGGTTCGAGTGGAGATGTTTAATGCTAAGGCACGAAGGTATCAATGTACTAGGCGACTAAGACTAGCAAGCAATAGTTTATAATTTGTGTGTGATTTCTTGGGTTGTGTGGGATCGTAAGAGCAATGCTAAGGCACAAAGGTATCAGTGTACTAGGCAACTAAGACTGGCAAGCAATAGTTTATAAGAGCCGAGTGTAAAAAGAAAAGATTGGTGTGGAGGTATTCATAAATTAATGCTGCTATCATTATATATTGTCGTGCATGGAATACTAAGAAAAGATTGGTGTGGAGGTATTCATAAATTAATGCTGCTATCATTATATATTGTCATGCATGGAATACTAAGGAAAGAGGAATATCCTTCAATTCCACTATTGCTAATATAAAGGGGTTTTGTGTAGTTCTTGCATGGTGTTTGAAGTGTTTTTGATTAAGGTAACAGCAGGTTTTGAAGGGGCCCCAACACCCTTTAACAAATAAAACCTTAAGATAGAACAATAAAAGCTCCCAAAACGAATCAGACTAGCCAAAACAAAAGGCAGGACACTCAAACAACGAACCCAGAACACTAGAAAAATAGGATCATTAGAAATAGCAGTCCAACGAAAAAAGCAACAAAGCTATCTGTTATTCCCCTTTTTTATGGTAACGAAGGGTCATGTCAAATGAAGAGGAGGATTTCTTAGAATGTTTTCCTTTAACAGTAATCCAACCATCTTCGACTCTCACAGCCTCATCCTGCCAGCACAACGAATTCAAAACAGAAGAACCAGCACCCAACATCGGTTCCGAAACAAGGCCAGAATTAATCCTAGCAAGAGAGACAGGAGCACCAAAACCCTCAGCAATCAACACACCGGCAGGGCCGTTAAGAACAGCAACCACAAAACCGCCAGCAGAGAACCTAGAATCCACCAGCAAAGGAATAGAGGGTCCTTCCTCAGCAGGGAGATTAGAAACAGCATCAACATCAATCCCAGTAGGATTGACAGGAGGCAGAGTAGGATTGAAGCCATTTTCATCAACAATAGGCTTCTAACAGCCCGAGACAGGAACAGATTCCTTCAAACTCTGAGAACTTTTCAAGACTGTATAATGTTTGATGGAAGCATCCTTCCACCAAGTATGAGAGACTTTCTTCTTTTTAAAATCAGAACTGCAATGTGTAGCATTATGATCTGTTTTAAAACATTTTCTACACCTAAAAGGGATAACCTCGTAATCCAGTTGTTGCATCCAATAACCTTTAGATGATTCAATTTTAATTTCAACTGGAGGACCCTATGATAGATCAATATCTACTAGAATGCGAGCAAAGGTAGAATGGTACATATTAGAAGAGTCATGATCAATAAGTAGAAATGTAATGTTCCCAAGTACGGAGGAAGATCACAAAACGGTCCAGTGCCTTTTTACTGGTAATTGAAAGCCGTACAGAACAAACTGGAGGCGTACAGATCAGAAGAAAAAACCGGAGGCGTGCAAACCGAAGGTGTGCAGACCGGAGGCATGCAATCCGGAGGTGTGCAACCCGAAGGTGTGCAAACCGGAGGTGTGCAAACCAGAGGCGTGCAATCTAGAGGTGTGCAAATCGGAGGCGTGCAAACTGGAGGCAAGCAAACTAGAGGTGTGCAAACCAGAGGTGTGCAAACTGGAGGCGTGCAATCCGAAGGTGTGCAAACCGGAGGCGTGCAAACCGGAGGCGTGCAACCCGGAGGGTGCAAACCGGAGGCATGCAATCCGAAGGTGTGCAAACCAGAGGTGTGCAAATCGGAGGCGTGCAAACCGGAGGCGTGCAAACCAGAGGTGTGCAAACCGGAGGCGTGCAATCCGGAGGTGTGCAAACCGGAGGTGTACAATTTGGAGTTGTGGAAGCCAGAGGTCCGTACAGGTACAGAAGGAGGCCGTACAGTTAAAGAACTGGGTCGTACAGTGAGGGGAAAGTGCACACGAAATACTTAATGAATCTTCCAGAGGTTGAAACAATGATTTCCACTTGCAGGTAATTTCACAGTATCACACATAGATCGAATACAATGCCAATGAAGTATTATTGAATCAAGTAATAGAGTCTCGGATTTGCCAAATCCGATACAAGCAGAGAAGCAGAATAGGGTGAGGGTTGAATCCCATCGAAACTACGAAATACCAAATAGGGAGGGTCTTTCACCTCCGAAATGGCGCAGAGCAGAACCTCCAACAGGGATTCGCAAACACAAATAAAATATCAAATCTCAACATATCAAAACTATCCTACACACCATGCATAAATACCCATTGGGGAACTCCCGAGAGTGCACAAAAGAGCCGACGGCGTCACTAAAACTATGCCAAACAAAAATAATAATGGGCCCGAGATAAGCTAAATCAATCGGGACCCTCAAATACAATAGTTTTATTAGTCATTTAATGACAGGAACATTACAATCCTCCCGTCCCAAAAATTGCTTGTCCTCAAGCAATTGTAACGCCGGGTGCTGAAGAATGTGTTCACTTTCCCACGTGGCATCGTCCGGAGGTAAGTGCTTCCAATGTACCAAGTATTCCTTCAGGGTACGATTTCGCAGAGCTCTCTCCTATACATCAATGATCTCAGCTGGTTCCAAAAGGAGCTTCCCTTCTTCATTTAGTGGCGGCAGGTCTGTGGTTACCACTATATTCTGCCCGACAATTTTCTTTAGACAGGAGACATGAAAGACATTGTGGATGCGGCTTCCCTCTGGCAGTTCAAGTTCATAAGCGACTTCACCAATACGGCGTGTCACACGATAAGGACCATAGAAGCGGGGCTTCAGCTTTTCCTTTCGTGTTGCTTTCAATGATGATTGCCTGTAAGGTTGAAGTCTCAGGTATACTAAGTCACCGATTTCAAAACTTCTCTCTATCCTGTGTTTGTCCGCATACATCTTCTGTTGATTCTGAGCATTTTGTAGGTTTTCTTTCAAGACCTTGAGAATGTCCTGTCCTTCCTGAAGCCAGTCTTTTGCCCTCGGTGCGCAGCTGTCACCCAGAACCCTGTCAATAAATGAGAGTGGCTCATACCCATACAGTGCTTTGAAGGGTGCCATCCCGATGGAAATATGATAAGTTGTGTTGTAGCAATATTCCCCCAGATGCAACCATTTGACCCATGCCTGTTGCTGGGCTGAAACATAGTTTCAGAGGTAGCCTTCTAACCATTTGTTCACAATTTCCGTCTGCCCGTCCGTCTACGGATGGTAGCTGGTATTGGGTGCCAATTCCGTTCCTGTCAACTAAAACAATTCTGTCCAGAAAATGCTGATGAAACGTGCATCTCGGTCACTGACAATATTTCGAGGTAACCCGTGCAAACGAAAAACTTCTCTGAAAAATAAGTCTGCCACTTGTGCAGCCTGGTAGTCCAAGGAGATGGCGAAGAAGTGTGCATACTTTGTTAGCCTGTCAACAACAACAAAGATACAGTCCTTTCCATTTACCTTCGAAAGTCCTGTGATGAAGTCCATGGAGATGCCGTCCCACTTCTGTTCGGGTATAGGCAGAGGTTGTAGTAATCCGGCGAGTGAGGTGTGTTCAGCTTTGTTTTGCTGACATACTTCACATTCCCGTACGTACTGTAACACATCATCTTTAAGTCCCTTCCATGTGAACCTCTCCCTCAGCTGTCTTTATGTTTTGAGAAAACCCGGATGCCCAGCTAAAGGCGAACCGTGTACCTCTCTCAAAATTTTCTGCTTAATTTTGGACTCGGGTACCAAATATATACGGTCCTTATAGTAGATGATGTCATCCACCACCTTGTATCTGTCATCCTGAATGTCTCCATCCATCAACTTACATGCAAATGGGTTTTTAGAATATTCCACCAGTAAGTGAGCCTTCCAGTCAGATGATATTTGTGACAATAAACAGGTGGCCGGCTTCCTTGACAGAGCATCCGCAACCACATTGTTTTTCCCTTTCACATACTCAATATCAAAATTGAAGGCCTGGATCTTACTTACCCATTTCTGTTGCCTCTCGTTCAGATCCCGTTGCTCCAAGAAATACTTCAAGCTGTTATGGTCGGTACGGACTATGAACTTGGCACCCACCAAATATTGCCGAAACTTAGTCAGGGTGTGCACAATGGCCAACATTTCCTTGTCGTAGATGGAGTATAGGCACTCAGTCTGTGTAAGCTTCCGACTTTTATAGGCTATCAGGTGTCTTTCCTGCATCAGGACGGCACCGATGCCTTCTCCCGACGCATCACATTCCAAAATAAACGGTCGAGTGAAGTCCGGTAGAGCGAGGACGGGACACATCCTCATTATTTCTTTCATCCTTTCAAAGGTGTGTTGTGCCCTTTCATTCCATTGGAATGATCCCTTCTTCGTCAGATCTATTAGTGGTGCACTCAGCTGAGAAAATCCTTTTACAAATCTCCTATAATAACTGCATAATCCAAAGAAACCTCGCAACTCGGAGAGTGATTTTGGAGTTGGCCAGTCGAGTATAGCTTGGATCTTCTCCTAGTGGACCTGTACTCCTTGATTACTGACCACATGACCCAGGTATAAAATTTCTGTCATTCCAAATTCACATTTGGATTTCTTGGCAAACAAGGACTTAGCCTCCATGATTCCAGGGATGTCATCCAACTGTCTCAAATGTTCTTCCCAGGTTTTATTGTAAATCAAGAGATCATCAAAAAATACCAGTAAGTACTTACGCAGTTGCTTGTTGAAGATGCGATTCATGCATGATTGAAAAGTGGCTGGTGCGTTCGTTAATCCGAAGGGCATGACCAGGAACTCATAATGCCCGTAGTGACAACGGAAAGTTGTTTTCTCCACATCTTCTTCCCGCATGCGAATCTGATGGTATCCGGAACGGAGGTCTATTTTAGAGAAGTAAACTGCACCGTGCAACTCATCCAGCAATTCATCGATCCTGGGAATTGGATACCTGTTTTTAATTGTCTTCTTGTTCAGTGCACAGTAATCCACACACATACGCATCATTTCGTCCTTTTTGACAAGCACAACCGAAGATGCGAAGGGACTGGCGCTAGGTCTGATCCAACCCTTGTCAAGTAGTTCCTGAATTGTTTTCTCAATCTCATCTTTTAGCCTCCGGGGGTGGCGGTACGGTACTGTGATTACTGGTTTGGCACCAGCCTCCAACTCAATGGTGTGCTCAAACCCTCAGTGTGGTGGTATGCTTGGTGGTATGTCAACGAAGACCTAGTGGTACTTATCCAATACCCTCTGAAGTTCTTCTTCCTGTTGGTCCGTTCTTTGTCTCTGTATGGGTTTTGTTGAGGCAAAACAATGTGCGGCCCAAACCACATTGTCATGTTAGAAGATAGCTTCCATTCGCTGTGCTGAAATCTCCTTCGGCCCTCCATTCGACATCCCTCTCAGTACAACCTTCTTTCCATTTACCTCGAAGGAGAACTCCATTCGCTTGAAACTCTACATGTATTCATCCAACGTTTCCATCCACTGAATGCCCAAAATGACTTCCATGTCGTCCAGATCCACTACGAAAAAATCATCCGTCACCGTGTGGTTACCCATGGTGATGCTCAATTTCGGAACCACGTGAGTGCATCTTAACAAATTTCCTCCCGCCACTTTAACATCAAATCCCTGGTGTGCCTCCATACACAGGTTCCATCGGCTTACCAGTGAGGAATTTATGAAGTTGAGGGTAGCTCCGCTATCAAGCATGACCACGACCCGTTGTCCTTGGAGGGTGCCCTGGACCCGAAACACCATGCACCTCGGAGTTCCTGCCAAGGTAGCAATGGCACCTCCCCTTTTGAAGAGTGCAGCAAGTCTTTCCCCTCGATTTATATTTTCCTCCTCCGAACCTTGTTGTTCGGCTGCCTCAGCTTCGGTTTCTTGTTCTTCCTCTCCGTCAGATGAAACCTCAATGTAATGAATTTTTCCTTTACCGAGGCATCGATGTCCCGGTACCCACGGTTCCTTGCAGTTGAAACAGTGTTTCTTCCGTCTGAGTTCCTGCCTAGATTCTTCATCCAACAGGAGCCTCCTGGGCGGAGGTCTGCTATCTTTCTCCCGTGGAGTGAAAGGTGGTTTTGACTGTGAGTGATATTTGGTTGACGAAGATGAGGATGTTGCCATGTCGCGTGCCTTCTTGATTGCCTCCGTGAGTGTGACGGAGTTGAACCCTTTCACCCACCCTATCAAGGGTTCCGCCAGTCCATCCATGAACAGTACCACCAACCTTCTTTCAGAGAGATCAGTGACCAAGACAGACAACCTTTGAAATTCTATTATGTAACCATCGACTGTGCCAGATTGCTTTAACTGAGCCAATTCTTTGAAGTTCAGTTCTGGATCCTTTCCATCGAAACGATCTATCAGCCTCTCGGTGAATTCAGCGTAGGAACTTATTTGGTCGTGACCGAGAGTAACCATGCCATGATGCCACCATTCGTGGGCTATTCCTTCGAGGTGTAGTGCTACAAATTTGATGGCCTCATCTTCTGGCATAGGGTTGAGCTGGAAATATGTGTCTGCTTTCTGTACCCACGCTCAAGCTGTGATACTTTCAGACCCATCAAAGGAGGATAAATTAACTTTGCCCATTTTCCGTCTCAAATCGTCATTATAGTGGCCATGCTTGTTTCCACCCGAGTACCTCATTCTCAGTTCAGCATAATCCTTGTAGGATATATCCCCTTCCATATTTGCATTTCTCCAATCTTCCCGAAGCTGATCTTGTACATCTTGGAAGTTTGGTGGTTCTCCCCGCCATTCTTCGGACCGTGCGGGAAAAGTTGGCATTGAGGGTCGAGAGCACGCGAGTTGATGATTTGCCTGTCCGGAGACAAAGTTGTCGCTTTGTTCCGCGGAAATCTTGCTTTCGGCCAATTTTTGCAGAGTCTCTTCCATGAGGCGTTAAGTGTCATTTATCTGTACCTGGTTCCTAGTGAGCTCTCTCAGAAGAGTCATGACTTTGGCCACAGGATCTTGTGGATCGCCCATTCTTCCGACTGAGTGGGATCTGCTCATTTTCCTTGAATAAACTCTCATTCAATACCCACAGGCTGGCTGAATCACCAGCTCTGATACCACTGTAATGTTCCCAAGTACGGAGGAAGATCACAAAACGGTCCAGTGCCTTTTTACTGGTAATTGAAAGCCGTACAGAACAAACTGGAGGCGTACAGATCAAAAGAACAAACCGGACACGTGCAAACCGGAGGTGTGCAGACCGGAGGCATGCAATCCGGAGGTGTGCAAACCGGAGGCGTGCAACCCGGAGGTGTGCAAACCGGAGGCGTGCAAACCAAAGGCATGCAATCTGGAGGTGTGCAAATCGGAGGCGTGCAAACCGGAGGTGTGCAAACCAAAGGTGTGCAAACCGAAGGCGTGCAATCCGGAGGTGTGCAAATCGGAGGCATGCAAACCGGAGGCGTGCAACCCGGAGGTGTGCAAACCGGAGGCGTGCAATCCGAAGGTGTGCAAACCGGAGGTGTGCAAATCGGAGGCGTGCAATCCGGAGGTGTGCAAACCGGAGGCGTGCAATCCGGAGGTGTGCAAACCGGAGGTGTGCAATTCGGAGGCGTGGAAGCCAGAGGTCCGTATGAGTACAGAATGAGGTCGTATAGTTAAAGAACTGGGCCGTACGGTGAGGGGAAAGTGCACACGGAATACTTAATGAATCTTCCACAGGTTGAAACGATGATTTCCACTTGCAGGTAATTTCACAGTATCACACATAGATCGAATACAATGCCAATGAAGTATTATTGAATCAAGTAATAGAGTCTCGGATTTGCTAGATCCGATACAAGCAGAGAAGCAAAATAGGGTGAGGTTTGAATCCCACCGAAACTGCGAAATACCAAATAGGGAGGGTCTTTCACCTCTGAAATGGCGCAGAGCAGAATCTCCAACAAGGATTCGCAAACACAAATAAAATATCAAATCTCAACATATCAAAACTATCCTACACGCCGTGCGTAAATACCCATTGGGGAACTCCCAAGAGTGCACAAAAGAGCCGACGGCGTCACTAAAACTATGCCAAACAAAAATAATAATGGGCCTGAGATAAGCTAAATCAATCGGGACCCTCAAATACAATAGTTTTATTAGTCATTTAATGACGGGAACATTACAAGAAACTCCCCCAAAGCCTCCCCCACCTCCTCCAGGACAGAACCTTTCCATAGATGGAGAGGGAGATTGGGAAGCCTAACCCAAATAGGCATATTGTTGAAAACTTCAATGGAAGGATTGAAATCTTAGTTCTATCCTTAAATCTATCAAATTTAGCTACAAAGAATCCTTTAGCTAAGGGAAAAATGTGAACATTATCTGAGATTACTGGTTCCCATTTTCGAGAAACCCAATCATGAAGTTGAAGCAGACTCGGCTAGAACCCCGAAGAAGTTTTCACACAAAATCTTAGTTCTATCCTTAAATCTATCAAATTTAGCTACAAAGAATCCTTTAGCTAAGGGAAAAATGTGAACATTATCTGAGATTACTGGTTCCCATTTTCGGGAAACCCAATCATGAAGTTGAGGCAGACTCGGCTAGAACCCCCGAAAATGACATATCAGAGCTTGATGCATAAGGGTCTCAGAGCAACTTTTCAACTCCCCTTCAGCAACAACGAAGAGTTTAACAGAAAGAGATCAACAAACAGAAATCGGAATAGCAAAAGGCACACCATGAGAAGAGCCCCCAGTCCCATGCAAAGCTTTAGAAGCAACATTAGCATAAGAACCCTCCACAAAACGGTATTTAGCAATAGTAGCCGGACTGGGGATAGCATTAATAGAAGAGGCATTTGGGCCATTTGCGGAAGGAGGCTGTGATCCAGAAAAACCCAAAACAGCACTCTCGGGAGCTTTCCCCCTCGTAGGCACAGCAGGAGGCACCAAGCCTTCACACCCGTGCGCAAGCTTTTTTGAATTTCCTGGGCGGGAAACAAGAGACCCCTGCTCACTCGCATCCGCACCCACAGTCAGAGACACAACCGCACACCCAGCAGAAGCACCCATAGCTGCAGGAAATACAAGAGTCAGAAAGGCTGGAGACCCAAAGGCAGTCTCAACAAGCACAGCCCCCTCAGCACTAGAAGGCAGTCTGCTAGAATCCACAGGAAAAGCGCCATCAGCAGGGGCAGGGGAAATCCAAGGCACTGCGGAAGAGCTCACAGCAGAAGGCTCACACGAAAGTCCAGCAGGAAGAGCGTCGTCAGCAGGGGCAGAGGAGCGCGCGAAGGGCAGAGGAAGCCCTAGGCGCTGCAGACGAACACGCAGCAGGAGACATATTCTCTTTGGAACTCGCATGGTGTTTGAAGTGTTGTGTGTGTTCTAAAAAGTTTTATTGAGTTTTGCATTTGAGTTGATGCTCAAACTGAAGTTGGTGCTTCAGCTGAACGGCGTTGGTGCTTCGAAGAGGGTTGGATCTCACTTATGTAATCTAGGTTGGTGCCCATTTCATTAATGAAATCTATTGATGTGCTGTGGTTTTTTACCAGACAGGAATTTCCATGTAAAATTTGATGTTCTCCTTGTTGGTGTTTGCTCTATCTATTCTATTTCTTCTTTTAGATGGTTTCATGTGATTAATAGTTTAAAATACTGATTCGCACCCCCGCCCCCCGCCCTCAATATTTTCTGCATGCTCTTCATCACAGACCCTTTGTTCACAAAAGATGAACTTGAAATGAATGTGTCTCAACCAAGTGAACTTAGTATAGCTTTGCTAATCATTTAGATGGTAGCACCATCGTCACTTATCATATTTGTCAGCATATTTTATCAAATGTACAGCAGATTGCAAATTTTGGAGCCTTTAGTTTTGAGTAATTTATGAGGGAGAAAACCCATGGATTATTGTTGTGAGGCCATGGCTAGGGGCAAGGAGGCTATCAAGACCAAGAAGAAAAATGTTGAGCAATAATACATGCCAATATGGGAGATCATTGATGACAAATGATATCTACAAATGCCTTACTGCCTACAGGTTGGATTCTATCTTAGTCTAGTGTTACTTTACTATGAGTCCTATAGAGATGATGCACAGGTGACAAAAGAGTCTCTTCAAGTGCACAGGGTGATTTTCACCTAATTTAGAGGATCAATAAGCAACTATTGCAAAGTTGCCCTCATATTACAATGTAGATGGATTTTTTTCCAATTATTGTACTACAGACAAAAAAAAATTGAAACTTTTTCTTTTTCTCACTATGAAAATTAAAAGTTTGAATACATTGTAGATACTAATAGATCATAGCTGATAGAGTTTTTATTTAATTTTGTCTATGTTAATGCAATGGTGGAACACTCCCAGCAAAAGGAAGCCAATAACACATGATCGATGGTGATGAACATATTGAACCAACCATGCATTCCATATGCTTGTGAGTGTTCTTGGAGTGCATTTACACATGCACCCACACACTTCAAAAAGCATAATCATTTGAAAGTGGCTAACTGATTTGGTGTTCTTCACCACAACCTCTACATTCAACTCAAAAAAAGTTGAGGTCAAAAAAGAAATTGCAATCCTAATTCTAATAATTGTATTTGCTGCAAATTGTAAATTTCAAGTCAATTTGAATTTGTTGTATGATATGCATTCATTTTTTCATATGCTACAAACTTATCCATTTAATTTGATTGTTTCAATGGCATCAAGGACAGTCAACCCATTGACCTTGATGAGATTGACCCAGTCTTGTAACAGAATGCAAATGATGATGAACCATTGCTTGATGATGATGACCTAGCTATCTTGAACAAAGTATATGACATACATATGATCAATCAATTGAAAGCAAGTCTAGACCTTGGAGCTTCAACATCATGATTTGAAGCCCCATAGTGAATTGTAGTGGCTATGCCCAAAGGCCTCCTCTCGATTTTGTTACATTTTTAAGTTGAATTTGTATTTTGTAATTTGTAAATGGTTTCTACGTTCAAACTTGGAACTTCAAGGGAAAAAGAATGAGCGGAATAATATATAGGCATTCTAATTAGCAACCTCAAAATTAATAAACAATATCTATTTTTCGTTTCATTTTTTGTCTCTATGAAATTTATTTGGCATTAAAATTTTATAATGGACTTTTTCTCTATTTTATGAATTTTTCAGTTTTAAAATTTCCCCAATTTTCCCAAATCAATTGAAACACTTTTTATCTTTTTGGATTGCCGAGTCAATCTTGAGAGATATTTTTCTACTATGTTTTACCCTCTACTTTTTGCAAGTACGCACTTAAAAAATCTTTCTTCCCAAGGTGTCTTCATAGGGTTTGTCAATTTCATTGTTAGTTTATCTTGGTTGGTTCTTGGAGTGAAACATGATCCGCTGAAACCACATCTTCATCATTTAAGCCACAAATCTTAGAGATTCTCTGTTTCCAGTATGTCTTCCCTGGATCCATTTATTGAGTTTCAACGCAGTTTTTAAGATATATAAGCAAACACCTTCCAAATTCTTTGTTCCTAGGATCTCTTTCAGTGGTTGTCTATTTCACCATGAAGTTTGCATCAGTTAGGTTCTTGAATTGAAACATGTACCATCAAAGTTTAACATCTTCAATTGAACAACACACTTTGCAAATTCTTTGCTCCCAGAATATGTGTATGGCTATGTGTTTTCGTGTCATTATTGAGGGTTGGTTTATAAAATGATCGATGTAGCAACAAATGAAGACTTGGCTTGAACATCTCGAGAAAAGTGAGATGAATGTGCAAATATTCTTATTTAATTACACAAATATTTATCCCAGGTCATAATGTGACAGAGTTGTGCCCTCTAAATTATACCTCCACTAGAGCTTTTTGGCTCTCCTACAAATGATTAGAACTTAAGCATAAGCTGAATTGAAAAAGGTGTTGAAGAAAACAATTTATGCCCTTTAAACTACCAAAATGCTGCAGCTGTTTGGTTCCTACAACTTTTTAGGACTTAACCATGAGCTGCACCGCAAAAGATATTGAAAACAGATTTATGCGCAATACAATAACCATTATAATTTAAAAAACATCTCCAATGATGACGAACCCTACAACTAACCCTTTATTTGATAAATCCTAACCACCAATTCCCCTTAAACACCGTTAAAAATTAAAATCCGTCGTCTGTCCTTGTAATTCTCATGAATAAATTGTAATTTCCCCAATCCCTAATTGCTTGCTACTCAAAAAAATGTTCAACTCTGACCTCTAATAAATGAAAAGCAGTTTACTGGATACCTAGTTCTTACAAACAAATTCGACGTGAACAATGTTTAAAAGCCTAAGGCCAACATTATTTTCCCGACTTCAATACGTACTAATGGCTATTTGATCTGTGTGCTAGAGTATTTACTCATTCTTTTTGACGTTTAGTTTCTTGATAAACTCTCAATGAATTTCCTCTGGTTCGTTCTGCGTTTTTAAGATCAAATAGATTGAAAAGCACCTTTTCGGAGGCTGGCTATAGACTGAGCGGGGCGGGATGCTACTGACTCGCCAAAAAAGGATGCGACGAACCGAGGCCGGGCGCGAGCCATGGAAAATGCTAGCCAATGGGGACTCGATCCTTGGACCTCTCCGCTCCTGCTGAATTGGTGTAAATTATTTTTTGCGTTTTGAATTTAAAATTTGAAATGGGAGGTGCTCAAGGAAATCAACTCGGGTCTTATTGAAATTGGATAAGATATGTGCATGCACTTGGGTTTTGGTATCTATTTAGGGGAAGAAAATATTTTTGTCATTAGTTTTAGGTTTTTCTAAGGAAAAGACATTTAGTTGAATTTATATTTATAGGTTTTTTTTAAAAGGAAAGGATATTTAGTTGAGTTTCTTTTTACTAATTATTACAGGAAAATTAGTACTTGCACCAACAAGTGTAATGGTTTCGTTGATAGCAAGTTATGCTTTAAATATTATATTAATAAAATAATATTGAAATATTATAAATAAACTTTGTGTTAAAAAATAATTAGATTTTGGTGTGACAAGATTAGGATTTTGGAGTTCCTTGAATCAAGAAGCTCTATGCAGCAAAAATAAGTAATTGTGGAATTCTTTTGTGCATCTTTGTAGGCCTAGGGGATGCATCGACATCAGGGGCATCACCATGAGTTTGGTGGGGGAGGGTGTGGTGTTTGCGAATTTTGGACTTTTGTCAGAAGTTCAAATAATTGTTGAGCTTGACAACAATAAGGGCATACGGATCACTCTATGTGCTCAACGGCCCAAGAATGACATGGATAATAATCTAATGGATGGAATTAACAGATTCAATAAGGAGTGGATCGATCCCACAAGATCTATGGTGATGCAAGTTTTGAATAGGTATGGAGATCTTTGACGAGCTACCCGACGCAAATCAAGAGAGCACCTCCCCCGTATAATGTGGAGGTTGTTTCTGCAAGATGCAACCTCCTCCTCCTCCTCCTCCCCGTCCTCGTCCTCGTCCTCATCCTCATCCTCGTCCTCTTCTCCTTCTCCTTCTCCTTCTTCTTCTTCTTCTTCTTCTTCTTCTTCCTCATGTTCCTCCTCCACCTCCACTTCTTCTTCTTCATCCTTGTCTTCCTCTTCTTGCTCTTCTTTTTTGTCTTCTTCCTCCTCTCCTCATCCTCCCCATCCTTCTCATCCTCATTGTCCTTCCCCTCCTTCTTCCTCTTCTCATTCTTCCTCCTTTTTTCCTTGCTCCTTTGCCTCCTCTCCATCTTCAATTTCATATCCTTGTCATCCTCTTTCAAGTTATTTTTCTCAAATAAAAATAGTATTAGATTTTAAAATTATAGTATAATATTTAAATTGTATCATTGTAATAACATCCATATTAAATATTCTCTTGTGCATCTTTGCAGGCCTAGGGGATGCGTCGGTAATGGGGGGCATCACCATGAGTTGGGTGGGGGAGGGTGTAGTGTTCACGAATTATGGACTTTTTTTGGGAGTTCAAATCACTATTGAACTTGACAGCAATAAGGGCATACAGATCACTCTAGGTGCACAATGGCCCAAGAATGACATGGATAATAATATAATGGATGGAATTAATAGATTCAATAAGGAATGGATCAATCCCACAAGATCTATGGCCATGCAATTTCTAAACAGGTATGGAGATCTTCGACAAGGTACCCAACGCGAATCAAGAGAGTACATCCCCCGTATAATGTGGAAGTTGTCTCCACAAAATACAACCTCCTCCTCCTATTCCTCGTCCTCTTGTTCTTCTTCCTCCTCCTCTTCTTCTTCTCCTTCTCCTCCTCCTTTTCTTCCTTTACGTCCTTTTCTTCTTCTTCTTCTTTTTCTTCCTCTTTCTCCTCTTTTTCTTCTTCTTCTTCTTCCTCTTCCTTTTCTTCGTCTTCTTCCTCCTCATGTTCCTCCTCCACCTCCACCTCTTCTCTTTCATCCTTGTCTTCCTCTTCTTCCTCTTCTTCCTCTTCTTTGTCTTCTTCTTCCTCCTCTCCTCCTCCTCCTCATCCTTCTCATCCTCCTCATCCTTCTCCTCCTTCCTCTTCTCCTTCTTCCTCCTCTTCTTCCTCCTTTTTTCCTTGCTCCTTTGCCTCCTCTCCATCTTCATTTTGATCTCCTTGTCATACTCCTTCAAGTTGTTTTTCTTAAAAAATAATAGTATTAGACATATATAAATTGTATCATTATTGTTGGTGTAATTAATTATTCCTAATTACACTTTACTTAATCTTACTTACGTTAATGCATTGTATAGTAGTTTGTGATTGAGACACCTAGGAGTGTACACATCTATTAAGCACATGGTGTAGGAGAATTTCCACTTTAGGTGTGATAGTTGTCATCACATACCTCTTTGTGTGTGAGATCCACCTTTCGTGCTCTTATCACATTATCATCCTAATCCAATGCACATACTTTATTGCATATTGGAGGATGATCCACATTTGGTGGACATGTGATTGCACCTAGCATAGGTAATAGCTTATCAGCTCCTTATCATTGTCTCTTATCTCCTTTCCTATATAAGAAGGCCTATTATGTACATTTTAATTATGTCCATGATCTTGATAATATCGTTCTTGCATCTTAATGCAATTGTCTTGCCAATCTCTTGTGGAAGTTATCTTGGTCTTGCATTCGATCCTGGGGGTGTTGTAGAGTCACCTAAAACTCTAACAATTATAATAACATCCATATTAAATATTTGTATATAAACAAATTAATTTTAATTTTAATTTTTTTTATAATAAAGAGACCTTAACAATAAAATTAAAATAAAATTGAACTAAGAATATAAAGTAATTTTAGAAATAAAAATTACATAAGATCATATTATTAATTTATATTATTGAATGAATATAAAAAAGTAAATAAATATTGGCAATTGATATTCTATTTTAAAATTAATTAATAAGTAAGTTTTAAAAGTAGTTGGGAAATAGAGCAGAGGTGACAATGGTCGAGTCTGGGGTTTGGACGCACTAATGGCATGCGCTTTCAACAGAGGAACTGGAGTCAAGAAGCCCAGAATGGACAAGCTCCCTTGAGGAGGCATAAGGGTTTTGATTATGGGGAAGGAAGATGGCCATCTCAGCCCATTAATCAAAGATGTTCACCATGGATCTCGAGTGGTAAGGAAGCTATAAGGAATCGTTATGAGTTTATAAACAATCAGGTGGATAGGCGTTCGGGGCATAGGAGTAAAGGAAAAGATGTTGGGAACCTTAAGCATCCAGTAAAATGCTTTACTTCAACAACCCTTGGTGGAAATGTGGATTTTGATCAAGTTGCTGAGAAATTTTGGAGACCAAAGATTGTTGATAAACATGAACATGAGCGGATTAGGGAACCTTCAATTTTACAATGCACAATGGTTGATTTGGATGTTTCTAATCTGTCTGTGATGGAATCGGTAAGTTTTTTAAAAGATCATGCCTTTTTTTTCTGAAGTGGGTGGGGGGAATGGTTGGTTGTTAGGAAGATTAAATCATGGTGTGATAAACAATGGGGATCTATTAAAAGTTTTAGGATTCTGGAAAATGGGTTTGTGATGATAGTGGTGGATAGTGTTCATGATAGAAATTGGATTTTAAATAGTGGCCCTTATTTTTTAGAAGGGAAAGGTTTTTTTCTCAAGCAGTGGGAACCAAATTATGACCCATCTAATGAAAACATTCACACCTACCCCATTTGGGTGGGTCTGAGAAGCCTTCCACAGGAGTACTGGAACGAGGAATCTTATAGATGTATAGGGGAAAAACTTGGTAAATTTGTCAAGGCAATGGAGATGATCGATAAGGTCTCTCTGTAAATGTTCCTAAGGATTTGTATTCAATGGAATGCTAGCCACTTTTACTGAAAATGCTTGAACTGCTCTCTACGGAAGGAAAATGGTGACAACCTTTATCCTTTTAAGATGAGCTTATGGTCTATGAAGCTTGTTTGAGTGAAGATCATGAATCCAAAGATTGTTCACTAGTGGATTGGGGTAAAGGCAAGGAGTTGATGGATGCTTTGTTATTACAATGAGCAATGTTGATTTCTAAGATGACTGATGGTGAAAAGAAGAGGTCTTGCAGTGAACGACTTGCTTTGGCTACGGCTTGGGAATGTGAGATTATTTCAAGTTTTCATAATAGGGACAACTTGAGCTTCTCATATTGGTCTTCAAGGGATTTGGAAGCCTCAAATCAAGGTTTTTATGAGAAGTCAACAGGGAAGGACCTAGAACCCCTTAAAGGACTCATTGACCCCCTTGCTATTGATTTTGTAACTAATGCAGGTCATAGCTTGGTTGGGGTTAATCCAGTGGTGAGTTCACTTATTAGAGAACAAAGGTTGCTAAAAACCATGCAAAATAGGGAATATTTACCTTGTGAGGACTCCTTGAATACACCTTCACTATGACCTACTATAGAAGTCGAGGATATGAAGTGGGATGCTCAGATGGACAAATCAGTTAGGGAGAAAATAGTTGATGCAAATGTGCCTTAAATAGACATTTAGCTGCATTAGAAGAGGATTCTATGAATAGTGGCTCTTTAGATAGCATCTTTAAAGATATCCAAATCTCTCCCATTTGGAATTTAGAGTCTTCCTTCAATTTGGAGCAGGATTCAAGTGATGGCCTTTCAGAGTCTGACATGGAAGGTGATATGGAGAATATGGAAGAGGCAGATTTTTTGGGTTTAGATGTTGATCAAGGTATAGTTGAGAGATGCACCCTCTCTCAAACTAAGGCCTTAAGCTCTAAAGTCAAAGTGGGTGAGCAAAAGAAGAGGGGTTGCAAATCAAACAAGACTTTGATTCAAGCAACAGGCACCATGACTGGTCAAAGCAAATTGAGATCGAGAAGAGCTTATGTCTCTTTCTGAAAGCAATGAGGTTTCTTTCATGGAATGTTAGAGGTTGCAATGCCTCTAAAAATAGTCACTTGATCAAGCGTGGTTTTGATCAAGTGAGACCTGGTTTAGTTTTGTTACAAGAAACTAAGATTAAGTGGGAAGGTTTGGCTTTTATTAGTAGATGTTTCAATCGGTGGCAATGTTCATGAGAACCGGCCATTGGTGCTTTAGGTGGTCTAGGGGTGCTATGGAAAGAGGACTCTATGGAGTTGGTGGTTATGCAACAAGATCTACATTGGCAGTGGTGTAAGGTGAGGTCTAAATAGCTTAGGGCAAGCTTTAATCTTGTCAATGTTTATGGACTTGTTCAAGATCGTGAGAAAAGATTAGTGTGGAAAAGGCTCTTTGATTTGCTGGTAGCATTAATGGATGAGTTGTTTTTGTTGGAGGGTGATTTTAATGCAATCCTAAATCCGACAAAAAAAAGGGGAGGTAGAGAGTGGATGCTTCCGAGTCAAGGAGACTTTAATAAGTTTGTTATGGAAAATGGCTTGTTTAAAATCCCTTTTAAGAAAGGTGAATTCACTTGGACAAATCGTAGGACTGGGCTTGTTCATATTGCAGAAAAGTTGGACCATTTCCTGATTGCTAGGGATTGGTCTAATTTCAACTAGACCTTAGAAACTAACATTCTTCCAATTCATGGCTCAGACCATTTTCTAATTAGTTTACACTTACAGGAAGATTCAACACCAAATAGATGCCCTTTCAAATTTGAGGTGATGTGGTTAAGTGTGGATGGCTTCAAGGAATCGGTGAAACATTGGTGGTTGGATTCCCCTTTGGTTGAAGGTAATAAAGCTTTTTCCTTCTTCAAAAAGTTACAATTTTTGAAAGAGCGGCTTAAGGTATGGAATAGGGTCCATTTTTAGAATATTTTTACTCAAAAATTGAGATTGGAGGAAGCTCTAAAAGAGTTAAATGATAGAATCATTGTCAGAGGTATGGAGGCGAAGGACTTTGAATAGGAAAAATCTCTAAGTTAGGAGTATGCTAAGGTTTTAGCAAAGGAAGAAACCTTTTGGAGATATAAGTCTAGGGAGACATGGTTATTTGAAGGTGGCCATAACACTAAGTTCTTTCACAACTCAGTAAAAGTGAGAAGATCTCGTAATAAAATCTTCTCAATCAAAAATAGGGAGGGCATCTTGTTACAAGACCCTTTTGAGATTAACAACGGTGCCATTGAGTATTTTACTGAAGTGGGATAGAAAAACCCCAAAAGTGTTTCTATGGAGGAATAAGTGTCAGGTTGTACTCCAAATTCTATCTTCGAGGAACATAATCGAATATTGATTGAAATAGTTTCTTTAGAGAAAGTGAAGGTGGTGTTGTGGGGCTTAGGGCAAGATAAGGTGCCAGGGCCAGATGGTTTTTCTACTATGTTCTTTCAGGTCTTTTGAGATCTTATGGCAAAATATTTATGGGAGGTGGTTGAGGAGTCTCAAAGAGGGATTTTTTTTATAAATATTTCAATAACACTTTCATTGTTCTTATCCCAAAAAGAGATGAGGTTGTGTCCTTTGACAATCTCAGACAAATTGCCCTCCGAAACACTGTTTACAAAATTATTTCTAAAGTAACGGCTAATAAGTTGAAGAAGGTTTTAAATGATGTTATATCAACAAAGAAGAGTGGTTTCTCCCATGGTCATTCCATTTATGAAGGTGTAATTATGTCTCATGATTTGATTCACTCAATCAAACTAAAGAAACTTGAAAAAATAATGGTTAAACTAGATATCAAAAGGGCTTATGATGAAGCAGGTAGGGATTTCTTGTTAATAGTGCTTCAAAGATTTGATTTTGATCTGCATTGGGTAATGTGGGTGAGCAGTTGTATTAATACCCCACAATTTTCTATTTTGGTTAATGGGAGTCCCCAGGGTTTTTTTGAATTAACAAAAGGTATAAGGCAAGGGGACCCCTCGTCACCTTTTCTTTTTATTATTATGGCAGATGTTTTAGGAAGGCTTATTTCTTATAGATGGGAGGATAGATCTTGTTGTGGGGTTAAGGTGGTTGAAGGGATTCATGCTATCACTCACCTCTAGTTCATTGATGATATTTTTTTAGCAGGGGATGCCTTTGAAAAAGAAGCTCGAATTGTGAAAAAGACTCTTGATGTTTATGGTAAGGTGTCAGGATAGGTGATAAATTGGCACAAATCTAAGATTTTTTTCTTTAACACCCCCGTATGTGTTCAAAGATCTATTCGTAGGATTTTAAACATCAAGAAGGGCTCTTTACTGGGTAAATATCTGGGGATTCCTTTATTCTAGGGTAGAAATAAAGTTGAATTTTGGAAAGATCTTATGTCTAAATATTTGCAGAGGTTGGAAGGATGGAAAGGGCGGTGGCTAACTGTTGTGGGACATATCCTTATGTTGAAATTTGTAGTGTTAGCAATCCCTATTTTTTCAATGATGTGTTTAAACATTCCTAAGAAAGTGATTAATATGATTGAACAAAAGACAAGAATTTTTTTTTTGGAGTGGGTCATCAGAAATGGATAAGTTACCCTTTCTTGCGTGGAAGAAGATTTGTAGGCCTAAAGAATTTGGGGGGGGGGGGGGGGGCTGGGGTCATAGACTGGAATTTGATGAACATTGCGCTTGGAGAGAAGTTGGTTTGGTAGGTGTATAAATGCTCAGATTAACTATGGGTTAGAATCCTAAGAGAAAAATATTTGGACTTAGAGAGTGATGAGAGGATTTTTATAGTTAGAAACCCCCCTACAGGTTCATGGAATGGTAGGTCATATACCAACCATATTTCTTGGAATGTTGGTAATGGATTTAAAGCTCACTTTTGGGTGGATTCATGGAATTTTGGAATGTTAGGGCGGATTTATGGAATTTTGTAATCTCTTGTAGGTAGGCCATTACCAACCATATTTCTTGGAATGTTGGTAATGGATTCAAAGCTCACTTTTGGGCGGAGTCATGGAATGGCTACCCGATCCTTAGAGAGGACGTTAGATTTAGAGAACTAGAGCATGTTCTATGTGATAAATGGGGATGGAGTGTTGCAAATTATATGGAGTGGAAGGATACTCCTTTAGGGGGTTCATGGTAGTGGAAAGATGCACTAGTGGAGGATTTAACAGCTTATAAGCAACTCCTGCTTAGTGAGATTTTTAAGAATAGGGAAGTGTGTATAGTTGATTGTGAGGATTCGGTCTTTTGGTATAGATTTTCTTATGGGGATTATTTATTAAAATTGGGGTTTAAGATGATTTTGAATGAAGGTGGTGATGGTTTTGATGCAGCTGATTTATGCTGGAGTAAGGATTGTCTTCCCAAAGCAGGTTCCTTTGCATGGTTGGCTTTTCAAGGTATAATTCTCATGGTTGAGAGATGGAAGAGGCTAGGTTTTTGTGGTCCAACTAAATGTGTTTTATGTGGTAACTAGGAGGAATCGGTAGATCATATCCTTTTAAATTGTTTGATTGCTAAGGAATGTTGGAGTATGGTGTAAAGAAAGTTGAATTGGCATGGCCCTCAGATGCCAAATATAAAAGCCTTCTTTGGTAGTTGACCCCAAGTGAAAATGAAATCTATTTTATCTAGTCTATGGGTAATCAGTCCTTCAATTGTAGCGTGTGAGATTTGGAAAGAAAGGAATAGAAGGATCTTTCAGGAAGAAGAGGAGCCTTTATAAAGGTTATTATGGTGGATTGAGCATGCTATTATGGAAGTGATGAATATGGATCTCATGAGGAAAACTTCTAGGAAGCTTCAATTTACTAAAGATGATAGCCGCTTGGTTGATAATTGGTCAGACATTAAATTAAGGTATGCCCAAAGCAGTAAGATGGATGAGGTAAGAGTGAAGGAAAAAGAGGTATCTTGGTGGAAAGTCCCCCAATTAAGATGGGTCAAAGCAAATTTTAATAGTGCATCAAAAGGGAATCTTGGGCCCTCTAGTGAAGGGATCATCCTCAGAAATGGTGAAGGATCGACTGCAGCCTTTGGGGAAAAGCGCTTGGCTGAAGGGACAAATAATATGGCAGAGGTCAAAGCAGCATTATGGGAAGTTGAATGTACAAAGGTTATGGGTTTCTCCACATTGCATTTAGAGGGTGACTCCTTAGTGATTTTGGAAGCTATTCGATAGGGCAAGATGAAGGCCTAGCATTTAAACAATTATATTAAGAAAATTAATTCTCTGCTTGCTAAATTTAAAATTTTTATGGTAAGCCATGTTCAAAGGGAAGGGAATGGTGAGGTGGACATGCTGTTAAAATGGGCAACAAAATTTGAATCAGTGGGGGAATATGCCTTTGAATTTTGTGATCATTGGGACTTTTTAGGGGAAAGTCCTCTGCTAAAGGAGCTAGTTACTCACTTGTAACTAAATTTAGTTACTTTTATGGTTACAAGGGAAGAGGTGATGATTAGATGACATGGGGTGAGAATGATGTAATTAAGTGATGTGAAATCTTGTAGGATTTGAAAGTGGTGGTGCTTGAGTTAGCAAGTTGATCTCATTTTCGAGATAGGAATTTATTTCATTCGTGCGAGCTTTGTTAAAAGGTGAGTGACCAGATGTTTTTTCTACCAAAGATTGAGTGTTGAAAGTGAAAGGTCTTAAGCATGAGACCAACCTTCACTTTCAAAATGAAGAAGCAACAGAAGGGGCTCTTTGGACCAGTTGCAGACCAATGGTTGAAGTGGTTGTTGAAGTGCCATGTTCCCAGGGTGATAATGGTCATGCAACAAACTCTGGGGTCTTTATTTCAGGAGGCCCAACACCATTGGAAGGTGAATGCAAATATAGCTGCAATGATAATGACATGGGGTATGGAGCTTAATGACATTTTGGACATGGTGAAATGGGTGATGGATTCTTTGTTTCCAAAAGATTTGGTCGTGGGTTTAGAATCGCTGCTAGAGTGGGCGTTCACAAGTTTCAGCTTTAATTACAGTGAATGCTTTGAAGATGAGGTGGAAGGGTGGAATAAGGGATGCTTTCCCTTTTTATGGTGGTCATTTCATATAGATAAAGAGGGCTATAAGGTGAAAATTGCAGTAGAGTGGACAAACCCGAAGAGGGAAATTCATGAATTTGAGCAATCAGGAGCACGATGAGTTTTTGGTTTCCTACTCTCGCACCCACGAAGGAGACGCTGTAAAGTTTTGAGGTGTCGAGGATGGGTGGTGAGGATTGTAAAGGCATAGCTTGTAATGTGGCTTTTTGTATGGTTATGAAACCCTTAGCGATGTGACTATAATTATGTAAATGGATGTCATTGATGATTAATTAGTGTCTTCGGTCATAGTGTTTATTGTCATAGTGTTTTTTGTGTTAAGGTTTGTAATGCTGATGATTTGGAGATAAGTCACTCCTAATTTGGGTCTATTTTTGGAGTAGTTGAGTACTGCTATGGTGTTTTTTGTATAGAGGGTAGGGTTTGTTGTTAGACATGGATGTTAAATGATGGTCAAGGCTAAAGGATGCCTCTATGTAAATTTCTCAAATTTTTAATAAATATATACTACCTATTACAAATAAAAAAGTATATATAAACATCTATATACTTTTTTTTACATTTATTTATTTTACATTGAATATAAAAGTCAATCTTGCATCATATAATGCAATATAGAGTTATTACAACACAATATTCATGTGTTATACTAATAAAAAATAATGTTTTAACCACTTCGTGCAACATCACTATCTGTAGTAAGAAATGGTGAGTAAATAACAACAAATGCACATATAGCACATAAAATACAAGCAACTAAATTGCATAAATAAAACATATAAATAAGAGAATAAAACCATTAAAAATACTTTTAACTTTAAATATTTAACATAACAAAATTTTAAGTTTCTAACAACACATCTACAGGATAAATTTTGTTTATTATATGAAACCACAATTTCAATATAATTCCAATAATTAAAGATTTTTTGAAAAAATTATTATCCAACTCCTCAAACTAACCAAGCTCAATGGATGCAGATTATGTGAGTGCTCCTACTATGCCCCTTAATTACATATAAAACATAAGTTTATGATAGACGTGTTGGTTTACGGTGACTAATCAGGCAAGTACTATACACTTTTCATTTATCATGGGGTTCGAGGTAATGACCATGAATTTTTTTGGGGGGCGGGTTAACTCATTAAGCATTTTTTAGTTGACTTGTCAAGCTTTTCCCTAGGTTGACTCATCAAGTATTTTTTAGGGTTAAATTGTTAACCGGTATAAGTCTTGTTTTGATTACGTAAAATCAGGTTTTGAAAGGACCCAAAACCTTTTACATCGAGATTAAAAAATAAGCATTAAAATCCCAATAGAAACAGTGCATCAACACAACAAAAAAACACCAAAAACTGATAAGTCCTCCAAAAAATAGAGATAAGAGGACAACAAAAAGACAACAAGACAGCTAGATAGTCTTCATAAGTTCAGTCGCCTAATCAACCAGCATCTGCATATTTGTTGAGGACACCTTAAGCTCCTCCAAATCTTTGTTCTTGTGAGTTTCCAACTTTTTGAAGCTCAATCTGGTCCTCTTACTGGGCCCTTGACCCTCCTTGACCTCCTTAGATGTGTGCTCCCCTTTACCCCGGTCTATCTTGTCCACAAGGATTCTGACATAAGTCTTGTTACAATGGCTCAATGTTAGGATTTCTTATCCATGTAAAAATTTCATAGCTTCTTGCAGTAGTATTGAGTTGCAAGGGATTGAAGATTGTAATAGGCAGAAATTACTAGATAATAAAATTGGACTCTATGTTTGGTGGACGTAGCCCAAGATTGGGTGAACCACGTTAAATCTTTTTGTCTTCTTGTTATACTTATGTGTGCTTTATTCCTTTGCATTATTGATTATATTTGCATGTAACTATTAAATTTATGTCTTCTAATCCTAACAAGTAGTATCAGAGCGGGTTATTTTTCAGTTATCCTTTGCAAGAAGGTCTCATAATTAAGTGGGAGTAATGGCAGATGAGGTTAAGTTAAATTTTGAGAAGTTTAACAGGAAAAACTTTCAGTTATGGAAAATGCAAATGGAGGACTATCTCCATCAGAAGGATTTCTGGTGGCCATTGGGAGGAAAATCTAAGAAACTAGCAACAATGTCTGATGAGGATTGGGATATTTTGGATAGGAAGGCACTTGGCAGTATTCGTTTATGTCTAGCACAATCAGTGGCATTTAATATCACATAATTTTCATGGTTCAAACCCCAACGAAGTTATATGAATAGCCTTCCTCTTCAAATAAGGTATTTCTTATGAAGCGTTTATTTAATATAAAAATCGTAGAGGGTGGGTTAGTTGTTGATCATTTAAATGAGTTTAATATAGTTATCAGTCAATTATCTTCTATTAATGTCAATTTTGATGAAGAAATTAGGGCTCTTTTGATTATGTGCTATTTGCCTGAAAGTTGGAATGAATTGGCAATAGTTGTTAATAAATTTGTTTCTGGTTCA
This sequence comes from Chamaecyparis obtusa, assembly GCA_027943335.1. NCBI lineage: Eukaryota > Viridiplantae > Streptophyta > Pinopsida > Cupressales > Cupressaceae > Chamaecyparis > Chamaecyparis obtusa. Next base: position 544,594 of record BSBK01001189.1, on the reverse strand, counting down.
AATACTCTAAAATTTGACGATGATGGTTGGTGTTATTCTAAGTGAGGAAATTCATAGGAAAAGCTCAAGTGGATCCACATCAGGTAGTGTTTTGAATGCAGAAAGTCAAGATAGATCAAGCGATAGAGGAAATAATTTTGGAAGTTGTGGAAAATCATAGGAAAAGAGGTCTCAATCTAGAGGACCAAATGATTGTTGGTACTGTGGGAAACCAAGCCATAAGAAGAAATATTGCTGGTCTCGAAAGAATAAAGGAGACAAACAAGAAGGTAATAAGGAGGCAATCGTGGTAAGTAACAAATCTGGAGAGGATCTTTTGCTTCTTTCCCTTGAAAATGTTGATGATTCATGGGTTCTAGATTCAGGGGAATCATTTCATGCTACAGCTCATAGAAGTTATTTTCTTGATTATGTCCAAGGGGATTTTGGGCTAGTGTATATGGGGTATAATAAACACTATCAAATTGTTGGAAAGGGAAGAATTAAGATTAATTTGCAAAATAGGAATCACTAACTACTACAAGAGGTAAGGCACATTCCAAGGCTGAGTAGGATTTTAATTTCAGCAAGGCAGCTAGGTGATGAAGGTTGCATAGTTACTTTTAATGAAAAAAATTGGAAGGTTTCAAAAGGTTCCTTAGTAGTAGAAAAAGGTGTGAAAGTAGGAAACTTGTATCTTTGCATGGGTCATACTATTCCTTCTACTTTAATTGTTACAAAAAAAAGTCAATGTTCAAGAACAATTACTACAGTTGAGCAAATAGAACCTGAAACGTTAGCTGTGAATTCTAAAATAACACTATCACACAATAGACTTGGGCACATGAGTGAAAAAGATATGAAATTACTTCATTCAAAGAAATTTTTATAGGGTCTAAAATATGTCAATATGGATTTTTGTGAAAGTTGTGTGTATGAAAAACAAAAGAGAGTTTTCTAAAGAGTGGGAAGGAAAAGAAAGATGATAAATTAGAGTTCGTGCATACAGATGTATGGGGACTAGCTCAGGTATCTTCCCTTGGTGGATCTCTGTATTATTTTACATTCATTGATGATGCAACTAGTAAAGTATGGATTTATTTCCTTAGGCAGAAATCTAATTTATTTGAAACTTTTAAAAAATGGAAAAGCTTGGTTGAGAATGAGACTAGTAAAAGACTAAAATGTCTTAGATCTGATAATGGTGGTGAGTATTGCTGCAAATATTTTGAATATTATTGTTCGTCTAATGGTATTCATAGGCAGAAAATAGTTTCAAAGACTCCATAAGAAAATGGAGTGGTTGAATGCATGAATAAGACAATAATGGAGTGTGCAAGGAGTATGAGGTTGCATACTGGGTTGCCCTTAAAAATATGGGTAGAGGTTGTAAACACTTTTATTTATTTAAACAATAGAGGTCCCTCTACTCCTTTGGGTTGTGGTATTCTAGAGGAAGCATGGACAGGTAAGAAGGTGAGTTGCTCTTTTCTCAGAACCTTTGGTTGTGAAGCATTTATACATATAGATCATGAAATAGAACCAAGTTAGAAGATAAGTCAAAAAAATGTATATTTGTTGGATATGGCATTGATGAATTTGGCTATAGACTTTGGGATGTTGAAACTCATAAAATTGTAAGAAGTGGGGATGTCATATTCAATGAGAAAGTGGTGTACAAAGATCAGTTGCAATAGTATGAGAAGAAAGAAAATGATTATGTAGTGTTGGATGATACTCTAAAAGATGATGTTCTAGTGGTTCCTCATGCTCCACAACAACAACAACAACACAAATACCACAAACTCTAGTGAATGTTAGATGGTTAAAAATTCTATGTATACCTGAAAGGTTCTCTCTCTCTCTCTCTCTCTCTCTCTCTCTCTCTCTCTCTCTCTCTCTCTCTCTCTTTGTATTATATTTTATTAAAATATGTTGGTGAACTAGAAGGATATGATGAAGCTATGCATGTAGATATAAAGGTTCAGTGGGAGCTTTCCATGGAAGAAGAAATGGACTCCTTGCTGAAAAATCAGACTTGGAAATTATGTAAGTTGTCTGTAGGTAACAAGGCTTTACCAAATAAATGGGTTTATAGGCAGAAAGAGGAGGATGGAGGTAAGAAAATATTTAAAGCTAGTTTAGTTGTAAAGTGATTTGTGCAGAAAAAAGGCATTGATTTTTATGAGATCTTTCCTCCAATTATAAAAATGACTTCTATACGCATTATTTTAAATATTGTTGCCATTGAAGATTTTCATATGGAAAAACTTGATGTTAAAATCACTTTTCTCCATGGTGATTTGGAAGAAGAAATATATATGCAACAACCACAAGGTTTTGAGGTCAAAGGTAAGGAGAACTTAGTGTACAAACTGAGGAAAATTTTATATGGCTTGAAGCAAGCACCTCGACAATGGTATATTAAATTTGATAGCTTTATGGTTGAGCATGGCTATAGTCAGTGTAATTCATAGCATTGTATTTATTTTAAGAGGTTGGATGATGACAACTACATTATTTATGTTTACATGTTGATGATATGCTTGTAGAAGGGTCTAACATGGATCACATAAAGGAGTTGAAACAACAATTAGCACATTCTTTTACTATGAAGGATTTGAGGGCAGCCAAACAAATCCTTGGTATGAAAAATTGGAGAGATAGGAAGAATAATAAATTGACTCTATCTGAGGTCGATTATGTTGAAAAGGTGTTGCCAAGGTTCCATATGGAGAATGCAAAAGTTGTTAGCACACCTTTGCCTATTCATTTGAAAATGACTAAGGAGATGTGTCCAAAGACACACAAGGAGGAAGAAAAAATGTCCAAGGTACCATATGCCTAAGTTGTAAGTAGTTTCATGTATGTTATGGTATGTACTAGACCAAATATTGCACATGTTGTAGGAGTTGTTATCAGGTAGATGATTCATCCTGTAGTTGAGCATTAGTGCATTAAAATGGATTCTCATGTATTTGAGAGATACATCCAATAAATGTTTATGTTTTAATAACTATTTTAGTCCAAGAAGAAAAATGATACTTGCTAGTAGTGTGTAAAATATATCTTGTTCCATATTCAGGTATTTGAGAGACTAAAAATAGTAATAAAATCATATAAAGAATAAATAATATCGTGTAGAAAAAATGTTGGATGCATAATTTTATAAGTAAAGTCCCCCATTGGAATCGTCTTCACTTCTCTTAAGTAGACAATAGTCCAATTATGAAAATTGATATATTTTTACTGGTGAATATAAACTTGAGAATCATCTAGAAAACCACAACTAATTTTGTTAAATGGGATTTCTAGGAGCATTGAAAATATGATCAAAATGCTACAATGACGATTTAAAACAAATTTGAAAAATCTCCAACTTATATCTAATTAATGAAACAAATGAATCAACCATCTCCAAGTGTTAGCTCATTAGGAGGCTCATACAAATTTTTGGGACTCTCTTTGTTGGATACCTTTCTCTCAGCTCTTGGATGCAGGTCTGAAAGGCCACACAAAATTGGCATAATCAACATTATTTTTGTTAGAGTAAAGTATTAATTTTATTAATTAACTTTACTCCCTTCTTAAGATGTCAACTCTTTTGCTTTAGTTGTTTATATTTAAACACACATGCACGAGTTATTTTAAACTCATGCACTAGTTGTTTTAAATATAAACTTGCATGCATTAGTCTTGTAATAATTTAACTAATTATTACATGCACTAGGGTTTACCTTTCAAGGATTTTGATCTCCTTTATAAGGATGATCCATTGTACATTTAATTCATTAATTAATTATGAGGATATTTTATTTTTCATATTTTTGAGTCAAGCCCTTGCCCTCTTCTTGTCTCTACTTCCTTGTAACAGGTTTTTGTATGCAGGAGATCTTCGGGTTTTGTGGATTTGTATTTCTCAAATCCTACAATTTTTAAAGGATTTATTTTATGTCAAGTGAAAGGCAAAAATGAAGAAGAGAAGGATGCATACCCTAATGTGTTTGTTGCAACTAGCCTTCTCAACTTTTTCCACAAAGTAAGGGAATGAGACATAAGGAAACATGAGTGAGTTCCAATGAATATAGGCCTACGTTAAATATCCTAGATTAGTTACATGCATTCAAAAAATCCATATGTAAACATACACCAAAGTTAAAAAAATAGCAAGAAAGGAAAGGCATCCAAAGGGTTCAATAATACACTGGTTAAATCTCTTGTACCGCAATAATGAAGCCTATGAAGACTGTTGATTAAAATACTCACACCTAAAGTGAGATAAATAACACAAAAAAATGGTTGAAATCTCAACAACCCCATTCCAAAGTTTGTGATTTTTTCCCTAGAATTATCATGAAGAAGAATGTTACTTATTTTCAAGTTCTTGTGGACAACAATTGGATTTGTGTCCTTTAGTGTATTAGATGACATGTGAATATGATAAAGCCACCTATTTAGAGACCTATTCTTAGCATATTCATAAATCAAATAAGATTACCCTTCAAGATTAATACAAAATCCCTCTATTTTGACTAAGTTATCACGGTTAACCTTCAGATTTAACTTCAATTCTTCAGACACGTCTCCTTTGATATGCTTGATAGAAACTTCTTGGTCATGAATGATGCCTTAGTATACAAAGTCTTCCATATGAAACATAGGATTAAAAATTTGGGTTTCCTTTCTTACAAGACTAACATAATAGGTAAGTGGATTACCTAAGCAATCATTCACACCAGTGAGAAGTTTCTCTTGTCCACTTTCATTTCTTGTCATTACTCTCAAGTTTTGACATGGTGACTACTTTCTATTATCAAATACTTTTTCTAGTCTTGAATACTTTTGTACAATAAAAAAGGTTGACCCAAAAGCCAAAAATCCTACTAGCCCACCAATAGAGAATCCTATCAGGAGTACCCTCTGTGAATTTCCCTTTCCACCCTCCTCTGAGGAAGAAAGAGAAAGTTTTTAGGAATCTAGAGTTTGAGATAGGATAGGTTTCTAAGAAATAAGAATCAAAATACTATAGCTAGCACTACTATCAAAATTTATTGGTCTATACATAGAGACTAATTCTTTATAATTAGCACCAAAACTTCTATTTATACTAGCTGATATATGATTTTGATCAAGCACATAGGTAATAAACATGGACATACCCTTCTTTAGTTGTTCTTTTGTTGGGCATTTGCATCTCAATGGGAAAATTGCCTCTGTGCCATTTGTAATATTATATAAATCCAGCTTCAAATTCGCTAATTCCACAACTTGATGAGTTGTGAGGTTCCCAAATTTTTGATTTGAAACCAAATAAAATGTATCATCTCCACTAATCTAATAAGTAACATTGGCTTGAGAAATATTCCCCATGCAACCCAACTAGTTGGGTGTTCTCATCCACCGAATTGCTAGCCATTACAATCATCAATTTTCTCACTCCAAACAAATCACTAATAGGGTCAAGAGTAAGGAAATTAGGGGCATGTTCTCTATAAAAAAACATATGTGTGACACGGGGATGGACCGTCAGTACAAGTATAGCCTGTAACATTAGAACCCTCACCGCCTTTAGCTTGGATATGTCATGTTTGAAGAAGTAAAATTAGAAACCAACAATACAAAACATGATTACCCATCAATCTAACCTCCTATAAACATGCAATAATTTCAATACAATCTCTAAAGCTCAAACTTTGAACAATGCAAATTCAGAGTAGCATATGGTTTATCTTGTCTGAAAGTTGAGGAAAACATGGAAACTCTATTTTTTACTTCAAAAGTATAACTTTTATGGAGAAAACATAAGCTAATTTGATGATACAAGGCTAAGGATTATAATAAAGCCTAACCAAAATAGTGGGGAAAACAAATAGAACCATATAAGCCAATGAAAGGAAATGGGCATTAACAAAACTTTGAATGTAGAGTGAATCACCAGAGAGTGTAACTATTATTTATACAAGATAGTAATAGAAAATTAGAACATTGTGGTCTTCGTAGACAATGAAAGGTTAGTCCCAACCATTTAATTGGTCTCACGAAATTGCAGGCCAATACCCAAAACTTTTTAAATCTAGATTGTCAAACCTTAGCACATAATAGATCGAATTCTAGTGTCTACAAACCATGAAATTATGCCATGCAAGAGAAATATTTGGCCTAGTCTTTTTTGAGTCCTTATCCATCATGCCACATCACATGAATAAATAAAACATCTACATATGAAAATAATGCATTTTGTGAAAAGGAAGTTGAAATTTTGAATGAGACAAAGCCTAACATAACTCAATAGTGAATATGGTAAGCAAGTTGTCTAGATCATCATAGCCCAAACTGAGAAATTTGTTCAATCTATGGTGAGGTACAATTTCAAGGGTCTATGCATTTTTAGAGAGTTTGTAGAGACGGTTGGTTGAAGGTGATAGTAATCTGATAGGTGTTTCTCTCTAGTTGTTTTGATACTGGTACAGTTGATGCTCTCACCATCCACCGTGGACATCAATATCAATCTCCAACCATTGCATGGTTGGATGCTATCAGATGAAAAAACCCCACCGCTTGATTATAAAGTTTTGGTGGAGAGATAATTTAATGCTCTAACCAAATTTTTCCTGGTATCAAACACTTTTTTAGTATTAGATAGTTTTCTGTCAATGGGCAATGCCCACAGTAAAAATCCTATCTACTTAAATATATTATAATTTTAGTCATGGTATCAAGAACATAAATTAGTATTTTTTAGTTAATAGTTAAAAGGTGTTAAGTCTATTTAATTTGTTTAGATTTTGACCTCACTTCTTTAAATGATTAGGTCTTCCCACTTAACAAAACTTGACTCTTTATGAACTCTTTGTGAGCATTTCCATGGGTTGAGTTATCTTTTCCATTAAGAATAAGTAGATTCAAGTTGATTGAGAACATAAACCTAGTATCAATTAGTGCATAAATACATTGTTAGTCCAAAATACCATCAAATTATTGTAATCAATGACTTATAATTTTGTAACCTCTAAATTGTTAGACTTATTGAGTTGTTGTTGCCATTGATTTCTATTGATGTCAAAACCTCCATACCAACACTTTGGTGGTATTGTTTTGTTGATGGTAGTTTTGGTTATGTACCTATTGATTATCATTTGTGCACATGACAAATTCAATATGAACATTCTTGGTGTTCCTGGTATTCACTAACAAGTGTACAATGTTATATTCATGACTCTCATGGTTTGGTGTACTTGTGTGTGGTGTTCACTTGTATAGGTTTATTGTGATTGTGTTGGATATAGAGTTTCTACAGGTATCTATATTGTTGTGCAATTCATCAAATGTTCTTAGTATATCAGCTACAATGTATGATGGTGATTCTTCTATTAGTGATTACATCTTTTGGTCTTGATTGTGGTCGTTCTTGGAAAATGTAATATGATAGTGTTGTATGCACCCTAAAATGGTCGCCTAGACTTTGGGCCCCATTTATTAAATTATCAAATTCCTGAATCAATACTTTGCAAAATTCAAATCAATTTCTTTGATCGATCCTAAATAATTCAATCATTTCAATTTTCCCTAAGGTTTGATCATTTCATCAATAATTTTATTTAATTAAAAGAAATATTCCCTCTTAAATAAATAAAATAGCCTTATTTAATTGAAAGAAATATCTTTTAAATGAAATAAATTTATTTAATTAAAATCTCTTTTAATTAAATGATTTTATCTTATTTAGAATAATATCTCTCTTTTAATTAAATAATGTTATCTTATTTAATTAATAGAGAATCATTCTTTTAAATAAATAAATAAATAATCCTCTTAAAGCTCTTTTGTGATGAAAAAGGGAAACAAATAAATAAAATAAAGAAAATTCCTTTTCTCTCCACACTTTCTAAAAATGAGCTTTCTTTCCTCTTTTTGTATTTATCCCACATTGCTCTTGGAGATTCTCTTCCACAGTTTCTTATATAAGGAGCCCTCTCCTTCTCATTAGAGATCCCAAATTTTCACACTATTGTTATGCTATAGAGACTTTGGAGCTTTGGAGATCACATAGCATTTAGCTTGCATATTTACATATAGATTAACATTCATAGCATCTTAGATCAGTTTTTCCTTCATTGTTTTAGCTTAAATCTTCACATAGATTAATTAGCAAAGGAGAGTAAAACTTGCATTTCAATAGAGTAGTTTATTTCTTGCATTGCAATAATCTAGATTAGCTTCATCTACATGCAATAACTTGAAGATCAATGAAGATTATCACTCTTGCTTCTCATCCTTGAATCTCTCATTTCTTGGTGTACTTGCATGGGTCTAACTAGGTCAATCTGAGGGCCTCATAATACAACCCCTGCACTCCACGAATAGAGAGTTGTGAATCGCTATTCGAGACCTCATTCTTGAGTGATCTTGAATGTAATGATTCATAGAAGTGTGACACTTTTGTAGCACACATTTTTGGCACCCATCGTGGAGCTTTGAGCCTCATTCTCTTCATTTTTTATCAAATTTTGTATATTTTTAGCATTACTTGTTTCATCAATTTTGTGAAAATAGGAGAAACGCTGCTTACGAGAAATCTGACAATGCATGTACACATTTTGTTCACGCCTGTGCACATTTTGTTCATGCCTATGCACATTTTGTTCATGCCTATGCACATTTTGATCACGCCTATGCACATTTTGTTTATGCCTATGCACATTTTGATCATGCCTACGAGCATTTTGGTTAGGCCTATTAGTATTTTGATTATGCCTATGAACATTCTGATGTCACCTATTAATTATTTGTTCACGCCTACAATTTGTTAACTGGCGCGTATTAGCTGTTAAATGCTACCTGGAATTTTCTGTTGAATTCCATGATAGCAGAGACACAGAATTTGCAGATTTGTAATTTCAGATTATTGATTTCTAAAGCTTACAGTTTGCTGTTGATTTGTCTTGATTTTGTACTTTCAGATGTGTGCTAAATTCTGGATTGTAGATCTTTGGACCCAAGGTGAGTTACTACAATATCTATAACACTTGTTTTTGGGCATAAAATTAATCTCTTGTGTGTTTGGCTTGAGTGATTTATCACTTTCATAAACCACATTTCAATTTTGGACTTTAAAAAGAATATAGATTCATTTCTTGCATAAGTGTTCCACATAGATAAGTAGGCCCTATTAATACTATTCATGGTTCTTGAGAGAGTGGGTTTCCAGCAAAACTCTTCTCAATGAGAGAACCCTTGTAGGTAGGGAGGTTACTAGAACTATCTTTGCATTCTACTAGATTTGTAGTCTTTGAATTTTCGATTGATGCATTCTCTCTCCGAAGAGGTTGATAGATCATGAGTTATTGACATTACGAATCTTGGCAACATAGTTTTAGTCTTAGCGTGTCAGAATGAATCTATCTTCTATGTTTGGGTGAAGAGAAAAGGATAGAGGATTATGCTCTACTTCCTTTTTGGGTAGTAATAGAAACTCAGACCCTTGGATCTAAGCCAAGTCCCCATGTGGTCCTTGTTGTGAGTCACCTTTTACAGAGGATTAACCGTAGTGGACATTCCCTTCATTGGGTAAACCATGTTGACGGAACCTCAAGTAGTAATAGCCACTTTTGTTGTGGTAGTGATAACCATTATACAAATGTCCTTTTGGAAGAAATCTCCATGGGTATAGTTTCTTGATGGGCTGTCAGATCTCCTCAGCATCTCTGATTGATTAAGTTCTCGGAATGTGTCAAAACCCTAGTGCACCTAGATTGGAGTTCGCCTTCTTGAAATTGTAAAAGTTGCAGAGTCAAGCCATTATTAAAAACCATAGTGTGGCCAAATTTTTCTTTTTAGGACTATGTGTGTGATTGGAAAAACATTTTGGAGAACATACAAAAGTAGTATCTGTAAGGAATAGCATACGAAGTCAATATTCATGTTCATGAGCAAGGTTGCTTTATCCCTTGCTCATTGTTTGAAGATGTTTGCTTGCTGAAACTCCATGGTTGTTGTTCTATGTGCTTGATAAATACTAAAAATCTGTTAATATGCCTAGTTAATCTTTTAAAACAAAAAATGAAGTTCTTGAGTTTACAAACTTTGTGATTAAGCAACCATTTTTAGTCCTCCTTAGTTGATCTAGATCAGATCAGGCTACTCACCCTATTGTTGGAAAACTATTTTCACTTGGGATTCTTGTATTTTTGACCTCTTGAATTAGTGACCTTTGATTTTACAAGTAACTTTGCTTGGAATCGGTAAGTCAGAAATCATCCTTGTTGAGTAGATACACCTTTAGATTCTTGATAACATACTTGGAGAGTCTTAGTAGTTTCTTGTCCAATTCACTTCCTCCCAAAATCAATTTCAATCAAATATAACTTGGTTAAAATCATCCTCCTGATCCATATGTTCTAGGATACTTATTCGTTGATTGGACACCTCTGTGGTAGTGTTGTTTGACACCTTTTACAATTTTCTATCTCATCATCTCTCTTTTGGACAATTGAACACTTTTACCATCCTAGTTTGATACCAACATATCTTAGAGTCATCTTATCACCAAGTTCTTTTCCTTTCATGTTGGCTACAACAAGGTATCAAGTGAGTCAAGGGAAATGACCTCAGGTTGTCTTTAATCAATTACCTCCAGTACAAACTCATCAAAAGCATAAGGGAAAGGAACCTATATTTGACCAATCACCTAGGAGCAAGTCTACTGAGTTGAGGACCCCCTTAGCATCTTCCCATTCAGGTATGGATATAAGTTATACCATGACTCGGTGGGAGAGGGAAGCTATGGATCAAAACCTTGATGAACTCTACGAAAGATACAAAGACAACATTCTGTTTGGTAATTCCTCTCATGATGCTCAGAGTGGTTCACCACTAATCAATACTATGTACTTAGATGCACATCAAAGAGTCGAAAGGCATGAGAGATGAGCTCACCCAGAACAATGGTCACAACACGGAGACCAAGATAATGAACCTTGTGATGCTCATGTCAATGCAATGTATACCAATGACTTGTTCAAACAGTCAAGACCAAACTCACCAATTAAAACAACCTCAAGGTATACAAGTGAAAGGCTTAAAAGGATTGAGCGCGAGAAGAAAGCCTTTCTAGATGAGCAAGTTGTGAAGCAAGAAAAGTTTAGACAACTTGAGGCAAAGAGAAAAGCTTTGTTAGAATTGGAAAGAAAAGCCTCTCAAGAAGAGAAAGATAGGCTTTTAGCCCAACAACTTAATACCCAATTCAACAATAGGGGTTCCAATGGTGGAAACCACTCTCCTCCCTCCAATCCTTCCAGAACACCATGCAGTAGAAGATGTTCAAGAACCCCTTCAAGATATCCTAGTCCTAGAGGAAGAAGGACCTCACAACATGCTCATTATAGGAGACAAAACACCTCCTAGGAACTCAAGGTAGCCTTCACAACATGCTCATCATAGTTCCCAACATGGAGACAGTAGCTTAGACTTTGATCTTAATTCTCAAGACTTCATGAGAATGCAACAAGAGCCACTCTTCCAACAATATGTGGAGAAGTACTTGGAACAAAACAAAGATAAGTTCCTCGAAATTATAATCAACAAGGGTGCAAGAGTCCCTTATAATTTTGATGTGGATAACAAAATTAAGAAACAAAGTCCATCACAAGAAGAAGAAATTAGACAAATGAAGAAAATGATGGAGAGACTTTTGGCACCTAAGAGTTCATTTTCTCTTGACTCGATTTGTCCTAATCCTTTTGACAAGAGTGTGAGCATGAAGGATTTTCCCAGAAGGGTTGAACTCCCTCAATATGACAAATATGATGGTAGTGGTGATCCACATGATCATGTGCGCCAATTTTACACTATGAGCTTTGAGTTTCACCAAGATGATTCCTATCTGATGAGGTTATTCCCAAGGAGTCTTAAGGGGCAAGTGATGGAATGGTTTACCAATATAACTCCCCTCGTTAAGACTTTCAAAGACCTTGTTCTTAGATTTGTTCAACATTTTGCGTACAATCTTTCCAAATCTGTCACTATGTTGGACCTATGTAACCTAAAGAAAAATGAAGGGGAATCCTTTGTCTCATTCTTGCAAAGGTGGAGGTGACAGTGCTCTCGTTATCCTAGGACCATTCATGAAGATGAGAAAATTGACATCCTTGTCAGTAACTTGGTGCCTGAAATGCGGTATGAGGTTCGAAAGATGATCTTCAATTCCTTTGATAACATGGTCGAAACCACGTGCATAATTGAGGATGTTTTAAAAGAGCAAGGAATTTTGACCAGACATGGCAACAATAACAATAATGGTCAAAACAATAATAATTCCAACAAAGATAAAGGGAAGAATGCACATTGGAACAAAAAAAAGCAAGTGGTTAATGATGGAGTTTTGGATTCTCCCCAACCTAAGGATCAAGGTGTCCTTCACTTGTCTAGTGCAGTTCAAGCTATGAAGCTCAATGCACCTCCTCAACAAGAGAGCAGGCCAAGGTATCAAGAGAAGCCCAAGAAGGAAAAACATCAATTTGCCAAACTTGGTGACTCATATGAAGATGTTTTCAAAATGCTCATTGCCAATAATCTTGTGCATCCACAAGATCCCATAAAGCATTACATACTTGACATTAAGCCACATTGGTGGGATGAAAAGGCTTTCTGCAAGTTTCATAATGGAATTGGGCATACCATTGAGAATTGTTGGAAACTCAAGCACATTATCCAAGATCTCATTGAAAGTGGAAAGCTTAAGGTGGATGATCTGAACACTAATGCTCATCATAAATCATTTAAAGAGTTGTTGCCTAAGTATGAGAAGGGGAAAACCTCTAAACCAAAGGATGGCAAGGCTGCGATCAACTACACCTACACAACTATAAAAAATGTTGTCAACATGCTTGAAGTTGTGGAGGAAAGTGTCAACATGATGAGGAACAAGGATCCTTATGGTTATGAATCCTATGTGAACTCTCCCCCTATCTTTGATGAAGAACCTTTTGTGGTGCTAAGGGGTCCTCACTCTAGGATGTCATCCCAAGCTCTTAATGCTATCACAAGAAGTCAAGGCCCTGTTGTCATTAGGGGGCCCAGTTCAGGTCAGTCCAATAAACCAAAGCCAGTGGCATCCAAGAATGCCACCATAAAACCAACTGTCAACCCCAAGCTGAATTATAACCTTGTTGATCAATTACAAAGAACACCAGCTCAGATTTCAATCTTGGAGCTTTTAGAGTTGTCCCAAAGACACAAACAGGTCCTTGAGGATGCTTTGCATGCAACCAATGTTCCCAACAATTTAGATGTCGACCAATTCCAAAGCATGGTTAATCATATTACCAGTCCTCACTACCTTACATTTTTAGAAGATGATGATAAATCCTTAAGTCACCCACATAATCTTGCCCTTCACATTGAATTCATGATCCATAAAACTCATGTCAGGCGTGTGTTGATAGATGGGGGTGCTGGGATCAATATCTATTATTTGAGTCTGTTAAAAACTTTGGGCTATTCTGAGGAAGTGATTGATACCAGAAAGAAGATCACTATAAAAGACTATGGTGAGGTATAAAGGAGTTCCAAGGGGTTGGCTGTTCTTCCTATCAGGATTGGCCCCATTGAGAAAGACATTTTGTTCCAAATTGTTGATGTTGGTCCTCTGGCATACAATATCTTGCTTGGTAGGCCATGGATCCATTAGATGCAAGTAGTGCCATCCACCTACCACTAGTGTGTTAAGTTCCCCTACAACGGAGTAGAAGTTTGTATACCTAGGGACAACACCTTATCTGTCAACTCCATTTGAGCAGGGACTCATGTTCCCCTAAATAGAGAAGCAGAGGATTTCGATTCCACTCTAGCATAGTGCAAAGATAAGTTCAAATCAATAGACCTTGGTATGGGGGAATACCAACTTAACTCCTTTACAAAGATGCTTGTTTCCCCTAGATCTTATGGTAAGCCTTCTCAAGAGATGAGACCTTCTTGTTCAACCATGATTTTGTTTGACACATTTGTCAAGTCTTCAGTGCCTATCCAGGATGAGAAAGAAGAAGTAGCTATTAAAGATTGGATATACAAAGAGGAGAAGTATATGCACAATGAGAACTTCTCTCCTTCTCCCAAAGCTTATGGGAGAGGATATACTTTGGTCAAAAATATGGGCTATCCTGGACATGGCCCTCTCAGCCATGTGATTAATCATGCTCTTTTTGGGCGTAAGTCCAAGATGACAGTTGGCCTAGGTTTTTTGAAAAATAACAAGAATATTGTTCCTATCCTTGATGAGTTAGATAGTGAAGATGAATCATAGTACATACCAAATTTGACAAATCAGCAAGACATGTGTGATGATTGGATTCCTTCTACTAGTCTCCTTTGGGGAGATTCAAATAATCCAACCACTCATGCAATAATTGCAAGCATAGAACAAGATGGATCAGACATAGAAGCAAGAGAAGGTGTTACCCTTCATGATGTCAAAGCTTCTACATCAAGGCATCCCAATCCCTTTTGGTGTAAACATCCCAGCCAGGATTCAGAAATAGACTCACATGAGTATGAATGGGACTCTCTCTCTGATTGTTCCATAGTTGACATGGACATTGATGTTGTCCATATGTATAGTTCCCATCTTGAGGTAGCTGACAAGTCACATGTAGGGCTAGAGGATTGGAACCCGCGTGTTGCATTAGTGGATGATTCTTCGCTTGTTAGGCTAAATCCTGATTTGGGTAACTTAGAAGAATACTTGATAGACTCTGACTCTGCGATCACCAGAGATGATATCATTTGTATCCACAACATTGAACCTGTCATTAACTTACCCCTTGCTAATCCTCATCTCATTGATTGGTCCAAACGTTATCAAAAGCCTGAGCTCTTAACATTTTAGAATGACTATGAGATAACTTATTACCTAAACACCATTGAACCTATAGTCTCTTCCACAAGTGAACCGACTACCAGCATGACTGAACTAGACATCAAGTACCTCAGTCAAAAAGTAGAGAGAAAATAAAAAAAAAAGAATAGGAGTTCTGATGGTGAAAACCACTGTGTAGCAGTGTCAGAACTGAAAAAAGTAAAAATAAACAATGTATCCAAAGGTGAAAACCTCTCAGAGGTGCCTACGGATGAGGTACTTGATCGTCTCCCCAGTTATTTTCAAGATAGATCATTAGTGCTTGTTGAGACTACACAGTCAATTAATTTGGGTACAGAAGAGGCTCCATAGATTGTACATTTGGCTCAATCCTTATCATCTCAAGAGAAAGAAGCCTACACTGAGTTCCTACAAAGAAAGAAAGTCAATTTTGCCTGGACTTATTCAGACATGCCAGGGTTGGACACTAATCTAATCATGCATCATTTGTCCATAGCTCCAGGAATTAAACTAGTTAAACAAAAATTGAGGAAAATGCATCCTCACATTGCTCTTTTAGTCAAAGCAAAACTAGAAAAACTCCTTAGTGCAGGATTTATAAGGGCTATTGACTATGCAGAATGGATATCCAATATTGTACCAGTTTCAAAACATGATAAATCCATTTGAATCTACACAGATTTCAGAGATGTTAATAGAGCATGCCCAAAGGATGATTTTCCACTCCCTAACATAGACATGATAGTGGACATGACGACGGGTTATGAGATCTATTCCTTGATGGATGGCTTTTTTGGATATAATCAGATTAAAATAGCTCTTGAAGACTAGGAAAAGATTGCATTCACTTGCGCATGGGGTAATTATTGCTAGAATGTCATGCCTTTTAGATTGAAAAATGCAAGAACTACGTATCAAGGAGCTATGACAACAATTTTCCATGACATGATGCATAAGAATATGGAAGATTATGTGGATGACATCCTGACTAAGTAAAAGAAAAGAGACACACACTTAGATGATTTAGAAATCATTCTCGATCATATGGAGCAATTTCAGTTAGGATTAAATCCAAAAAAGTGTGCATTTGGAGTCACCTCTAGAAAACTTCTAGGATTCATCATTTCAGCCAAAGGAATAGAAGTGGACCTAGAAAAAGTTCAAGCAATCTTGGATATGCCACCTCCCAAAAACATTAGCCAAATCAGGAGTCTACAAGGACGTCTTCAATCTATCAGGAGGTTCATTTCACAACTGGCAGATAGAGCTCAACCCTTCAATAAGAACTTGCATAAGGGAATCAAATGTGTGTGGAATGTATATTGTCAAAGGAGCATAGATTAGATTAAGGAATACTTGGCAAATCCTCCAATTTTGATGCCTCCTATCCTAGGAAAACCTCTCATTCTGAATGTTTCAACAACTGAATCTTCCTTGGGGGCATTATTAGCTCAACTTGATGACATTGGGAAAGAACGATCCATATATTACATCAGTCGTACCCTTGTTGCATATGAGGTTAATTACACTAGTATTGAGAAAGCTTGCCTTGCTGTGGTGTTTGCTTCCCAAAAGTTGTGACATTACATGCTTGCACATACAATACACCTCGTAGCAAAAATTGATCCTCTCAAGTATTTTCTCAGTAAGGCTGCCCTCACAAGCAGACTTGCTAAATGGATGATGGTTCTTTTAGAATTTGACATAGAGTATGTTGAGTGCAAAACTATAAAAGGCCAAGCCATTGTAGATCAATTGGTCGATTTCCCAATTCAAGATAGCATGCCTATTCAAGTTGAATTTCTAGATGAGCACCTAATGTACATGACTGAGAGAACATGGAAGATGTTCTTTGATGGCTCTTTTATGCAGAATGGTTCAGGAGCTGGAGTGTTGTTTGTTTCTCCTCATGGGTACACAATTCCTAAGTCCTACAAACTATTGTTCCCATGCACAAACAACATTGTTGAATATGAAGCATTGACAAGTGGACTCAAGATGGCTATTGAATGGAATATCACAAAACTACACATCTATGGGGATTCACAATTGATAGTCAACCAAGTTAATGAACAATACCAAACCAAAGATGAAAAATTGGTCCCTTATAAGAAAATGGTTGATTCATTGAGACGGTATTTCACATTCATCACATTTCAGCAAGTCCCCAGAGTAGAAAATAAAGCAGCTGATGCTATGGCTACACTTGCTTCTCTCCTTCAGTTAGAGCAACATGAGTCTAGATTTGAATTCCTGGCGGAAGAGCTACACTATCCTATTTACGACTCCCAAGAAAGCCATGTTATTTGTACCCTTGTCGGTCATGAGTCATCTCGATACGGTGCCATTTACTCATACCCGCGTGATGGCATCATCCCTGATAAATTTAACCGATCTGAAAGGAGAAACCTTACCCAAAACTCTTCTTGCCATTCCCTCATCTTTGGTGATTTGTATAGGAGGGGTTTAGATGGGACACTTCTTAGGTGCTTAGAAAAGGAGGAATCCAATCAAGTGCTAGTTGATATTCACGAGGGCATCTGTGGGGGACATTCTAATGGTCTTTCCATGGCTCGAAGGTTGCTTAGGGATGGGTACTATTGGCCTACCATGTAGATGGATGTAGTAGCTTTTGTGAAATCATGCAAAAAATGTCAAAAACATGGTCACCTAATACATGCTCCAGGTAGGGAGCTCATTCCTTCCATATCTCATTGGCCGTTTCAGCGCTGGGCCTTTGATCTTGTTGGGCAGATTCATCCCAACTCATCAGGTGGACATAATTTTATCGTCACTGCTACTAACTACTTTAACAAATGGGTAGAAGTTGTTCCACTTTCTGTAGCCTCGGGCAAGACAGTTCCTCTATTTATCTTGAACCATATCATCTGTCGATATGGAGTGCCATCTGAGATAATCACTGATAATGGAGGTTAGTTTAAAAATAAGGACCTTACACAACTCTGCAAGAAATTCAAGATAAAAAAAACATTGGTCCTCCATTTACTTCCCACAAGGAAATGGACAAGCAGAGGCTTCAAATAAAACCATTCTCAAAATTCTCCATCGGACAGTTCATAAGAATGGTAGAGATTGGCATTTACAGATAAATCCAGCCTTATGGGCTTATAGAACAAGTATTCATACTCCAACAGGGGCTACTCCTTTTGCCTTTACCTACGACGCTGAAGTAGTGTTACCTTTAGAGGTTGAGATTCCTTCACTTAGAGTCTCTCTCAAAGGTCTAGTTACCGATGAAGACTACCGTGCCATGAGACTACAAGAGTTGGAACTTCTAGATGAGAAGCGTAAAGCATCATTTGACCATATGAGGGTCTATCAAAAGCTGATGTCCAAAGCCTTCAACAAAAAGGTTCGCTCTAGAGAATTTCAAGTGGGAGATCTTGTCTTACGAGAAAATCCTAAGAACCAACAACATAGAGAACAAAAGGGAAAATTTGAACTGAATTGGCTTGGACCATACATCATTACTGTAGCTTTTGGGATAGGTGCTTATTTACTATCCACTGAAGAGGGGTAGTAGCTCCCCGAGCCTATCAATGTCTTGCACCTAAAGAAGTTCTATCCATGATGCTCGTTCTGTCTGGGGGCATCCTTTGTACATATTTATTAATCTTGAAAAAATACCAAAAAAAATAAATTTCATATATGATGCTGAAAAAATCCTAAAAATTGGAAAATGTCCTGAAAAAATGATCATCTTAGTGAGAACCTAGCAATAGGCGCTTTGATGTATCTCCAAAAAAATTATATATTCCAAAAATACCAAAAAAATTAAAAAAATTCAAACATTAAAAAAAAATAGAAAAAGTGCCTTGGTGACAACCTAGAAACAGGCACCTTGGTAGCAAAAATAAAAATATAAAAAGTCCTGAAAAAATTGCAATACAGTCCAAGTGGTGAAAACCTAGAAATAGGTGCTACTTGAGGCCTTTGCACCCTTGTTTCTTAGCATGCGTACTTGACACTTAGCCTTTCTCCATCATGCCTTGTCCTTGTTGCCTTGGTTTGGAATTGGTCTTTGTCTTTGTCTAGGGGTCATAACTATGTTAGCTTTGGTCTCTCGAATGCGTCAATCTTTAGGACACCTTGCGAACTGTGTTTTTCAGCACAACCCCTGACATCGAGTGTTTTTCAACACTTATTAATTTGGTCTTATCCAGTCTTGTCATGAGATTTTACCTGCTTGCAAGCATTTGATCCTTATCCTTGGAACTCAATATCAATGAATACACTTGAATTTTTAAACACAACACTTAATGCTTGAGATATGTCATTGATCTTTTCTTTGTGTGTTGACTATTATTGATCTTCCTTGAGTGCCCTTGTCTAATAAGTCTCTCCATGATGCATAGCTAGAGGACTTGGGGCATGGGGCATGTTTTTGTTACTTTCTGCTTGTGGGTGTGCTCTCGAAGCTCTTGAGTGTCTTTTGTTATTCCCTTGACATGCTTAGGAGATTTGAAACATCATCCTTGACTATTTTCGCACAACCATTCTTATGGTCATCCTGGCATCTATGCCTTGATGTGAGAGTGGTTTTGCCACATTAAATTGGGTAAGCTAACATTGAAGTCATCTTGACTCTTATGTCTTTGATGCTCATGTTAGAATCTTTCCACATTCCAAACCGATATGAATCATATTCATATCTTCATAGTTGCATTTGTGACTAGTGCTGATTATATGATTTTTTGATGTCTGTTACTAATGGCCCAATGATGAAAATAAGTTCTTTACATTCTCTAATGACTAATGAACACAAATCCTATGTTACAGTTGTCCTATTGCAAGTACACCTTTGCATTTTCATATAGCTTGCATGGATAGACTTCACGATAATTTGCATTTTTAGGTTGCATTATGAGTTTGAGAGGGTTTTTCTTCATCTTTCTTGTGGAATTTTGATCAACTGTAGTCACGTTTTGATCTTCATTTCCTCATCTTTTTTTCGTGATCTCAATCAAAATTTCCTATCTTAAACAATTGATTGATTTTGGGGCATGCTCTTTCTTGAGGCAAATTCTCTTCCTTCTCTCCATTTCTCTTCATTTCTTCCAAACTTCTATCTTCCATTCACTTTCACCCCATTTCTTTTCTTCTAATTCAACCTTGGGGTGTAATCTTTCTTGCTAATCTACCTTGGTTCCGTGATTCTTGTATCTTTCATCTTACATCAAGAACCTTATCTTTAGTTCAATATGATCAAATTTATCAATTTACTATTTCTGCTCTATCTCATTTCAATTTCGATCATGAGGGGGCAGTACCTATCAAATTTCAATCCTTGATTCAGCTTTATCAAACCTATCAATCAAACCTTGCTTGAGACTTGACAATTACCTATTTACAGGGGTTTTGGCCTTATCTTTTTCAATCAGCTTATCTTTGTCCTGATGTGTTCCCATTTGTCGAACACACGTCTGGGCTGTCTTGTGATCCCAAATTGATCTCACACTTCAATTCCATTCTTTGACTACATGTGATCCCAAATTGACCTCACATTAGTCAAAGAGGGGCAAATGTATGCACCCTAAAATGGTCGCCTAGACTTTGGGCCCCATTTATTAAATTATCAAATTCCTGAATCAATACTTTGCAAAATTCAAATCAATTTCTTTGATCAATCCTAAATAATTCAATCATTTCAATTTTCCCTAAGGTTTGATCATTTCATCAATAATTTTATTTAATTAAAAGAAATATTCCCTCTTAAATAAATAAAATAACCTTATTTAATTGAAAGAAATATCTTTTAAATGAAATAAATTTATTTAATTAAAATCTCTTTTAGTTAAATGATTTTATCTTATTTAGAATAATATCTCTCTTTTAATTAAATAATGTTATCTTATTTAATTAATATAGAATCATTCTTTTAAATAAATAAATAAATAATCATCTTAAAGCTCTTTTGTGATGAAAAAGGGAAACAAATAAATAAAATAAATAAAATTCCTTTTCTCTCCACACTTTCTAAAAATGAGCTTTCTTTCCTCTTTTTGCATTTATCCCACATTGCTCTTGGAGATGCATTCTCTTCCATAGTTTCTTATATAAGGAGCCCTCTCCTTCTCATTAGAGATCCTGAATTTTCATGCTATTTTTATGTTGTAGGTTTTCCTAGAGACTTTGGAGCTTTGGAGATCACATAGCATTTAGCTTGCATATCTACATATAGATTAACATTCATAGCATCTTAGATCAATTTTTCCTTCATTGTTTTAGCTTAAATATTCACATAGATTAATTAGCAAAGGAGAGTAAAACTTGCATTTCAATAGAGTAGTTTATTTCTTGCATTGCAATCATCTAGATTAGCTTCATTTGCATGCAATAACTTGAAGATAAATGGAGATTAGCACTCTTGCTTCTCATCCTTGAATCTCTCATTTCTTGGTGTACTTGCATGGGTCTAACTAGGTCGATTTGAGGGCATCATAATACAACCCCTGCACTCCATGAATAGAGAGTTGTGAATCATTATTCGAGACCTCATTCTTGAGTGATCTTGAATGTAATGATTAACAGAAGTGTGACACTTTTATAGCACACAAGTGTGACCTATCTATGGGTCATAATGAAGCATATTGCTAAAATCTCTTATGTATGTCCTAGATTTAGGATTGATGATATGAATTAAATGTAATTGTAATTTCCTTAATATTGGGGTTGTCACACGTTTGGTGTGAATATGACATATGTATGTTTGGATATCGATATAAATAAAGGATAACCTTTTGGTATTTATGGGTAGAAAGTGTGGTGTATGTGGTGAAAAATATAGTGTGAACCTGTAGAAGTGTTGTATGTGAGTAGTGATATCTGAGAAGGCAAAATGAAGGTTTAATCAAATCTTACATACTGACAAAAATAGATCAGACAATTGGGGACCTATTGGTGATTTTAGTGAAAGAGAAAAAATTATTGAAGGGTTCATGCATATTTAGATGAAAGTTTATCAATTCTTGTTTTATTGTATCTATCTTTGTCTTGGTAGTGAGCCTATTCATATTTAAGGGTAATTATCTCGACCAGTAGTGAGCCTTATCTGCAATGAGCACAACCAACAATGATCCTTTATATAAATCACCTCAATAGGTGTTTTAATTTCATGAGAATTAGCTTCTTTGTGGTTTTTCCTAGTTTGGATTATCCACGTAAACCTTGGCGCTCCCAGTGTCATTGTTCCTATGTTTATATTTTTTTGTGGATGTTTTATTGCTTAACCAATAAATCATAAGTTTTTATTGCTATTGTTTAATAGTTTATTGACAAAGAAAAGGTTTTGTAAAGTTTGTGGTAATAACTAATTCACCCCCCCCCCCCCCCCTCTTAGTTATTTGGATTATTCAATAACTGGTATCAGAGCTTGGTCCTTTGAAGATAGAGCTTAATTACTTGAGGGAGATCTTGGTTGCTTGAACATATGGAAGGAAGATTCTACACAAAAGAAGATTGGAAAATCATGTTGAGTGATATTGAAGGTATTGAATCAAAGAATGGGGAGCTGGAAGAAAATATGAAGGAAGAAAATTCTTGTATTACAAAATTAAGAGATCATATTAAGATATTCAAATTAAGGCACAAGGAGGTTAATCAAGAGTTGAAGGAATCAAAAGAAAAAGTTATTGATCTGGAAAAAGGAACTAAAGGAATTGAAAGAATCAAAAGACAATGATACAAATCTAGATCAAGAAATAAAAGGGAAGATAGTTAATCTTGAAAGGAATTTGGATAAAAAGACTCAAAGGGAAGAGGGTATCAAGGCCGGATTGAAATACAAGTCAACAAATGCTTTGTTAGCAAGAATTAAACTGGAAATGGAAATGGAGGAATAAAAAGAGACTGAAGAAAATTTCAATCAGATAATCAAAAAGAGATTAGAATAAAATGAAAATCTAGAATTGGAACTGAAGAAGCTGAGGTCAGAAACAAAGTCATGTGAGAGAAGTACTATCTTGGATCAATTATTATTCTCTCAGAAAGGTCACAAGGGTAAAGAAGGATTATGGTTTATCAGTAAGTGTTCAAATGAAATGGATAAAGGCAAGGAGAAGGTA
This sequence comes from Chamaecyparis obtusa, assembly GCA_027943335.1. NCBI lineage: Eukaryota > Viridiplantae > Streptophyta > Pinopsida > Cupressales > Cupressaceae > Chamaecyparis > Chamaecyparis obtusa. Next base: position 521,659 of record BSBK01001189.1, on the reverse strand, counting down.
ATTTAAAATGATGCAAAGGTCAAGGTGATAAGCGAGGTTAAAAACCAAAACACATCTACAAAAAGGCCTCTAGTAAGAAAACAAAATTGTCAAAGGTATTTATCTTTCAAAGGTTGATATTATATTTGCAAAAGTTTCAGTCATAAGGTACTATATTATAAGATGGGAAAGGAACAAAAGATTAAATGATTTAATTGCCATCAAATTGGTCATAAAGAAAGCTAGTGTAAGAGTTGAGTTTCATATTAGAAATAGAAGAATGCAATGATTAATATCTTTCACATAAATTGTTATGTGTGTCACAATTTTGGTCACAAGCCTAGTCAGTGCAGATTTAAAATTTATTTGGTGATATCTAGAAAAAGAAGTGTGAATTGTTTCAAATGTAGATTGATTGGTCATTATTAAAAAAAATATACAAATTGACAATGTTTTAGTAAATACTAAAAATGATAATCATGTTGCAAAATCTAATGGTGCTCAAAAGAAAAATAAAAAAATGATGAAATAAGTCAGATGGTGTCGAAAGTTCAATGGCACTGGATCCTAGTACTAGCTCTACTAACAACTAAGTCGAATGCTTGGAATCAGGAGGAGTACTCAACATGCTAATTCATACACTCCTTTGCCCTGAGGCAATACTGATTAACACTAGAGTGTCTCTGATATGATGATTGGATAATTAATAAATGTGATTATTTATTGATTGATCTGATGGGCATAAATCAACTGAGCTACGTGAGTGATATTTAAATTTCAGTGGAAAAATTAATTATGATGTTTTGTGGCTTTAAAGGAATAATTTTTGAAATATTTGGTATTGTAGCACGAAGGAAAATTTGAGAATTTGCAAAGACCTTGTGGAAGAATATTTTATGGCACCCAAGTCTATTGTTTGTGCATTTGTAATAAATAAAATGAAAAAGGTTGAGTTAAAAGAGTTTGATCATAGTTGCATCAAACAATTACAGTTCGGATTACCTATGGAGGATATGCAAAGAATTAGAAATCTTGGAATTGACATCTGGGGTGAATTTATGTGGTGTAATGATAGCGAGTTTATTCTATTTTTGTTGAGTCAATTTCATGGTGAAACCTTAATGCTTGACAAACCATATGTGGTATCGAAAGAAGTAATTGAGGCAATTACTAGGTTGTGCAGTATTGGAGAATTGTCTGGGAGGAATTCTATTAGTTATTAGGAGGTAGAAGATATTATGGAAATTGGTTGAGATCAATGCACATTCCTTATAGATATCACTGAAAATTTGATTATAGGGTATGTTACTTATGGTGTTTCCTACAAAATTTAGTTTTGGAATCAAGAAGGTTCAAATTTTGCTTTAGTTGTGTATATTTTATGCAAGATTAGGAAGGAGAATGTGCAAATGGATTTGTGTAAAATATTGTTGGATAATTTCCTTAAGAATATAAAAATGATGGTTGAAGATGGATATGCATTTAAATTTGGTTTGTGATTGATGTGCTTTGTATTCTACTTTAGGAAATCTTTGTCGAAAAATGAGAACTTTGAGTAGAGGACTTGCATTCCTATCAGTAAGCAGATTTGCACATATATGAGTTTTGTGGAGGAAAGTGCGAGTGCATGCAAGGCATAATTTTCTACATTATAGATGAATATTTATTTTGGGTTAGTTGTTTATGATACTTTGCATGTAAATCTTGGTGAGGAGGGTTCCTCCTAAGGTTAAAAGTATCTAGAAGAAGTTGTTGGTAGTTCATCTCCTAAACCAAAGAAGTTGAAGACTGGTGAGAAAGGAAGAGAAATAGTTACAACTTTAGACAATGAGGAAAAATAAAAATTTGAAGAGGAAAATGTTGCAGATGAGATGGAAGTTGAAGAAGAGGAAGAAGATGTGGAGAGATTTTTTCCCTCTATGTACAAGTTTGTGTGTGTGGATTTGACTACAGTGAAAACTTGGTTGGAAAATGATGAGTATGGAAATATTGATGGTTTATGGACTAATTGTTTTTTAGAGGACAAGAAAATGGTGACAAAATTGTTGATTGATCACTTGATTTGTAGGAGGATTATAGTTTCTAGCATGTTTGGTATGTTAGTAGTTGAGTTAATCATGAATGTTGAGGTTGAGTTATTTTAGTTTGGAGAAGATTATTTGATGGTGGAAATATCTATTGTGAAGAAGTGTAACAATGAAAAATAGAGACTCCCTAGAGTTATTAGAAAGATGAAGAAATTGTTAGACTAATAAAACCCTAAGATTACTAAGAGGGGGGGGGGGGGGGGGGGGGGGGGGTGGGGGGGTGAATTAGTAATCTACCAATAAACACAAAATTGATATGATAAAACATATCCTTCAAATCCTTACAACATGAATGCAATATGTAACCTTTACTTGTGATAAAACATACATCAAGAAATAAGCATCCACACAAATTCAACACATAACACCAGTATTTTTTTATCATGGAAACCCAACTAGGGAAAAATCATAGTGGGGATAGCACCCACTAAGAAAAATTCACTCTTCTAGAGCATGCCCAGTTAAGAGCTTAGCCCTGTTAAAAACTTATAATAAAGTTCAGTTAAGAATAGATCCTGTTAGGAGCCACCTAGTTAAGGGATTTTCCTCTAGCCCTATTAGAAGCTTTACCCAATTAGGAGCAACCTTGTGAAAGGACTTTAAAAACTAGCTAAAGTGCCACTCTTTTAAAGGATTTTATAAAAAGATCTATTAGGATCTACCTAATTAAGGGATTTAACCTGTTGCAACTATCAGGGAATAACAAGAAGTTTGATATAGAAAATAACACTTCTCCTTTGCTAGTACATATTCAGTTCAATCTCAATCTCTGCTTCACATGTAGAACATCCAAACACTACAATTGCACACTTATATTCATGATCTGCCTCTTTCATACACTCTCCTAATACATCAAAAGGATATAAATATGTTTTCACTAACTAGGCCGGCTAAGACCCAAATTATATCATTAAAAATTTCACCATTACAATTCATTCCTACTCAATCTTTGAACCCTAAAATGTGTCACCACTTAACAATTACAATTTCAAATTCAAGTCAACCTCTAGATCCATCTCACAATTGGTTTGACAAAGAAAGTCAAACATATTACACTTCCCTAGGTTCATCCATCTCTTCATGAATTATCAATAAAATTGACCAATAAGAATCATACCTAAAATTCCATGTAATCTTGCACATGTCATCACATATTATAGAATACTCAACCATCTTTGCAAACCAATATGCCTCCACTGATCAAGGATCTAATCGATTGTTCTTCACTGTTCTTTCCTTCTTCACTGTCTGAACTTCAAAATTTTGTAACTCTATCCACCGATCATCAATCTTGATGCAATTTCAACATCAATCCAATAATTTCATCAAGATTACATACCTTCAATCACAACACCTAACTCCATTCATGTGGGACATACCGATCAAATCTTTCTTCTATGTTCCTTCACTACTAAACCAATTCCCCGTCTTCACCAAAATGACAGTAACTTGCATAAAAATAATCATACACATATGTGATCATAAATATAGCATTGTAAACACCTCTATATCCTATATGCCAAATCACACACCACAAATCACAATATAACCCTCAATTAATCTTCTACAACATAACTTGATACACCAAGAACATAGTCATCAACCTATGTTGACATCAATGGCAACAACATAATTGACAAAACACATCAATTAATCTTCTACAACATAACTTGATACACCAAGAACATAGTCATCAACCTATGTTGACATCAATGGCAACAACATAATTGACAAAACACATCAAGAATCCATCAACATACTTACTGATCTCATCTGCATTAGTTTTTACAACATAAATGTGTGAAGGATATTATTTATATTTATAGGTATTGTCTTTGGTGGCTTGCTATTGTAAAAAATTTCAAAGGTCAGAGAAAAGTGATTGATAAGGAATTGAATGAGCTTGGAAAGTTGTATGATGTTTTCAAGGATCAAGATTAAAAACAAAGAATTAGAGTCAGTGAACTTCAAATAGAGTGGTTACCATTGCAAAGACAGAGAGAAGATCTAATAAAAAAATTTGGCTAGTGAAATACATGATTGAGGTGTGGTTGGGGTTTTCTTTTGGCATCCTATTCGATACAGATGTTTTTGCACAATAGTTTCAATCTTTGGACTATATGAAATCATTTGATAGGTTGGTGGAATGTGATATTTTATGTGTTCAAATGGAGACAACAATTGTTGAGTGGAAGAAAGAGCTTCCCCTCTGAAGGAAAGGTATAAGAAGGTATTTTTTATTAAGACTAATGTATTAATTTGAATTTTGTTTAATTATTTTTGGCCATTTTCCATTGTGACAAAAAGGGGGAGAGAAAAGGAGAGTATATGTTGCATTTACTCAGGGGGAGTTTTGGAGTTTTTGGTGTCTTGGTATTTTAACATCAATGTCAAAGAGGGAGAGTGTTAGATTTGTTAAGTTGTTGTTGGCATTAATTTTCATTCATGTAAAAACCTCCATAACGACACTATGGCAATACTGGTTGGTCATTGGCAATTTTGGTTATGTTCTTGTTGATTATTGGTTATGCAAGGAGTTTTGGTTATGCATAGGAAACATTTAGTATGAACATTCTTAGTGTTCCTAGTATTCCATGAAAAAGTATACAATGTTTTATTCATGAATGATATTGTTCGATGCACTTGTGTGTGGTGTTTAGTTGTATTAATTTATAGTGATTGTGTTGGCTACAAAGTTTATATAGGTATCTAGACTATTGTGCAATTCATAAAATATTATTGGTATATTGTCTATAGATGATGTAGAGGCTAGCAGTAACAATCCAAACTTCATAGGGAATCTCACAAGTTTCCTTTGTTTTGTAACAACACTCTTCTTCCTCCTTGACATAGAATCAATACCAATGACCCAACCCACATTCCTTAGACCTATTAGAGGTCAAATACATCATATTGAGGTCTACTAGGCTCCACACCTTAATTTTCATTCAGCAACTCCCTTTCCACCATACCAAACAAGTTCTTGATTCATGCTTGCCCAAGCTAGCAATTGGTTCTACACACCAAATTCTTAATTACCACTCCCAAGGGTGATACAAAAACCTCCAAGGGACTTAAAATCAATTATTTGTCCCATCCCAACTCTCCATATACTCTTGTTGTAGTATTTTTACTCCAAAACATAAACTATCCAATCTAGGCCTTAAACACCAGTCCCTGTACCCTTAACCAGTCAGTAGTTTGAATTTTTCTTAAGATCTTCCCAAAGGACTTCAAAAAAATAATTATGGATCAAAATACCCTTTTCCAAGTTTTAAAACATATGTCAAAATCAAGCCACCTTGTTTTCAGGAAATCCAACTTAAAATTGTTGATTGTGTGTCCTCACTTAAGGCCTAATAGGCTCACTTTACAAAGAAAATCTATAAAGGGTACATCCCATAACCCTATAAATTTCAAAATTCCTTAGTTATGAAGTAAAAAAAAGGATTTTGTCATCCTTTGGGCCATGGAACCTCTGGTTACAACCCAACACACAAAACCTCTCCAAATCAAGCCTATAACTAGGGCTTTCTCACAAATGACCCTACACTCACTTGTAGGATGAAAAATTTGATCCTAAACCTTTTCCTTAACATATCTTGACATATTAAAAAAGAAAAGCATATCCTTATTCAGCTCAAATGCTAACTGCTATACCCATCGCCCATGTTCCATGCACCCTTCAACCTGTCAACTTGTAAATTTTGTCAATCACCTTGCTTCTTCATCAAAATATTACATTATTAGGATAAATTACATATTTTATAGGGGTTTGATCCATCCCAAAACCACATTAACCACAAAAAATGGATGGATCCACCCAATTACATGCCTTTGCAATACAAAATAGTGCACTGTTACAGGACAATCACCTTAAAAGAATAAAAAGCTGTCAAGAAATGATTGTAAAGGGTTAAAAAAAATTATTAGACATTCCTAAACACTTATAAAATATTAGGATACAAGAAACATAAGAAAGAACACAAAATATGCAAGGAATCCAACTCTTTATTGTCTAAAATTGTAGCAGTTCATACATTTTTTAAATCCTCAAACTGTACTAACACTTCCTCTTGCATTCTTTGCCACATAAAAATGTTTAATAGACCACACATAACCTCCCAAATGGATCCAAATCAGTTAGATATGCTAACAAAGCAACTAAACTTATTTTTTAGAGTTTCCCTGCTAATCCCAAGTGACCGTTTGAATTTAAATATTCAAATTTGGGAACTCATTCAAATAAACTCCAATTAACTCCTAAATTTGGATTTTATTATTTTATGATTCAAATGACCTATCTAAACCATAAAATTCACTCTAAGACCTAATTCCAACCATCTAGGCCTATTATGCCAATATAGGCATTCAACTACCTATTACATCCATTTTGTCATTTTCAAGCCTTTATAATTTTAGATCTTGTTTATTACATCAAATGAATTTACATGCCATGATAGATCAAATAAAATGAACCTTGGTCATGCTCTTCACTCTATTCTTCTTAGTTCCTTTAGGTGACCCTCTTTTGTTCTTAGGTGCCCCTGCACCATACTCCTAGGCTTCAAACTTTCCAAGTCCCTTGGAAATGGTATACCCACAAAAAATAAAATAAAAGACATTTTAATGTTCTTTGAAATGCTCTCCACTTCATCCTTTCTGCATACTTGTCTTCTTTACTCTCCATGCCCTCTAGGTTCCTTGAACTCCATGTTTTTGATCCTTTAACCTTAGCATACTCACCCTTGCATAATGTTGTTTTGTCACACCTCCTTTCCATCTATATAGTTACCTCTCTAAGATTCACACCCCTTTTCTTCTTCATGTACCTTCTCCTTCTCCTTTTATTCTTAGTGCTCATCAACCAAATAAGTAGAATCAAAGAGCAATACAAATCTCCTTCTAGCACATGACTCTTACTAATCATTTCCATCATCCTCATACTAGGATTCTCCACCATACTCTCATATGCCTACAATAAAATTAGAATAATAAACCAAAAACTATTTATTCCTTGCACATTTACATCACTCCACACTTGGAATGTAATCATCTTATTTTGCCTTCTCTTTGCTCTTCATCTTTATTATCTTATCATCTTGAGTCTCTTCACACCTTGAGTCTCTTCACACCTTGAGAGCACTACTATTGCCTGCAACATATCTTCATACCCTTTCTATTTGCCTTGCCATTCCAACTCCTTGTTGGTGGTTACCTCTTCCTCCTCATTCCTCACTATTTTAGGCAAAAAATTGTGCCCCATTTTCTATCCTATTTGTAGTAAAAATAATATTGTTGCAACCATTATCATCTCCTTTCCCTCAATCCTTTCAAGACTTGATCTTTTTTTGTCTTCATCAACATCCGTACTCCTTGCCTTTACTCTAGCTTTTTGAACCTTTTTGGCATTAGGTCCTCCTTGCTTTTCAACACTTGATTGTTGCTCTTTTGTTCTTTGTCCTTCCAATGGATAACTTGTTTTCACCTCATCCTTTGCTTGGATATTTACCTCAACCCCATGCACCTCTACATTCTTATTGGCTGCTTGTTTCAAGGCATCATCCTTCTTTATCAAAGCATCTTCCATTCTTTCAGCTACTTCACCACATTCCTCTTTTCTTAGGAACCTTTCCCTCTCAAAGATGCCAATGTTATCTGACACCTTCCAAGTTATCTTGTGCTCCTCTAATGGTGTTAATACCATGTTCTCTCCATTATTTATGAAAGTGTTGATGTTTTGGCCGCCATCATGTAGATAATTTTTCTCCACTTGCCAAGCTCTTCCCCAAATCATATGACAACCACTCAAAGGTACAATATCACATAGTAGAATGTATTTATATGGTCCAATTGTGAAGATAAATTAAGCCTACTCCTTCACATCAACAAAACATCCAACATCTAATCCCTATGATCTCTAAGGCCTAACATGTGCTATTCTTGGTAGATTCAATTTGTTAACCATCTCAAATGAAACAAGATTTGTAAATGAACCACTTGAAACAACAACCTTACAAACCAAACCTTTACATCTGCATTGTGTCCTAAATATTGGATACCTTTGATTGTACTTTGTGTCCTCAGCCATGATGACCACCATATTTGCTAACAAATCTTCAACCACTTACCTCAAATCTTCAACCCTCAATCTTTGTCTCCTTGATGCAAAGGCTCAACTCAGGAACTCACCTCAAAGGATATGCTCAACTTGAAGGGTTCTCCAAGGATCAAAATATTCTTTCCTCACACTCTTCACCTATTATTCTCCTAGGTTGTGATACCAATTGATCTAGAGGCTAGTGGTAACAATCCAAACTTCATAGGAATCTCATAGGTTTCCTTTGTTTTGTAACAACACTCTTCTTCCTCCTTGACATAGAATCAATACCAATGAACCAACCCACATTCATTAGACTTTTCAATTTTAAAATTCATCATATTTAGGTCCACTAGGCTTCACACCTTAAGTTTCATTCAGCAACTCCCTTTCCACTATACCAAACAAGTTTTTGGTTCATGCTTGCCTAAGCTTGCCAATTGGTTCTACACACCAAATTCTTAATCACCTCTCCTAAGGGTGATATCAAACCCTCAAAGGGCCTTAAAATAATTTATTTGTCCCATCCCAACTCTCCATATACTCCTATCATAGTATTTTTACTCCAAAACACAAACTGTCCACTATAGGCCTTAAACACTAGTCCTTGTAGCCTTAATTAGTCAGTAATTTGCATTTTTCTTCAGATTTTCCCAAATGACCTCAAAAAAAATTATGAATTCAAATACCCTTTTCCAAGTCTTAAAACATATGTCAAAATAAAGCCACCCTGTTTTGAGGCAATCTAACTTAAAATTGCTAATTGTGTTTTCTCACCAAGGCCTAATAGGCTCACTTTACAAATAAAATCTATCAAGGGTATATCCCCTGACCTTATAAATTTCAAAATTCCTTATTTATGAAGTAAAATAAAGTATTTTGTCATCCTTTTGGCCATGGAACCTCTAGTTACAACCCAACACACAAATCCTCTCTAAATCAATCCTATAACTAGGGCTTTCTCACAAATGACCCTACACTCACTTATAGGATGAAAAATTTGATCCTAAACCTTATCCTTAACATATATTGACATATTCAGAAGGAAAAACATATACTTATTTATCCCAAACACTCACTGCTATACCCATGGCCCATGTTCCATGCACACTTCAACTTATCAACTTGTAAATTTTGACAATCACCTTGCTTCTTCATAAAAATCCTACATGATTAGGATAAAATGCATATGTTACAAGGCCTAGATCCATCCCATAGCCACAATAACCATAGAAAGTGGATGGATCCATAGCCTTTTCAATACAAAATAGTGCATTGTTACAGGATAGTCACCTTAAAAGAACCAAAAAATGTCAAGAAATGATTTCAAAGGGTTAAAAAACAATAATTAGATGTTCCTCAACACTTCTAAAATCTTAAGATACAAGAAACATAAGAAAGAACACAAAATATGCAAGGAATCCAACTCTTTATTGTCTAAAACTGTAACCATCCGTACATTTATGATCCTCAGATTGTACTCACACCTCCTCCTGCACTCTTTGCCTCAGAAAAATGTTTAATAGACCAAACATAACCTCCCAAACCTATCCAAATCAGTTAAATATTTTAACAAATCAAATAAACTTATTTTTTAGAGTTTCCCTCCTAATCCCAAGTGACCGTTTGAATTTAAATATTCAAAGTTGGGAACTCATTCAAATAAAACACAATTAACTCCTAACTTTGGATTTTATTATTTTATGATCCAAATGACCTATCTAAACCATAAAACTCACTCTAAGACCTAATTCCAACCATCTAGTCCTATTATGCCAATATAGGCATTCAACTACCTATTACATCCATTTTGTCATTTTCAAGCCTTTATAATTTTAGGCCTTGTTTAAACTATATCAAATGGATTTACATGCCATGATACATAAAATCAAATGACCCTTGGTCATTTTATTCACTCTATTCTCCTTAGGTCCTCTAGGTAACCCTCTTATGTTCTTAGGTTCCCCTGCACTAATAGCGTATGATGGTGATTCTTCTATCAGTGATTAAATCGTTTGGTCTTAGTTGTGGTAGTTATTGGAAAATGTAATATGAATTGTAATATATTAAGTGTGACCTATCTTTGGTTTTAATGAAGCATATTGTCCTATATTTAGGATTGATGCTATGAATTAAATGTAATTATAATTTCCTTCAAAGCTATAATATTTCCACAATCCATCGAAATGTAATGAAAGTTTCTAGATTAGATTGTGTGAACATTTTTTGTCATAAACTTTTCAAATCACACTATGTGATCTATCATCACGATGAAAGAAAATAAAGAAGAAAAACTATGGTGTCTAGTAGACCCATAACCTTATCATTAAGCTTATCACATGTTTGGTTTGAATTCGACATATGGTTGTTTGGATACTGATATAAATAAAGGAGAACCTTTTGTATATGTGGGTAGCAAGTGTGGTGTATGTGGTGAAAAATATAGTACAAACCTATAACAATGTTGTATGCGAGTAGTGATATTTGAGAAGGTAGATTAAAGGTTTAATCAAAGCTTACATACCAATAGAAATGGATCAAAAAATTGGGGATCTACTAGTGATTGTGGTGACAGAGATAAAATTATTGAACTATTTGTGCATATTCAGATGCAAGTTTATCAGTTCTTGTTTCATTGTATCTATCTTTGTATTGGTAGTGATCCTATTCATATTTAAGGGTAGTTATCCCAACTAGCAGTGAGCCTAACATGTAGCGATCCTAACCAACAATGATCCTTTGCATAAATCACCTTAACCAGTGTCACCTTGATACGTATTTTTATTTCATGAGAACTAGCTTCTCTGTGGTTTTTCCCAGTTTAGGTTTTCCATGTAAATCTTGATGTTCTCTGTGTTAGTGTTCTTGTGTTGACATGTTTACATTTTCTAAGGATATATTATGTGTTTAACTGATAAATCATAAGTTGTTATTATTGGCGTTTAATAGTTTATTGACAAAGATAAAGTTTTGTAAAGTGTGTGGAAATAAATGATTCACCCCCCTCTCAGTTATTTGGCATGTTTAACATAAACTACCCATTAAAATAAGATTGTATATTCTCTATGGTTATTATTAGGGAGGGTTGGATAAATAGAAAGATTGTTATTCGGCAAGATCTAGCTTAGATAGCATAAACAAGTTTAAATGATTTTGTTCATATTTACAACATAATGAATTGTAGTACATTACAGATAATGATTATTAAAACTAATTTGTATCTTTTCCAAACCCTCAGTAAGACATTAAATAATGATAAGATTTTATAGCCAAATTATTAGTTGTTCAACAAGGATTACACTTGTAAGAAATTATTGTAAACCTCTATGGATGATATATATGCTTCACATTTATTAACATTAACTAGATTAATTATGTATAGACAATGCCATGGTACTTTATGGCTACAATGGCATAAAAGGGAGGTCACGGGTCAATTCCTTTCTGGTGTTTTCAAGGTGTATATACATCACATGGAAATTCCCTAGAGAATCTCAAGACATATATCCCTTCGGGGATATAATAGCTTTGAACTATGACAATTCCAATTAAAAAACATGATTGAATGTGTTTCCCATTAGAAAAAAAATCAATGTAATTAATTATGTATACTAATCTAAAAATCATCTCGGCATTACCACTTTATAAATTGAAATTTATTTATATTTTCGACCTTTGACCATCATATCAAAGTTAGGACTAATAAAAATTATATTGTGGGTTTCAATACTTAATTATGTTCTCTAAAAATTCTTACCAACATCTAATGTTTCCAAGATTGATGTTATATACAACTAAAACAATTTTATATTAAACATCAGATGAAACTCGAGATAGGGTAGAAATTTGAGTACAAGCACATTTTCATTTACATACTTGATAAGTGTACACAAATGATATTAGAAAGGTTTGAGGTTCCTATTTAGGTATTGAAGCTTATCTTTTTAAAGGTGCAGGCAACCTTTATATCCTAGCTAGAATTAGTGAGGAAATCATGCTAATTTCTTTATTACTTATACATCTTACTAGTTTGCTAAAATATCTCATGGACCTCTTGTTGAATGTATAATATCTAATTCATCTTATTGCAAGTGTGAAAAAACTTGAAACCCAATGAAAAATTAAAATGAGTCATTCCTTGTAAAACCACAAAGAGTTCAATTATAGTTTTTTGGATATAGGGAAAGATCTTCTGCAATATGGGATGCTTTGAGTTATACATCCAAATAATAAGCACTAACCTCTCTACTAGATTGTTAATTTCCCATGGAAATGTTGGCAAAATGGTCAACGCTCCCCTTGGGATTCATGACAAGGGACTAACCACCTCGTGTGGATTCTATAAGTCTATTGGTTGTATCGAGCATTTATAGGTCAATGTTTTGGTGCAACGGTAATTCGCTAGTTGTAACAAGTGGTATCAGAGCTTGGTCACAAGTTCAAATCCCCTTGGGTAACGTCGAGGGGGAGATTGTTAGAAAAATGGTCGCTTATCCCCTTGGGATTCATGACAAGGGAATAACCACCTCTTGTGGATTCTATAAGTCTAGTGGTTGTATCAGGCATTGATAGGTCAATCTTTTTGTGCAACAACAATCACACTTGAATCAAGAAATACCCATAATATGGTCTAGCTTTTGTTCTATAACCATTGTCATTTTCTAGTTGAATGCATTGACTATTTATGTGTTTGACCATTCTATCAATAATTTAATTAAGAAATAATTAAATATATATGCCTTCAATTATACTCTCTAAAAATTTAGAGCAACATTTTTTTATTAGATTAGTAAGGAAAGGACCATGATACATTTAATAAGACAACATAGTAGGATAACATAGAAAAAAAATGCAAAAATAGAAACAAAAAAATATCTTTAACTAGCCAATAAAAAACCACCTGCTAGACAAAGCTAACATAGGCAAGTAGACAACATATTAGCACACTTAATAACTAGGCTCACATGCCCACCAAAATAGACCGAGTCCATCGTATCATAGCATGTCATAATATAGGCCCTATATAAAACTAATAAAGTCCTCATCATAAAAGATATTAAATAGGACATGTAGGCCCACAAAAAGACTACTAACTACTAGAAGCATAGAGAAACTAATAATTTTTCTTAGGATTGGAGATAATGTCCCAATACTTCTTTATCTCTCCCAATGCCTCTTTCCAACTAGCCATGACCATGTCACTCAAATGAACACCTTTGTTCTCATTGGTTATCCTCTTTAATTGCTTCTTGATTTTTGTGTATCCAGTGGAGGTACCCATAATTTCCTTCTTCATAATTCTATATGTGATCATGATGTGGGTCATGATAGTATTTTCCAGCTCCTTCCTCTTATGTATCTTTTCAAATCTAGTTTCCACCATGTTCATCCCCATATGAAGGTCAAATTTTTTTGCATCAAATCCTCCTTCATCCTTAGTCATATTAGGATTGGTCTCAAGTTCTCAGTGTCATTCTCAGAGGAGTACTCCATTTCCTCATTTTCAAAATCTTCTTTTTATGAATTATCTTTATTTTTTTCTAAATCTATTGTTTCTTTTTGAAACTACACTTTTTCATCTTTCTCTTCCTCTTATTCTAGATCCACCTCCTCACTATCCTCCTTATCATTAGTAACATATTCCTCTTCAAAGGACAAATATTTGTCTTCATCTTCTAGCACAATCTTTTTAGCTTTTGATTATGGATCCAAGTTTACCTTAGCCAACCTAGCAAACCTATGACCCCCAAACAAAGACATACCCTAATCATTTTGAAGTTATTTTTATTTTCATGGTTTTTTCTTTCATTGTATTGGATGAGGATGATTGTTACACCTTTACTTTTAGCAACTTTCTAGTTGGTATTTCATTCTTTTGAGGTTCCTATAAAAACCAAGGAGGGTTTTCACTTCTTCAAGGTAATCTTAAGCATGTATTTTACCTGGGGGGAAGTGGAATGAATGGAATTTGGTTTAGTGGCATTCTTCCTAGATGTGTATCCAATATATAGTGCGTGAGGGATGCTCTCAATGAGCTTAATTATTGAGGCTAGATGACTAATAGGTGGAGTATTCTAGGAAAGTGACCTAGGATTTTTGTGTGGGTCCATAGCAAGGGAATTCTTATAATGATCCATTATTGACCCATGATGGAGTGGTGGAGAGGCACATTTTTATATTCTATGCTAAAGGGAAGAGAAAAAAAAGGAATATTAACTTTCTCACTATGTATGACATGATTAAGGATAGGAGAATGATAGTCATGAACAATCATGCATCTCCCTTCTATAGTAAAATAGTGCATAATGTGAAGACTAACTAGGACATAAGGGGGCGGGAGGTTAAGATGAGCATACCCCTTTTGTAACCTTTCCATATGTTCCCCTTCCTCCAAAAACTTGTTGATGAAGGTTTGGTATTTCCATGAGCTTTTCCTAACAATGTGAATCATGTTATTCTCCAACTTGGTAGTGAGTGCTATCAATTGGGGTGACACCATGAACTACAAACTCCTGATCATAACATGACCTTTAGTCTAGGAGTTGGTAAATTTGGAAGTTAGTGTCATGCCCAAAAATAGGGCAAAACACACACAATTTTTTTTATTTTTTCTTTTTTTAAAAAAATGTACACAAACTATGATGACACAACTAATATTGAATGTGTTGTGAAAAGGATGACAACATGGTGAAGTTAGTTTCTCAAGTTGCAAGGTCTCGACAAAGATAAAGTTTGGGTCACATCACATTCAGATGCAGAGTCGATATTCTAACTCATTACATGGGTTAGAGACCCTAAGTTTTAGTGCTACAAGAACACTTGGGCCGGGTTGATTAAACTATAGTTTCATATTAACAAAGTGTGGCATCATGATCGTAAATCATTTATTAAGAAATGAGTTAAGTTAGATTGATTTGATACTCTTATACGTAGTTCATTTTTACTAGGTGATTCACATGAGTGTATTAAACTACAAAATAGGTTGACCTAACAATGCTTAAATCCTTAATCCTGATTATACAATGACCTAATACATATAACACTATTATCATTACGTCATTTATGACATTCAACGTATCTTTAAACATGATCTTATATTACAACCAAGTTGAGTAACCTATCAAAATTTTAGCATTTGCGATCAAATTAATTAACCCCATTCGATATTATTATAATCCTTTAAACATAATCCAATTTAATTATTCTATCCACTTTAGGTTTCCTAACACATTCAAATTTAAGTCCTCGTAAACACATTAATTTCATCTAATATAATTTACTAAAAGATACATTATAATTCCCTAAAGAATTATCATAATTTTACAATTAATTGGTAACAACAGTAATTAAATTCTAATCTTAACTTCATTTACTAACACACATTAATTAAATAAATAAAAAATAATTAACAATTAAGAATAACATTTATCCCTTACCCTAATTATCCTTAAACACATTAATCCTAGATACATATAACCATAACCACTAACCTCTTAAAATTAACTTTATTTAAATTCTAATCCTTCTCAAACACATGAAAACATATTACTTTAATCATTATAAATAAAATAAATAAACTAATCTACACAAAATAATTGTTGACTAAATCTATTTAACAATTCATAACTAGCCTAATCTACTATCTTACTCTATTACCCCATGCCATCACCTCTCTCCCTTCCCTTGACCCACGTGCCAAGTGGGAGAAGTGACATGAAAAGAAGTAAAAAGGGGTTGCAAAGAAAAGGTAGTGGGTCAAATTTCAAGGGGAAAGGCAAGTGCATATTTGAAAGGACAAGTTTGGGGCCAACCAAAAATATTAACTTCACAAAGAGTAATGTGATAAAGTTTAAAATAAGTGGTAGAACAAGGCAGCAAAAAGGATGGAAGGAAGTAGGAGGTGACACCTTGCCCACAAAGACATCACCCTAAAACTCACGCAAGGTAAGGAGTTAAATGTGCTTTGTTTTAATTTTTTTTTTAAAACAAAAGCATGCAAAGGGGGTAAGAAGGGAAAAGGGAAAAATGGCTGTGGGACCCATGGTTGTCCCCTTATGCATTATCACGCCTTTCCCATTAATCAATTGGGTTAGTGTTAACATGGGTTATTAGGGAGGGGGTTTAGTTTAACAACCATATTTTTAGTGGAGAATAATAGGAAGGAATATTTTATGTGGTAAATGGGAATTAAGCTCTTTCCATACATTTTCCAAAGAGCATTTTGGCTCTCTCTTAGTATGAAGTTGTATTTATTTTTTCTCTTCCTCTTAACCATGTATTTCATTTTTGTAGTGCAATAGATATAACATGTTTTTGTAATCTATTGTGTAGATTGTTCATGAATGTATTGATAATAGTTAGTTATTATTTAGGATTCCAATTTGGTGATTAATCCATTGTTACCATGGTTTTCTTAATAATAATTTAAGGTTCAATATTGAATTTTAGTGTATAAATGTTTTATCATTGCATTTAAATTCATGGTCCTAAAAATGATAGTTGAAACTAAACTTAGAGAGTTCATTCTTCAAACTTATAACATGATCTTTGTTCGTAATGCATATAAACCAATTTTTTTTTCAAGAAGGAAATAGAGAGAACATTCAACTTGAAGCTGTAAGCAATACATTTGAAGACAATATATGCTTTGTAATCCAATAAACAACTTGAACTCATAACTTGCTCATTTTTTTTTCACAATAATTACATTTCTAATAACAATATTGGAGTCTACCACTTTTGCTCCATTTCATTACAGAATTCATCTTCAACAAGAAAGCACAATATAGTAGAAGATAATACAATGGAGAGGATCCCAACACAATAACATCAAGAACACCTTCTATGCTCCCAATTCAAAATGGCTCCATCAAAGGTCTATCCAAAATCTGCAAAAAGAAACATATAAAACTATCCATGGAGAGAGCTCACCTCCCATCCTAGGTCTCAATGAGACTACCCCGAGCTATGAGATTCGGTAACCAATGGGTGACATACACACCATTCACACAACATGAAACACAAAAAAAAATACATCCATCAAAGGCTTGCACAATGGGATTCACCTTGAACCCATAATAAGGGGTGAAGGTGGACTTCCATGTAGGAGATTTCCAAAAGAATACATACAATAACCATGCCTCTCCAAGGATAAAATCCACATACATTTTTCCATCCATTCTTCTCCTTATCTCCCCCAAATCAAGATCAATAACAATAGCATGTAAGGGCCCATACACCTTGCATTTTTTCCCTCTTCTCTCCATGAGAAGAGACTCTACACTATCATGGAGTCCAACTAACCCCTTCCCCCATACATGACAACTTCTTCCCTATCCAAGGGTGAGTAATACCATTATACCCTTCACAAAACTCCCTCATTCAAACAAAGTTAAACACAATAAGCATGAGGTAAAAACCAAAATCCCATTCTCTTACATCACAACAACACAAATACATAGATCACATATGCAAGAGAATGAAATCCATCGCAGGTTGTATCCATTTTTCTATCTAATGTTATGGACCTTACTCAATCAGTGTCTCTATTGTCGTCCTTGGCCGAAAAAGTGGTTAATCCCAATTTCTTGCAAGATAATGCGATCATGTGGGCTTCACAGCAGTATGACCTTTGGGAGTGTTCAGCTCTGGTCAGGGGCATTTTTTCACACCATGATTTGCTTACCAATCATGACTGCCTGCTAATTTATGAGAGCGTTAAATGTTCCTTGGGAGTGCAAGATGCAAGGTTTGTAGAAAATGCTCTTTGCATCTCGGGACAGAGACTGGGATTTCATATGGTGGACCGAGTTAAAGCTCGTGTAAATGCTCTACTAGATATTTTTGAGCTTCCAAACTCTCCACAACGTGCTCACATTCTGTTGCAACCTCGTCATATCAAGAATCCTGAAGATGTTCCAGACCTAAATGTACATCCTACAGGAGTGGCTGAAGGGGTGCATCTTGAGTGGAATTAGGGTTCCAATTTTGGCCGTGATGCCTCTTTGTCAGCTCTACTTGACAAATCATCAGCACATACTTGTTATTCAGCCTCTCCTGAGAATACTTGTGAAGCACGCCTGATGGAGACTGACCCAACCCCTGGGTTGCCATTGCATTTGGCTGGTTGGTCCCCGTGCCCTACTCTAGATATCCTTGCCACTGGGTGGGGTACAAATGACTTGGACAATTATATGATGTATAGAATGTGAAGTTTTTTTGTAAATTTTGATGAATTAGATGCCATCAATATGTTGTACTACTTAACTTTGAGTTTGGTATCTACCCCACTTTTGTATATCTTGCTCGGGGTTAGGTTGGGATCACAGTATTGTATGCTAACTTTAGTTTCCTGCTGGATTGGGGATTTTGGATGTTTAGCATTCATGAATTTAAGGACCTTATTTCAAAAAATCCTATGTAATTGTTCATACTAAATATCTTGCATGTATATGACAATGATTTTGGGGTTTCTTCCTGATTCTTCCATGAAGGAGTCTTTGAATCAGTTTATTAATATAATTATAGTGGCTAGTCCACTTTGGCTTAAAAAAAACAAAAAAAAAAACAAAAAACTTTCATGGCAATTGAGACCAACCTTCACAATGTGTTATGGTAAAATGATGTTTGAGAAGAGCCTAATCCCTTTTTGCTTTCTTCAATCCAAAACCCTAATGTCTCTAAAAGTAGAGAGTGGGGAACACCCACTAACTCTATAAAGGGCCTCTAAAAAGGCCTCCAAATCCTACCCACCCACCAACATTAAATTTAGAATTTATCCCTAAGTCCTTTGGATTTTCCTTGTCACCTATCATAAATGCAAGATTGGAAAGGAGTGTGAGTTTGGGTAAAAGGTCAAGACTCACTCCATTTTCGTAACATGTGGGAAATGGGTCATAAAGAGGGTCACCAAGCCCACTAGGGGGTTCTAGACATGTTAGAAATATTCCCAACCCATACCCCTATCACTAAGGTACTTGGATTTTGCTAAATTTGATCCTTAGGACCACTTTTTGGCCTCTATAAGTGACTAGAAAATAATTAAATTTAAATAATCAAATTGGTGGAACTTTGCAAGTATCTCCAAACAAAGGGGGTTTAATTAGGTTCCTAATAAGTCGGTTAGGCTTAGGTTTACATTTCCAACCTTAGTATATATGTCATTACATAAATGCATAACAAGTGTCAAGTAACACTATAAAATAACATAATACAACATCGACATGTCACTAATTACACAATGAAAACACCTAATACATACACACAATTTACGGTCACGAATTAAATCATTTAATAATGAGGTTCAAATCTCTTCATTATATTCAACCTTGGCTTTACAATTTGCACATATGGTTGGTTACTGATTCTTCGATAATATCCATGGTAATTTTCCTGCTCACTAAAATGAAATATCAGTAGCTTAATAAAATCACATGTGTACATATATATATATATATATATATATATATATATATATATATATATATATATATATATATATATATATATATATATATATATATATATATATATATATATATATATATATATATATATATATATATATCAAATTGCATAATCAATAGACTGAACATTCTACATTTTCATTTAATAACCTTTTTCCATTTCTACACTTGATAACCATAATTGATTGCATAATCAAAATAACATAACATTTTTCTCCATTGGAATTAAAATAATCATCACAATGCATGCATATACTCAAAACATCATAAATATCATCAATAAAGTATACTGAAGTAATCATCACATGACATAATTATACTAATAATGTCTAGTCCATCAAATAATGCCCAAAAATATCGAATCATAATGTATCAAAAATAAATGTATCAGTTGAGCTATGATGGGTTGGGGTGAGGCCTCATAGTTAGAGTTTTTTTGTAGCCCTACATTGCCACAAAACATGGAGTGATGCCCATCTAGACAAACAAGTCCCACAAATCTATATTTTCTTTAAGGATTCACAACTAATAGGCTTTTAGCAATTTTTAGGGCAACCTATTTTCTTCTCTTCATCATTAACACACTAACCAATACATATATTGCAATTAACAACACACCCACAAATGACCTTTAAACATAAAATATGATCAAGAGAGATATTAACAATCCAATTCTTACATACGATACAAAATGTCATTATGAATTTTTTATGCTTGTAGTGCCTTGACCAATGCCAGGTCCAATAGAAGCAAGGCCTATGGATAATAATAAAAAATATTGGCACTACTACATTTGGTGCCAAATTTCAATAGAAGCTTCTGATGAGTAATTTTTTATTACAAATTTGGTGTTTTTTTTGTAATAGGCCCCAATGGTGTCGGTATTCCAATGGGTGTTTAATTGACCATCAGGATTCCACCAGATTCAAGGTATAGATGAAAAAAAAAGTGAAATGACCTCATCATTTTTATTTCGATTGGATAGAGAAGGAGCGGGAGAAAAGGAGCAAAAGCTGAGCGTAGGAGAAGGTATGTGATTTATTCATATTTTGAACCTCTGGCATCATATTCGAATGCATTTCATTTTATTTGATCATGAATGCTCTCTGAAATGATCGCATTCTACTGGTGTCATGCCCTAGCCAGTGCTTTATCTCTATTATTTGATGTTATTGGTGCTTGTGCTCAAGGATATCGATTCACTATTTTCAAATGTTTGGATTCACGTTTGTTGGTATTATTGGCATGTTTAATGATGCCATTGTATATTGCTGCCATTGAAATGACCGCATTCTACTGGTGTCGTGCCCTAGCCCATGCTTTAACTCCATTATTTGATGTTATTAGTGCTTGTGCTCAAGGATATCTATTTTTTTAAAATGTTGATTGTGGTTATCAGATGGACAGCTCGTGAGCTTCTAGCTAGGCACCATTTTTATTGATAGCTTAGGGCATCAAACGTATTGTATCATTGATAGTTGAGACTTTGTTAAAATGAAATAAGACAAATAACAATTTTGATTTAGTTTATCTATTTTGATCCCTAAGTGGCTTACAACCTTAGAGAAGTATATGCAGATTTATGGATGCAGTTGTAGGATACATAGTAGCCAATAATTTATAAGAAATCCATGCATCCAATTTGAATAGAAATTAATACAAATAAATAGGGTCCTCCAATGGCCTATTCATCTGAACCTTGACTATCCCCTCAACCAGTGACCCTTCAAAACTAGGTTATCATGCAATCAGTGAGTGATCCTTCATTCTCCTGGTTTTCCCTGCATCCAAACATATTGGAAATACACAATACAATGATAACACATCTTTCACAATCCCCCTTCCCTCAAGGAACACTATCAACCATCCCTTCCATGTAGAATTTCACTATTTATGAGTGGATTGTGCAAGAACAGTTAACATTAAACAAGGAGAAAACTCCTCAACACATCTTGGACAAATTGAATTCAATAATAAATGAAACCTAACACCAATGCTATTCCTTCCATAGTTACAGGATACATAGCAGTCGATAATTCACAAGAAATCCATGCATCAAATTTTTATAAGGATATCCTACTAATCAATAGGAATTTTCTTGAGATGACCAATGATTATGCATTTTGATGGCAGTGTGCTAGTTCAAAAGGATAATATAAATTTGAAACAATTTTTTCTAATTTTCTCAAACTATAAATGTGGCTAAAGGGAAAATATTATGTGGAAAGCCCACAAACCAAGCTAGCAAATGATTGTACATCAAATTATTCCTATATTCATTCAAGTATTACTATGCTTTAGCTACCTAACCTTTGAGCTTTATCTAGAGGAATGTGTAGCTTTAAGATAGAGTTACTTCTCGGGCCTTACAATAGGGTGGAATATGATCAAGATTTGTTTAGGCTGTATCTTTGTTAGTCCCATTGTTAGGTTCTTATGGTTCATGGTTTGAATCTATTATGGTTGTGTAAGGGATTTGTAAATGCTTTTTCTAACATAATTATTGGACACCATGATTGGAACAACTAGTTGTTGGCTATTGTACACATGAATCATAACTGTCAATGGTTCTTTGTGTTCAAGAATTCGTTGATCAATCTTTGAGATTTATTGTCCCAACTTTAAAAGAGTGATAAAAGATATAGTGAGTGCTATCTTTTCCAAGTGTTTTGTGGGTGCCATTATCTTCTAGGAGTAATTGCTAGAACCAAATTATGTTCTTTGCCTCTAGTAAATTTTGTAAACACAATCATCTTCTTAGTGAAGGGTTGCTTCCATCCCCATGAGGCACTATTGCATGGTTTCCATTCCCTTGCAGTATAGTGAACCTAATTTAATACAAGTGTGCACTATTTTGGGATCCATAATTTATGGCCCCTACATTGTGGTTGTTAGCCTAAGATAGGCCTACCTTTGCATATAATAAGAGGCCAACATGAAACAAACATCCAGAAGTTAGGGGGTTGTTCCCTGTCCACAATTTATTATCTAACTGCTAAGTAACGATGGGTATATCATGTAATTCATACATAGTGTGTCTCTTTCTTTCTCTCCACATTTCACATTAGGATTATATGCTATAAAATACTAATGAAATCAACTATTGATCAAATCTAATCAAAATTGCAATATAAAGATTAAAATAGATCTTGAAGAAATATGGGAACCATTTTTTACAGATATTTTACAAATGAAGAGAATACTCCCAAGAGGAAATGCTTCAATGTGGAACAATTGAAGGATAATATTTTACTTTTATATGCACATCTACAATATTTTTGATATATTTCTAAGATAACAAAACCATAGAAAGAATAACATATAGAAGAAAGTAAAGAATAATGATCATACTTTGAGATATTGTGGAAACTTAAAGGAAAGAATGCTTGGTGGGGTTATCATGCAATAAGTGAGTGATCCTTCATTCCCCTCTTCCAGTGACCCTTCAAAACTAGGTTATCATGCAATCAGTGAGTGATCCTTCATTCTCTTGGTCTGCCCTGCATCCAAACATATTAGAAATACACAATACAATGATAACAAGTCTTTCAAAATCCCCCTTCCCTCAAGGAACACTATCAACCATCCCTTCCACATAGCATTTAACTATTGTATGAGTGGACTGTGTAGGAATAGTTAACATTAAACAAGGATCAAACTCCTCAACACATCTTGGAAACCATTGAATTTAATAAGAAATGAAACCTAACACCAAAACTATTCTTTCCATTCACTTCTACCAAGAATAAAACATTTAATCCATTCAAAATTACATATAATCATTAGACAGTTACATTTCCTGATTGTGTAGAGGAACAGTCACAACCAAAATGATCAAAACTACTTTCACCCTTGCACAAGCTATTCCAAACTTCAAGTAAAATGAGAAATATGCTATATCAAATCATTCATATTCATAGTAACCATTCAAAGGATCATTTTGTCAATGAACCCTATGATTGTACCCCTACAACAGAGAAAGGAAACCTCAAAATAGAGAAAGAAAACTTAGTAAAACTAGTCTATGCCACTACTTGTGAGGGAAAATTAGTCACGACATCAAGTATCATCTCATCATGGTCTATTCACCATGTTTCAACACCCCATTCACTCTTATATATTCAACTTACACCATTCTTCTTCTCCAGGACTCAAAGGCTTGAAACAATATATGTGGTAAAAATTAATGAAATACTAAAGATGACCTGCTATTTGTCAGAAAAATATTCATTGTCCCCCACAAAAAAACTAAGTAATAACTACTCTACCCTTAATTTTTTTAACAATGCACCATATTAGATAAAGTAGGTTCTATCACACATGACATGAACTCTCTTCAAACTCACAATACATTGCATGTGTAGTACAAAACTCATGAGATTCTAAAGAAGGCCTCACTCTTAATGAGTTATAAACATGCCATTGTTTCAGTTTTGCTTGCGAGTTATGATAATTTTTGTAAACATACCATTGGTTCAGTTTAGTGTATTCATTTTTGTTAGACAAATCTTCATTGTCTTCTGATTGTCTTCTTTATATACTAGCATGTATTAATTGGCTAACAAATAAAGAAGCATTTAGAAAATCAGAAGACAATGAAGATAATTTTAAATGCATCTAACACAATTTTTTTTACAAAACTGAACCAATGACATGTTTACAAAAAAGAAATAGAGTGATAATAATATGCTAAAAAATTGTATTATGTTTAATACACACCAAAGGACCAGTCTCAACAATTCTTAAACATACTTTATCTGATATGATGAAAATCACACATTTTTTTGTGGTAAGGGGAAGATTTGGTTGATTAAGATGAGAAGAAAAACACAATTCATTAGTTAAATTTTTCAATTTCATGTATTTTTTCTCCTATTTATCAGGTGCATGAGTTGAAGGTTGAATGTAAGAGTCTTATAATGTTGTGTTACCTTTAGATCTTTAGTTTTTGATACTACTATGATGATCTTTCTCAACAAGTATTTTATTCTATTGTTGTTTTTTGAATAACATATTGGGGAAATACAAAATTGTGTACTTCTACAAGATAGTGAACACAAAATTGATGCATCAAACAAGACTTGATCAAGTTGCAGGTGGAACATGCACTCAAATAGTAAGTAATGTAGAATAACAAAATAACCAATCTATAGTGTCTACATTTTTTTATTTTTTGAGATTACATCCATGTTCTATATTTACAGAATGGTTCAAAATTGAAATTTACAATTCGATAAAAGTATTGACCGGTGTTGTTCCCTGCACCCTCAAAAAGTGTTAGATAGGCATATTTTTCATTTTAAGATTAAAGATAAAGGCCCCCTTTTTTATGCGTGCACACACACACACACAACATATACAACCTTCACCGTGCAGATTTGCCTAAGCACTAGTGGGACCTTATACCCTGCAACAAATGTATTATTGTGAAAATCATCACAAGTCCATTTGTTGTCGGGTCTAGCTCCCAGTAGTGCTTGGTCAAATTTGATGCATTGTAGGGATAATATTTTGTGTATAATATATATGATATTTTTTATTTTTTTTGATCAGTAAACGGTCGAAGCCATAATATTTTTTATTATTATTATAAAATAGAATTTACATGTCCTCCATTCAAATGGGCACTGGTAGGAAAGAATGGGAAAGAAAACCTCCAGTCTTGCCCGAGACAAATGTCCAAAAATACAAAATTCCAAAGGCATACCCCTGCTTCGTATCCCTATACCTAGAGATAATTATTGAGTTCTAACCATATAATTACAATTTTGCAGAGACTGAATTTTCCTTTCCAAGGCCCTCCTAGGGTCAGATATACAAAGTTTCCAAGGGGCATACCCCTAACATAAAAAGCCTTATGCCTCTAGAGCCTTACAATTCAAATTTACAATAGATTACAAAAGAATTAATCCCAAGTCTTGAGCCACTCCTATCTGAACAGTAAATAATCCTTTGACCTGGAAAGGCAGCATAAAACCATCCAAAAAACTAAAGTAGCGAGGAGCTTGTTAGCCTGGTTAGTAATAATTTCAAAATAACAATTTGAATAGTTATTCTACTAACAGAGCTTGTAAAATACATTATGAGTCTAACTTAGGGTATTTATAACATAACTAGGTTTCCACTAAGCTAATATATATGATATTTTATTTTGATTTACAAACTACTATATTATTTGAATATCTTTCTTTCTTGCCACAATAAGAAAGAGTTTGAGGTGGAAGACTACAATAACAAAAGTGTTTCAATTTGGTATACTATACTACAATATCATTTCATAACTAAGTTTTCAATTTCTATATATAATTAGGTTATAGATAATCTAAGTGAAGAAGGATCATGTCAGACAATCCAAGTGAAGAAGGTAATGGGGATACAATCAATAGATTGTGGTCGAACTTTAAAAGAAATGGCGATGGAAAATGTTATTGTCCCTGCAATATTTGTAAGGGCTTAAACACTAGAAGATTGCTAATCAAAATAGCTAAGAGACATTGTAGGGATAATGGTCACATTGAAGGAGGGTTTGATTATCATGAATTGGTAAGTTTTTCATTATATTTATTTAACAATTAATATATATATGAAATACACTTGATGATGAGATCATTATCATGGTTTATTTGTGTTCATCATTTTTATATAGGTCGACCTCCCCAGGGGAGTACGTGATATGGACCATGGAGGTGTGAATATGGAGAATATGGCTTTGGAAGTGGAGGATCATGGAGGTGTGAATATTAAAGCTGAAGATTATGATCCCATGGAAGATGATAATGATGCGCCAAATGATGGTACTAATACATTGATCCATGACACATTTGGTATTGGCACAACTGATGATGATGATCAGGATGATGTTGATGTCATCTGTGATATACCTCTACTTGAGAAGGCATCCATGCCCCTTTACGAAGGCTCCCAAACAACTCTTCTCTCTATTGTATTGTTGTTGTTGAACTTGAAGGTTATGAATGGTTTATCCAACACAACAATATCATGTATGCTAAGGTATGTCATATATGTCATTATAATAATTAAATGGTGAAACATGTACCATAAATATTGTTAATATTAACAACTTATATATTTTTTTATAGATTGATAGGTGAGTTTTTGTTACCACCATCGAATATTCTCCCTCGCTCATACCGAGAATTATGTACCACTATGAAATATATTAGAATAGAGTATCAAGCAATAGATGCTTGTCCCAATGATCATATTATTTATCATAAAGAACATGAATTTGCAATAGAATGCCCTGAATGTCATACGAGTAGATATCAAATAGATCAAATAATTAAAAAGGTGGCTCATAAGGTTCTTCATTACATCCCCATTATACCACGTTTGCAAAGATTATTCAGGTGTAGTAGCTTGGCACAATTTATGGATTACCATGCACGCAATAGGAGTCAAGATGACATTATTCGAATGCCTACGAATGGTTCTGTATTTAAGGACATAGAGGAAAAGTGGCTGCACTTTATTGAAGAGCCTCGAAATCTCAAGCTTCCAGTGGCAACGAATGGTGTCAATCCATTTGGAGAGCTAAGATCTGTTTACTCCATTTGGCCTATTTTTGTCATCAATAATAACATTCCTCCATGGATGTCAATAAAGAGGGAGCACATTATGTTGGCAATGATTGTTCCAGGTATTTGATCATTTAATAGTTATCTGCATGTAATTATAAATCTTGCAGTAAAATGGTCACAATAATTATTTAATGTTGTTGTTCATTCAACTAGGTAAATATCAAGTTAAAGATATGAATGTATGTATTGAGCCTCTCATCGACGAGTTGGTGGAGTTATGGAAATGTGTCACTATGTATGAAATCTCTAGACCAATAGGAGATAGACAATTTTAATTCCATGCAATGCTTGTATGGACAATACATGATGTCCTAGGGTGAACACATTTTTCTGGTATGTTATGGTGAATTCAAGTTGCACATGATACTTTGAATCGCGTAGATACAAATGATGTCACTCTCATTAGGGTGCAAGTACATACTATGTACCATTAAATAATTGAGTTTTTTTGCCAACCACATTTAGAGAGTCTCCTCACCATCCACCTCATCTCCATCATCATCTTCTAATGAAATTTATTAATGTAGTCCTTTCTAATTATTGGTTAACTTTAAATAATAACACAAGACCACAATATGGAGAAACCACGTAGAGGGGACAACGATGATCATGCATGCACTTCTTCCCAGCAGGTAAACCTCTTTGTTATTGTACTATAAATTAGATAGAAGCAAAATGTTAAATAATTTTTTTTAATATATTCTTTTCATCACTGTTTCAGATTAATTCTAATAGTGTTAGTAATATTGTTGTCATAGACAGGTGGTCAGTAGAGAAAGGGAAAGGAACCCACAGTCCCTAAAGAGGAGTCCTTTGACGAGGACCTAGTTGTTGATTTGTCTACTTGTGATGATCCAGCCTCTACAATTAAAAAATGCCTCCACAAAATTAGAAAAAGATTGGTTGAATTGGCATCTATATTCCCTCCAACTCTTGAGTCACAAAAGAGGGCAACTAAACTAATGCACCTATCTCAAAATTACATAGTAAGTATTAATGTAATTTTTAATTATAACAAAAGTTCAATTATAGTTTTTATGTTATAGTAGTCTTTTATGTCATTAAAAAATAAGCGGATGTGTTGCTTTTACAACTTTTTTTAGCATAATTTTGATCCTCACGGCCATGATGAGGGTACTGCAGCTGGTTCAGGTAGATCGCATGTTGGACTATATTTTTTTTACTCTAACAATATTGTCCATGCTAATCACTAGTTTTATTATGCTCTAACAATCTTATTCTTCAGCACGTGTCAATGATCATTTACTATCACTGCCTCATATGATGGCAGGCTCAGATGTACTACATCCTACAATGTTGGCAACAAGTAGCATGGCCACAGACACCATGGCACCACCTACTCATACATAGATTTTATTTTCTCTATCATTATATATATGTTTATTTCCCTTGAAGTGTTCTTTCTTAGGGCCATTTCATAATGGATTCAATTTATGCAACAGGGGATGCAACACTTGATGGTGATTTTCCTAGATGTATTAGTATTCCTAGTACATGAACGGTGAAGGATTGCATATTTCTTGTGAGCGATGAAGAAGGAGTTCCCTTGAAAATAGAAAAAATTCTAGGTACTTTAAAGATTGGACCTTTCTTTTACTATACAATCGTATGTTAATTAAACCTTGCATTCAATATGAGAAGCTTACATCTATTGTATTCTTATTTTATACTATTATATCCTTCAACTAATGATCCCATGACTATTTTGTAGGGAATGATATTTTTTATGGTAAACTTAATGACGCGTGTTTGCAGATATTCAGGACCACCATCTATACATGGTGGAACATCGTATCCAAACTAAAACCCCAATCCACTATTTTGATTTCATATCATTGCTAGGATAGTTATCATTACATCCATTTTTGAATCTAACACTTTTTTCTTTCTTAAAAGGTGGAAAACCCAAAATAAAAAGTTAAAGGATGATCTTGTAGAGAGTATGACAAACTTTTTTGGACCTTGTGCATTTGAGAAGGGTAAGCTCCTTCAAAAATTTAGGTTATGTTTGAGGTATAATAGGGACCAGTACTGTAATACCCCAAAAATGGGCTATAGGTTCATTAACCTCCTACATCCTCAAATCAAACGAAATCGACATCAAATTCCTAACCTAAGGCACATCTGCACATCATCGAATCCTAATTGATTATCCTAAATTCTGCATCGGGGAATATTCCTTGAATATTCCTAATTTATCATAATTATCTTTAATTGAATATTATTTGGTGATAAATATCATTATTTATCCTAAAGTTGATTAATTGAATATGATGAATATTTAATTAATTAAGTTTGATTATGCCACTTAATTATTTAATTAAATTTAAGTCTATTTATTCCTAATTATATTATTTAATTTTGATAATAAATCAAAATCTCCTACGAATAATTGATTAAATATTTATTTAATGGATTAAATCTCACTTGTCAATATTTAATAATATAGTTTTGAATAACAGTTTGATTTAATAATTGATTAACCCATAAATCAATTATTTTAATTCAAAATCAGTTAAGTTGAAAATAAATCACTTTATTTATTAAATTATTTCATATTAAAACATGCACAATAAAAAAGAAGTCAACTTTAAATCAATTTTCAATTTCAATTTGTTAACTTTCTAAACTCAACATCTGATGATGAGTTGAAAAAGAGAACTAAAACTCTATTTTGAGATAAAAACTGCTTTTTGCATGATTTTATGAGTTTATTTATTCTTAATTTCTTGTTAACTCAAAAATCAACTTGAGTTTATCAAGAGTGATTTATGGCTTTTCTCAATGCATCCTCAAGCCCTGGATTTCTATAAAATCAAGGTTCAGCTCTTCACAAACACATCTCTCGAATTTGCATAATTACTCTAGAGAACTGGCATTTGAGGAATCAAGCACGTGCGATAGGCGATTTGTGAGATCATTCATTATTTTTCATAGCATAGTATTCATTTTAATATCATAGCATATCATTGATTAGATCATTTTGTATATCAATTTCATTCATCTAGATTAGATTCATATCCATTTTTTCATCTTATTGCATCAAAAATCCAAAAAAAAGAGATTAATTTGCATTCATATTTCATTACTTTCATCATTTAAATCCTTCGTTTAGGTGTTGCATTGTCACTAATCTCGATCTAATATGAGAATACCATACTCGCACCTACTAGAAGGCAGTAAATCACCTGGTTAGCTTAGTTTCATTTATTTGCAGATTTCAATTTTGCTAACCTCTAATATTTTACTGAAGTGTTGTGTCCACAGCTAGGTACAATTTTCACACACACAAGTATATGTGTACATTAACCAAAAACCTGAATTACCAGCGCCCCCCTTGCATTCCTGATTTAGAGTGGAAATCTCTTATTCTGGATGCGAATGAGAAAATTGAAATTAAAAAAAGAAATACACCACCAAAGAACATAAGAAGGTATGTGATACTATTAAGAATGTAATTGTGTACTAAATACTCTTCATATTTATATGAACTAACATATTTCAATCTCTTCATAGATTGCCTGACACATCAAAGGCAGCAAAGGCAAGACTACAAAAGCACGAGCAACACAAGCTAGGCTTTGGCAGTTATTTGAAACTTGCTACACGAGTTGTAAGTGTTAATATTGTCAGAATTGAATGAGGAAAAATAAAATCTGTGGATGGCTTTTAACACTGAAAATAATTCTTTGATCTTTATAATATTTATTTATAATTTGAAATCTTTTTTTGTTTTGATGAAACAATAAAATAAAATTTGACGATACCAAGAAAAAATGCAGGGCATGGAGTTCAATGCAAGTCTCACAGAAGAGGACAAGAGAATTGGCTTCCAACAAGGCTATAAAGACATGGCAGAAAGAATAAGAAGTGCACAAGGTTCTACTGATGGATCCATCGTGGTAAGTAAGCTAAATAGATGATATTTCAAATTTAATTATTTACCAATTAGTTTATTTGATGTTAAGTTCCGACATAAAGTGAGTAAATTTGTTTTAAGTAAGAAAACAATGATAACATGAATGCGTATGAAATTGAAATGCAGCTTACCGATTCCAGTACACAACCTGTGTGTGTTGATGACAATGTGGATGTGCATTAGAGTAATACAAATAAACATCTTAAATTGATTGGTGTAGTAATATAAATTTAATTGCAATTGGTGTTTGGATTAATGTAACAATTTGTATTGTAGCTGTAGAGACTGTAGAGGCCACTGTTAATGAGCAGGTTGAGGTTGAGGCTGAGGCCAGACAAACTGACCTTGATGTAGATGATGTGACTAGATTAGGTAAAGAGTTATACGATTATGGCATGTAAAGTACTGAAATACTTTAAAATGTTTTTAATGTTTTTAATTATAATAAAATATTTTTAATTTAACCTTTTTATATGTTATTGCAGATGACCCCCCTTTGCATCAATAGAGAACTAGGCATGCATTGAGATCTAATGAGAGGGTAGATGATCATCGTGATGATATCGATAGTCCTCTTAATGAATACTTCTTAAAAACTAGAAATCAAAAGAAAAAAAAGAAATGATTGTCATCTATGCACCTTAATTGATAATGAATGATTTTTATATGCCAATGAATTTTAATTATGTGGTATTGAATGTTCATAAATTTTATAATGTGTTAATGAATGTTATCATGTGATAATTAATGAATGTCACATTTTATTAATGTGTTAATGAATGTTATCATGTGATAATTAATGAATGTTACATTTTATTAAAGGATGAAATAATGAATGAATGTTAGATGTTAATGGGGAGTTTATAGTGATGTTAGGGGGGAGGGGGGGTAGGGCCAAATGAGCTTCCACCTTCACGTGGTTGGCCCTATTTAGTACAGAATATAAAACTATTCTTGAAACAAAGTGAAGCTCAATAAGATTGTTCCTTATATAGGGTCACAAGTGTAGCCTTTATCCCACTCTCAACATTGCAAGGATTCAAGTGGTGTTCTGAGATTGGTTTCTCCATCTCCCACTGACATCTTGTCTTTCTCCTAAGAACTCTCACTGAGCTCTAATACATGGAAGAGCAAAAGATGTCCCTTACAGGCTACACATATATAATATGGTAGATCTAGGGAACAAATATACTACAACATAGAATGAGTCAACTTGAATCTATAGTTTCTTCATTCACAATGAAAATTCAAATTACAAGCCATATTTTAGATTTAATATTCATATTCATCTTCATCACGATCATAGCCATCATGGTCAACATTTGGTTCAACTTCATTTGAACCACACTCCATGTCAGGTACCATTATAAGGCATGGAGTGTGGTCATACCCATGTTACCATAATAATGAGTTAGCCTATAAAATTATGAATAAAATACCTCGTGTATCATATTTATAATACTGCAGGTGCACCCGGGATTGGCCCAAGCACCCAAGGTCCTACCAAAGAAACCCAAGTCGAACCCAGAGAAGAACAAAAGTAGAACCGGAACCCAGCCTCAAACAAAGAACCAAATAACTTGGCTTTTTTCTAATTCAAGTTTATTTCTAAATTCTTCTCCAATTCCAACCTGATTATTCCATATTTTGCTTTCCAATTTTCCTTCTTCCTCACTCCAATTTATGTCATGTTGTTATTTCCTTTTACTAATTGTGCCATTTCAAGGATCACCACCCATGACTTGGTTAAGATGATGAATTTTGTCAATTCCTTTATTACCAAGGAATCACTGCTCGCCATTAATGAATATTAATGATCATTGTTTCCTAAGGGTAATCGTTGTTTGTGTATGCTGATCACCTAAATCTTTGGCTATTATTTTCATGCTGTGAGGTTTGTTAGAAGTGGGGGCATGACATGCTATTAGGAATAAGGTGTCTCAACCTTGTATATTTCCTTACATTTATTATTTGCTAAATGTTGGCACTTTGGACAATGTGTAAGGTGATCATGACTAAAATGGTTATGATGGATTCCTATGACAGTCATTAATATTTGTAAGAGCTAATTGTGAAAGATTCGATGATGGGTGAAGACATGTAAGACATGTGGCAACAGATAAAGTTGAGTACTGTACACTCTTCTACAATCGTAAAAACTTTTTCGGGTTCCTATTTTCTCAGAGAATGGTAAAACCCTAATACAAATGTTCTTTGGAAGTTACCCTAAAAATGGAAGCGCATGATATAAGAATTTTTTTTAGGGTTGAAAATTTTGATGAGAAGTGAGTGTATTGTTGGAACATTTTATGCTGCCGGATTTGTTTTCAAGTGTTCATGATCTCCTGAAAGAACTTGCATTGCAAGTGTATTGTAAATTGTAACAGTTTTGATTAATACATTGTGCAGGTTTTGGAGTGCTGGGGTTTTTACCGAAAGGTTTTCCCCAGGGTATATCATTGTGTCATTCTCTTTTTCATGTATTCATGTTATTACAACAACATCTAAGTTAATTGTATTAACATTCTATAATTGATAAGGGTTAAATCTAAATTTGCACGGTCCTCTGCTTCAGAGTTTAGTGTAGGGAACTATTTTCCACTCACTTAGTTTCCTTTCACATGCTGGTTGGATTATAGCATATTGACACTTACACCATGAAGAAGACAAATGATTAAACAAAAAGAGAGGACCAACTGAACCATCTTGTGGTTAGTCTATATCACATTGAGAAACAACGTCAAGACTTGAGAATCAAAAAAATCAAAATTTTCTTCAAGATCATGAATGATCAACAAAATTCCATCAGAAAACAAAACACTAATCTATATTATCATTAAGCCATAAAATATATCTTTAAAGTTTAGAAGCATCACAAAAACTTTCAAGAAACATAGTACTATCCAAAATGAATACCCTCCAAATGATTATGATTATGTTGATGTTGATGTCTATAATTTATGTCTAATGATTATGATGATGTTGATGTTGATGTCTATGACTTATTTCACTTACTGAAGCTTGCCTAGACTGAATTTTGAATTGCCAAGCTAGAGAACACTTTCAAAGTTTAGGGTTTGTTCTACATGATACTCTTAGTTACAGCTCAAATGAAACTCAACATATTTTTGATGCTGGGAAACCTACTACAAAAACTCATCTGCAGGTGAAATTTCATGCTATGAATCTCGACATTGTTAATGTTATTACTTTTCCTCACGTTTCATTTTTGTGAAAATGTTTCTTGGCACTATCTTCTTTTTCAATTCCTATATTTGCATCTTTTTAGATCATTAACTTAAGCATTACATGTCTTTGTTCAAAGTTTATTCTAACACTATCTTATATCTTATTCTTATTACAATGTTCTTTGTTGTGGGACATGAGTTCAATCTTCATTGTCTTCATTGTGGGGGACAGAGAAGATTTCTCTGACAAATAGCAGGTCTTCTTTAGTATCTTATAATAACATGCTAAACTGATAAAGGTGTTATGGGCATTTAATCTGCAATTACTAATAGATTAAGCATATTATTACTATGCTTAATGTTCCATTTAAATGTATTTAACACAAAAAAACAAATTTACAAAACTGAACCAATGACATGTTTACAACAAAGATGTGTTGAGGAGTTTTATCCTTGTTTAATTTTAACTATTCCTGCACAATCCACTCATACAACAATGAAATGCTATGTGGAAGGGATGGTTCATAGTTTTCCTTGAGGGAAGGGGGATCGTGAAAGACTTGTTATCATTGTATTGTATATTTCCAATATGTTTGGATGTAGGGCAGACTAGAAGAATGAAGGATCACTCACTGATTGCACGATAACCTGGGTTTGAAGGGTGACTGGTTGAGGGGACAGTCAAGGTCTAGATGATTGGGCCATTGGAGGACCCTATTTCTTTGTATTAATTTCTATTCCAATTGGATGCATGGATTTCTTATGAATTATCGGTTGCTATGTATCTTGCAACTGCATTCGTAAA
This sequence comes from Chamaecyparis obtusa, assembly GCA_027943335.1. Taxonomy (NCBI): domain Eukaryota; kingdom Viridiplantae; phylum Streptophyta; class Pinopsida; order Cupressales; family Cupressaceae; genus Chamaecyparis; species Chamaecyparis obtusa. The sequence goes on along the minus strand of BSBK01001189.1, from coordinate 486,494 downwards.
TCTACATATACTTCTCTAGGGTTGTAAGCCACTTAGAGATCAAAATAGAGAAACTAAATCAAAATTGTTCTTTGTCCTATTTTCTTTTAACAAAGTCTCAACTATCAATGATACAATACATTTGATTCCCTAAGCTATCAATACAAATGATGCCTAGCTAGAAGCTCATGGGCTGTCCATTTGATAACCACAGTCAACATTTCAAAAAAATGGATATCCTTGAGCACAAACACCAATAACATCAAATAATAGAGTTAAAGCACAGGCTAGGGAATGACACTAGTAGAATGTGGTCATTTCAGTGAGCATCTCAACAATATACAATGGCATCATTAAATGTGCCAGTAATATCAAGAAACGTGAATCCAAACATTTGAAAACCAATGGTATGTTTACAAAAAAGGTCTAATAGAACTCCCAACAATTCTTAAACATACTTTATCTAATATGATGAATTATTAAACAATTGAGGTTGGAGTAGACATAGTTATCACACTTTTTTTTTTGTGTGGTACAAGGAAGATTTGGCTAGGTCAAATCTTCCTTCGTGCTAGCAATCTACAGAATTAGACCTTTATTAACAATTGATCATATCAGATAACCAGTATGTTTAAGAATTGTTGGGACTGGTCCTTTGGTATGTATTAAATAGAATAAATTTTTTAGCATATTATTATCATTCTATTTATTTGTTGTAAACATGCCACTGGTTCATTTTTGTAACTTCATTGTTGTATGAGTGGATTGTGCAGGAACAAATAACATTAAACAAGGAGCAAATCCTCAACCCATCTTGGAAACCATTGAATTCAATAATAAATGAAACCTAACACCAACACTATTCCTTTGATTCACTTCTACCAATAATAAAGAATTTAATCCATTCAACATTACATATAATCATTAGATAGTTACATTTCCTGACTGTGTTTAGAGGAACAATCACAACCAAAATAATCAAAACTACTTTCACCCTTGCATAAGCTATTCCAAACTTCAAGTAAAATGAGCAATATGCTATATCAAATCATTCATATTCATAGTAACCATTCAAAGGATCATTTTGTCAATGAAACCTCTGACTGTACCCCTGTGACAGAGAAAGGAAACCTCAAAATAGAGAAAGGAAACTTAGTAAAACCAGTCTATGTCATTTTTTGTGAGGGTACAGTCATGATAATGTTAGGAATGGGAACACTGAGAGGGGGGGTGAATTAGTGTTCAATATATTTTATCTTTTTACTTAATCTCAAATTGAACTTAAATACTTAAGTACTGAAATGAACATCCACATAAACATGAAACATGAAACATGAAATCAACACATAACACTAATATGGTTACGGGGAAACCCAAATAGGTTAAAACCCCAGTGGGAATTGACACCCACTAATATTTTGTACTAGTGTTTTATGATCCTTGTTAGAAGATCCTTAACCCTGTTAGGAGTTTCTTTACAATGTATTTAGTATAGTAGAACTTGTCAAGGGTCAGACCTTGTTAGGATTCTTTTATAATAAACCCTATTAGGGGTTTGGACACACTGTCCTAGAGCTCACTGCTCAAATGGTGAAGGCTGCAACCTTCTGATCTCAAATACACACTATATCTACTGGATGAACTGTCATTGTGACACTGCTTGTCAGATTAGTTCCTTTTATGCACTAATGCTTTGACCTCTTGCAAAGCTCTAATATATCTTATCAACTCTTTGCACACTTCTTCTTTGGTTATCTTGACTCTCTATCAACTTCTATTCCAATTACAATGGGTGCATCTTATATTTATATGCGCATACAAAATAAATAACTAGGTCAACCCTTTAACTGATTACATACAAAGCTTCCAATTGAATTGGCTCAAGCATGTTTGCAAATAAACATAATTACATGTTATTAAACTAATTACAATGGGTGCATAGCCTTTACAATATAATAATGTAACCGCAAATCAAAATGCCAACAGTCTGCTACTTGCTCTGTTCTTCTCTGGCACACACTAGCTGTGTAACTTCAACTATATGTAACTTTTTCATACTGAATCTTCTGATCATGTGCTCTTAGAATTAGCATGAATATTATGTTACCAACTTAACTTCTAGGGTGCATACCATAATTCTATTTTATGCACATGCACTGATGCTCTTATCTTCAGGTACTCTGTATACTGTCCAGTCTTCAACACTTAGCCAATTTATGATTTTCTCATCAAGTGCGCTGACTCCAAAACACTATATGAATTTTTTGCCATAATTAAAACACTATAATAAGTCATATACTCTAGTATAGTCAACTTTCCAACAATCTCCCCCTTTGTCATTGATGGCAACAAATGAATATGGCACAATTGCTAATTGATCTCTTATACAAAAACTTCTATCTTATATCTTCCTTATACATATCTATAACTCCATATTCTACACATACTCCCCCTTTGACATTAATGAAAAAGGTGCTTCAAAACTATTTCTACAAATACTTATAGTTTTAGGACATCTGGATATGCTATCTGCAGGTTTTGGATTTCTTTTTTCCAAAATGTGATCAATGAATTAACAATCTAGAGATGGGCGCATAGTGCATATTGTAGCTTTTCCATCTTCTCCAAATTTGTGTTAGGACCTTGATCATATGTCACCATGGTGGCATTGATGATATTCTGATTGAGTATATCTAGTGAGGGCGCAAGAGCATTCCTTAGCTGAGTCTGCCTAGCCCTTATTTTTGACATCTCCTTTTCTGCCTTTTCAATCTTATCAATCTTCCCTTGATATACATTTCTGCACATGTTTACATCAGTGGAGGGGTCTTATACTGATTTCTTTACACTTTCTATCATTGTTTCTACCTCTTGTATCTTCTTGAGATGATAATCAATGAGCTTGTCTTGATCCATACAGTCAGCAATAATTTTTCTGCCCTTTGCTACAAATTCCTTTAAAGTTGCTTGTCCAACTTTGAGTGAACTGAGGTCAAGTGAGAAGTTACTGACCAATTAACTTAGCCTTTTCTTCATGTACTTCTCTTCTACAACTTGAGATGCAGATTCTTCCAAGCTGGCAAAACTAGTCTTAAAGGCTATGAGGGTGTTGCTAACATCATCAACTATACTGACCTTGGGCACTTTCTTGTCTGAAGACAACAGGTTGTTCAATGTGTTCATTGACTCAACAAATAGGGGATTCCTCATTACTTGTTTCTCCTTTGCCTTCTCCATAGCTAAGACACTAATCTTGATCAGGTCTTCTTCTCCCCATGAATCCAAAATGGTTGTGTCAAGTGTCAAACTTGACAATAATGATGTTGGGGGAGTGATTGGAGTGCTATCCATCACTTCTAGTTTTAATTTTCTTAGTATTTTGACTGATGGTTCATCTATTGTTTCATTTCATTTTTCTTTTTCTTTTTCTATTTATATTTCTTTTCCTTCATCTTTCTTTTCTTCTTCTTTTTCTATTTCTTTTTCTTTATCTTTCTTTTCTTCTTCCAAATTTTCCATATCTTCAATCAGTATTTCTTGTAGATTGGGAGAAGTGTTACTACATAAAATTTCAGCTTCTTATGTACTCACAAAAGCTTCTTCAAACTTGTCTAGGTCTTTATCCGTGGCCGCCATGGCTATCTCTACATTATCAATGATAATGGCGCTATCCTTTAGTGACTCTGTCATGGGCATAGACTTATCTGCCTCTGTTTGTGTTTCAAGTGCAGGTGCTGAGTCCTGGGGACCTATCATTGATGCATTAGTGGGCTCTACCACCTTGAATTCCTTTGAGGGAACTTGAGTATGGGTGCAATAGGAGGGAACATGTACCTATTCATGAATACCTTCTCAAATGCTTTCTTTGTTTCCTTAGCTACCAAATCATAGTTCTTATCCATAATGTTCAATGTTCTTGTCTTGGTTCTGAGGTGAGGCTTCACTAGATCTAATAGTAGATTTTTCTCCTCTAGATAACATACTAGCAAACTCTCATCTAAGATCTTCTCTCTTATTCTTAGATCTTCTTCAATGGCTTGTCTTTTTAGGAACTCCAAGATGTTCCACACATTATCAAGAATCATAGTTTTCAGTTCTAAGACTATTTTCTTGAACTTCAACATATGTTTGACAATCATTCCATGAATCTCCAACTTTTCAATTTCACTATACTTCTCATAGAACTTTCCTACTTGATCTATCTGCCTTAATCAACTATACTTTTACTCAATACTTGAAGACTGGGTCTAAAGCCTACCTCTGGAGGTGCTTGAGTATTCTTCCTACTTCTTGTTGCTTGTGAGGATGGATGACTAGTGCTAACCTCTTTCTTCCTCTTAGGAATTATGTTATACTTAGGAGGAGTAGTAAGGTTAATGGTTTCTTTGGGCGCAGAAGGGGTGTCATCTGTTTTACCCTTCAAATCATCAGATTTATCAATTTTTACCTTTTTCATCTTTGGATCATCAGACTCTGTCTTTTCTACAGCTGCGCTCTCTAATTAAAAAGAAATTTTCTCTTCCCTTGCTTTGTCTAAGTCTTCTTGTGATACACCATGGATTCTCAAGATCTTTGAAGTAACCTTGGCAAATTTTCTTTTTGTTGTTGCGCTATTTAGAACAACATCAACTTCTCTAGTTTTCTCTTTATAGGTTCCCCATCCAGGTTCATTAGGATCTTTAGGGGTAGATAGAAATAATTGTGCATATGATTCTAGGACTTGTTCATCAACCTCATATCCAAGTGGATGGATCCACTTTATTCTTGGCTCAACTGCTTCCATACAAGTTACATTAGTTTCTACCATAAAGAAAATGCTATCCTTGTATTTCTCAACAATACTCTCTAGTATTCTGTACCTCATCTACATTTTAGCCTTGAATGTCTTCAATTCTAGTGTCATGTAATCTCTTAGTGTGCTCTCAGTAGATGCCTTCAAGGATATCTATGGCATAGTAGGAATAGTCTTGTCTAGGTATAAATTTGACACTTTTCCAACAATATTGAAGTACATATATATGATTAGGGACCCAAACCTAAATATCTTGGTCTTGTCATGCTTGATGGCCTTAATGTTGTCTATTAGTTGTGTGTTCAAGATCACACACAAATTAAACTCTCCATTCTCTCTCACAAGTCTTATTGCTGCAAGAATTGTGGCCACAGACACACTGTTCACCCTGCTGGTGTGTTGGAACCTGTATCCTAGTATCATGGACATCAATTTGATGTCATCTTGCTCAATAGGCTCTATAGTCATTCCACACCTATCACTTCTTGACTTGCATGTTTGTTCAACAAGTTTTCTTACATCCTTTCCCATTGGAAGAACGATGCTTGTCCTTGAGAGGCCTATCAACTTATGAATTAGGTCTCCTGTAATCCTAACTGACACTTCACCTATCCAAAATAGGTCATCATGGATCCTGCTGAGTGGGATCTTGATCCATTCCAATTCGTAGAACTCATATGCCGTAGCATACTGCACTATAGGGTGATTATTCCAATGTGCATACTCATCCATGAAGGTTTTATCAAGTTTCATCATTTTTTCCATGTGCACCCTTATTTTGTCTAATCCTACTAATTCTTTATTACAATATATGTATGCCCTAATGTCTTTGACATGCATAACACCCATAGGTGTGCGGGAGAATGCCCCTTCTAGGTCATCTAGTGTGGATTTGAATGGGTGCTTCTTAAATACATATCTTTTCTTCTCTACAACATCAAATACAATAGGAGTAGCCATCACTTACTTGTATATCACTTTCCAAATGATCTTAAAGACTTTTGAATTGGCGCGATGATCTAGGGTTTCTGCAACTGATCAAATACATAGTAAATCACTTGATGAATCAATCTACAATCCTTCACAATCAAATGCTAGGGCTCTTTTATTCTCCAATTTCTCTGAATTCAAATGCAATGAGAGATCTACAAACTTCTGTGTACTTTAAAGTAGGAATTTTGCCATTAATGCTTGTTGCATAAACTAGCCTGCCACTAAAAATTTATAACTTTCATTTTGCAAACAATCAGCTAGTGCACTCTTGCACATAGGTTTGTCTAGTCTCCAAATGGTTAAGTCCAAAGGTGCATACTCTGATAGTGAGTATACCATCCACGTAGGGGTCTAGAGCTAAATTATCTCCCCCTATGACCCTGAGGGCCATTCATCTTGATGTAGAGGGTGTGTCCACTATGAATACATCCAATACTTTCTTATCAACCTTATCCTTCTTTACCTCTGACCAAATCATGCTCGCATCCTCTGAAGCTTTCACAAACTTGACTTCTCCTTTGGTATCCAATACTGGTTCTTCAAGCTTTTTAGGGCTTTCCTGATCTTGCATCCTTGATCTACAAAACTTTGAGATGTGTCTAGCCTTGTTACAAGAGTGAAAAATGACTGGGGGTCTTATATTCCTTGGCACATTGACATGGGTTACCATTTTACATTGTCTTGCTGAGTGACCATTATAGTTACACATCTGACATGTAACATTCTGGGAACTCCTAATATTTAGCTGATTCTGATTTCTCTTGTTATGCCGAGTCTTATTCTTCTGACTTGTCTTACAATTCATAGCTCTATGACCAAATTTATTGCATGAATAATAATAACCATTAAAAGGTCTTACCTCTGTACAGTTCCTTGCTATGTGTCCATGTTTATTACATGCATAACAAGTTCGGTCTACTAGATTGTGCTCATCCTTAGGTGGTTCAACATTGTCTTTAGTTTGATCTTTTATCTTCTTAGTATCTGTAGAGTCTTCTGGTGCTTTCATCTTTGCTCGCATGTTGTCAATCTAGTTTTGTAGTTCATTGTATCCAATACAACTAGTGTCTCCTTTAAGTCTTCTTACATATAACTGAGATTCTATCAAATCAAAACTGGTGTGCAATTTATCAATGTGACTCTTTGCCTCTTTCAATCTAGATTCCAAGCTTTCTTTGCTGTTGCTTAGTTCCAAAATTTCCATGTTTTCTTGCCTCAATTCTTCATTTAGTTGAAGGTTTTCTTTTATCTGTTCATCATAGACATCTTGATTGTTGGTTAGCTTATCATCCAATTATTCATTCAGTTCTTCTAGGGATGAATTTTATTCATTCAGTTTCTTGATCATTATCCCTAATTCACTTGTAGAGCATTCTTTCAAATATTTTCTTAGCCTTTTGATGACTACTTGAGCATCACTAACTTTTTATTTTTGGTTCCTCAATTTCTTTTTCAGATCATCCAGGTCTTCAAGAGCAGCCTCAAGATTTATTTTCAGATGTTTCATTTCTGCTTTGTCCATGATCTCCTCAAGTGGTTAAACTTCTATGCTGAGGACTAGAGCTCTGATACCAATTATTAGGAATGGGAATACTGAGAGGGGGGGGGGGGGTGAATCAATGTTCACTATATTTTATCTTTTTACTTAATCTCAAAATGAACTTAAATACTTAAGTACCGAAATGAACATCCACATAAACATGAAACATGAAATCAACACATAACACTAATATGGTTACGGGGAAACCCAAATAGGTAAAAACCCTAGTGGGAATTGACACCCACTAATATTCTATACTAGTGTTTTATGATCCTTGTTAGAAGATCCTTAACCCTGTTAGGAGTTTCTTTACAATATATTTAGTATAGTAGACCTTGTCAAGGGTTGGACCCTATTAGGAGTCTTTTACAATAAACCCTATTAGGAGTGTGGATGCACTATCCTAGAGCTCATTGCTCAAATGGTGAAGGCTGCAACCTTCTGATCTCAGATACATACTATATTTACTAGATGAACTGTCATTGTGACACTGCTTGTCAGATCAGCTCATTTTATGCATTGATGCTTTGACCTCTTGAAAAGCTCTAATATATCTTATCAACTCTTCACACACTTCTACTCTGCTTATCTTGACTCTCTATCAACTTCCATACCAATTACAATGGGCGCGTCTTATATTTATATGCGCATACAAAATAAATAACTAGGTTGGCCCTTTAACATATTACATATAATGCTTCCAATTGAATTGGCTCTTGTGTGTTTAAAAAAAAACATAATTACATGTTAGAAACCTAATCACAGTGGGTGCATATCCTTTACAACATAATAATGTAACCGCAAATCAAAATGCCAACAGTCAGCTGCTTGCTTTGTTCTTCTCTGGCACACACTGGCTCTGTAACTTCAACTGTCTGTAACTTTTTCATACTGAATCTTCTGATCACGTGCTCTTAGAATTATCATGAATATGATGTTACCAACTTAACTTCTAGGGAACATACCATAATTTTGTTGTATGCATGTGCGCTGATGCTCTTATCTTCAGGTACTTTGTACACTATCTAGTCTTCAACACTTAGCCAATTTATGATCTTCTCATCAAGTGCGCTGACTCCAAAACACTATATGACTTTGTTTCCATAATGAAAACACTACAATAAGTCATATACTCTAGTATAGTCAACTTGCCAATAGATAAGTGCCTCTCAAACCTCTCCAAACATGTAAGATTGTATTTAAATACTTTATTGATCTCTTCTAAACATTAACCAAATCAAACCTACATTTGAATCCACACACAATAACCCAAAAATGAAGGGTTTTGTATCCTTTAATGAATCTCAGTTACTGGTAACACATGGACAATCAAACCAGTATTCTCCAAAGAATTCAATAAGTGACTGGATTGTATTTAATACACACCAAAGGACCAGTTGTATGAAATTGTTAATCACATAGCATTTCACTGTTGTATGAGTGGATTGTGTAGGAACAATTAACATTAAACAAGGAGAAAACTCCTCAACACATCTTGGAAACCATTGAATTCAATAATAAATGAAACCTAACACCAACAATATTCCTTCCATTCACTTCTACCAAGAATAAAGCATTTAATCCATTCAACATTACATATAATCATTAGATAGTTACATTTCCTGACTGTGTACTAGAGGAACAGTCACGACCAAAATGATCCTAACATTTGAAAATAGTGAATCAATATCCTTGACCAAAAGCACCAATAACATCAAATAATGGAGATTAAGCACGGCCTAGGGCATGACACCAGTAGAGTGTGGTCATTTCAGAGAGCATTCATGATCAAATAAAATTCAATGCATTTGCAATTTATGGTTGAATATGATGCCAGATGCTCGAAAGATGAAGAAATCACATACCTTCTCTCACACTCATCTTTCACTCCTTTTCTCCCACTCCTTCCCTATCCAATCAAAATAAAAATGATGAGGTCGTTTCACTTTTTTTTTCATAGCCAAATCTTCCTTGTACCACATGAAGAACATGCCATTAGTTCAGTTTTGTAATTTTTTTTTTTGTGTAATTAGTAATTGGCAGATTAAATGCAGATAACACATTTATCAGTTTAAGTAGCATGTTATTATCACATTTGATAAAGTATGTTTAAGAATTGTTGGGACTGGTCCTTTTGCATGTATTAAACATAATAGAATTTTTAGTATATTATTATCATTCTATTTCTTTATTCTAAACATGCCATTGGTTTAGTTTTGTAGATTTGTTTTTTGTGTTAAATGCATTTTTCGTGAGGAGGGGTCTTATTTTTAAGAGATTAATGAAGATTGTGCACCTCAAAAACTAATTCATAAGGTACCAATCATGTTTCCTATTTTCTTATATTTTTGGATTGGTAAATATCCTTATAAGTTTCATGTCCTTTCTTTTGATTACTATGGATGAGATATATATCTTACATTTAACATTCAACTTCTTTACATTTTAGAATATGTAGTGTGTTTTTTGAGGATTTTACCAAATCAACTTTTAACATTAACCAAAAACACCAAATTGATATCTTGCCCTTTCAACTTGACAAAATATTTGCATTTGACCAATAACTACAAGCAACTGAATGATAAATCCACATACCTATATCTTTGTAAAATACTTGGAACATCAAAAAGATGGCTAAGTGGCTCCCGCCATGATTTTTATCTACTGAATATGGGGAAAAAAGCACCAAAAAGAATCGAATAGAAAACATGATTGGTCATTTTAGAGAGCATTCATGATCAAATAAAATGCAATGCCTTCTCTCATGCTCGATCATCTTTCACTCGCTTGCTTTCTCCCACTCCTTTTCTCTACAATCGAAATAAAAATGATTTAGCCATTTCAAAATAGTGAATCAATATCCTTGAGCACAAGCACTAATAACATCAACTATTTTGATTTGTGGGTACCCTAATGTAGGCAAGATTTCTTTTATTAATAAGATTACTTTGCAAGCTTGAAGAAGCAGTATATTTTGGCAAATGAAGAGAGGAAAGATGATGATATTCCTGAGATCATGGATGTACACAATGTTGCAGATAGAATGGGACTACATCTTTCTAGCCTAGCCCTGGATCCTTCAACCATTGGGGTAAGATCTAGACCTAGGCTAAAAAGATATCTTCCTTTCTATTGTGGAATATAGGCTCTACTACTGCAACAACTACAAACTATGATGCATATATCACAATAGCTAAGAAACATAAATGTAGGCATCATGGTCACAATTTTTTGGAGACACAACATAATTGAGTGGTATTCCTAGATGATGCAAAATGACCACTACTTTTCATTGTCTGGGAATACCACTCAATTAAGTTGTGTCTCCAAAAAATTGTGACCATGATGCTTACATTTATGTTTCTTAGTTGTTGTGTCCCAGGACCCCTTATGATCCTTTATGACCCTTTACGATCACTAAGAATACATCTTAGAGGTCTTAAAATGTTGTAAAGAGTCATAAGAGGCTCCTAGGAGGGGCCAGATGAGCTTCCACCTTCACATGGTTTTCTCTGTTAAGTAGAGAATGTTAAACTATTCTTGAAACAAAGAGAGGCTCAATAATTTAAGGTCTCAGTCCACAAAGATGTTGAAAAAATGACGGGAACCAGTGATGGAGAGTTTTTAGATTCTGAGAAGATGTATATGGAGTGGAGGTCAGATTGAGTACCAGTACAAAGATGATGATTCAGTAACCTACATCTATAAAACCTTCACAATTATCCCTTCTTTGGCCTCCACTCATTCCTCTTCTAAAAAATGGTTATCTAGAAAATTTGGATATTGTTTCTCATCCATGCACAAAATGTGCTAGTGATCATATAAAATTACTTTAGGCCTCCAATATTGATGAGCTGCACAAGTGTAAAATGTTTTTGTGAGATTGGGATCAATTTGTACAGTGTACATAAATGCAAGTTGGTGATTATTCTCGACGATCGACAGGTATAAGTCTTCCAGGCCTTACCCAGTAGCTAGGACTAAAGATAACACAACTCAAGAGACCATCATAGTTGGTCTCCTTCTTTGGTCTATATTATTGAAAAAATATTTTACCTTTCATTAGCTCATTAAATCTGGGGATTTAAAAGAATTTAATAGAATATTTTCATGACAATGTATATTATTTAAGTTGATGTTGCACGAATTTATATACTTCACGCACTTGTATACAATGAAGATGGCCATAAAGAAGCATCCTCTCTTGTGGCTTGATTAATGTAGGTCATTGGAGGAGATGCTTCTTTATCGCCGTCCTCATAGTCTACAAGTGTGTGAAGTAGATAAATTTGTGCAATGTCAACTTAAATAATATATGTTGTCATGAAAATATTCTATTAAATTCTTTGAAATCATCGGATTTGATGAGCTAATGAAAGGTAAAACATTTTGTCAATAATATAGACCGAAGAAAGAGACAACCTATGATGGTCTCTTGAACTTTATTATTTTTAATGTGAAGATCCGTCATTTTTTTGACACTTTATAATTTATTTTGACGGTAGTGCTATACATCTGACAACATTTCCCGTTAGAGTATAGGCCAACCCGTCACCTCTTTGACAGATAAAATGTCAAAGAAAATTACTTTTCAACAATTATTGTGACAAGAATGCTATATATTCGATGGGGCTACCTGTCGGAGATATATTGCCATATTGTCGCTCTTCCAATCATCCTAATGTCAGAGATCTATAGTTTTCAATAGACTGGAGCGACAGTAATGCTATGTCACCAATGGGTTTATTTGTTAGATGTTGGCTGCAGATCTATTGCTATTCCAATAGTTATAACATCAGAAAGTATTTCTTTTCGACAGTTAATTACGACAGCCGTTGTATATCTCTGATACGTCTTCTTGTCAGGATTCTGATAGATGGACCATAGGAAATGCCATAACAAAGCTGGTATTCATGTGCAAGTTTTTGATGGAATTGGGTGTTGGTAAACCAATGAATATCTCTTCCATCGCAATTTCCAACACAAAAATGGAGACAAACACATATGTTGAAATGATGATAAATGGGCGTTGCAAATCCGACAAATGGCCATAGGAATTTGACCTCAAATGTACTAGTGTGGTATTGGCATTTATATATTTCCTTTTATGATCCAACTTAAATATTGTGGCATGACATTTTCATGATCACTCCTTACATGAGAAATTGTTGATAAACATAGGCAACAATTTTTTTGAATTTTTTTATTCATTGGCATAATAGTTTCATAATTAATATGACTGGCAATAGTTTTATTGATAATACTGAAAGAACCTGTAGTACTCCCCATGTCATCATGATTAAGAATCAAAATCATTGAAAAACATGCCCTTTCAAACATTTGCATATGCATTATGTGATGCCACTTAAACCTTATTAACATTTTTAATTTGTATTTCATTTGAAATTATCATTTTGATATTTGGTGGGACATTCTCATTATTATCATGACACAAATTTTGAAATTTCAAACCTTCATTGGCAATCGAGTCTGCAATTTCATTTTCCTCCTTGTTTATGTGTTGGACTTTGGACTAAAGAAATATCCAAAGCATCTTTTTTTTTGTCTTCCATGAGATTTTTCATTTCCCAAGGCCCCTTCCTTTTACCATTAAGGATATGGATTTGAATCTCCTTCCATAATAACCCTTTGAAATCCCAAAGCCTTAGAAAATTTTATACTCTTTGAAGCCTTCACAACCGTTGAATTATTGTTTGTCATACAACCAAGGTTGTTAGCACAAATTTCAATTAGGTTTCCTTTATAGTCACTTAAGATTCCTCTAGCACTAGTGATTCCTAGATCACATGTAGATTATCCACCAAAATTATATTTTACCCGATCCAAATCTAGGGGCTCATAGAGTATGGTTTTTCTCAAAGTTTCTTACTCCAACTAATTTTTGTAAGGTTCTAATGAAGACCCCAAAGATACTTGATTCTAATTTATTGGAGAGTGGGAAGGTCTTCAGAGAAGCCATAAGTAACCACATTAATATTTTTATTTATATGATATTTAATCAACATAAAGACCTGTCTATTATTTCTTTATTGATCCCCAGAAATCATATTATTTCTCTCTTTCCAAAGACCCCAAGCCACAAATATAGTAATCTATTTTGAAATATTAGTGATAACAATATTTTTGAAAGAACAATAGATCTATGAGTCTAAAAATTGCATCAAATATTTAGGAAAGACTCAATCAACAAGCATCGTTGAAAGGATTTGGGACTATACTTCTTTAGAAAATTCACAATGAAAGAAATTATTATCTATGTTCTTGAAATTTCCATAACATAGATGGAAATGGTAACAAATTGAAAGCTTCGCTTTTCCTAATCATCTATAAAGAGGCTATTATTATGAGAAGAAATCCACCATAAAAAATTAGTCTTTAGGATAAGTTTAGGATTAAAAATCTTCTTCCAATCAAAATTATTCTATTTAAGAAGAGGTTTTTCTAATAAAGAACAGATAGATTTCACCAAAAAACCACCAGAGCGAATAGGCTCCCAAATCCATTCATCCTACTTATCCTTGTCATAAAAAGAGAAATCCCCAAAACTATGGGATGCTATCTTGAAGATCAGTATCCAAATCTAAAGGAGTGATGTTTCTAGAGTTCCTTTCATTTTATAACTTCCTTTTTAAGTCTTTCCATTTACCTAGGCCTTCATCCTAACACTAAATATAATCATGTAACTTATTCCATGAACTTCTTAATAGCCTTTCCTTAATGTTATTTAAAATACTAATAGATTTTATAGGAGGACCAAAAATCCAAGGGTCTTACCAAGAGAAAGTATTTTGTCCATCTCATATTCTCCTTCTAAGACCCTATTTTAATAAATTTATAGTTTTAAGGATATTATTCTTGTAGTGTTGTAAATTATAAGCACCTTAATAAGGTGTTCAATTTTTTCTTAGTTAGCACCCATTTTATTGTGTTGTCATTTTTTTATGAATTATAGAACATTTCCCATGCATATAATTCCTTTCTATCCATTTAATTAATTTGGGCCCTTAATAATATGTTTTCCTCCTTTAATTATTTCATTCAAACATTATCTTTTGTGTACTTAAGCCTTGTTACTATGTGTGCCCTATTTTACATGTTTCCACTTATCACACCCTAATTTGGTGCACATTTTTAGAATCCTCATATAAAAATTAACCTCTAATTAAAATTTGAGTCATTTTTTCCTTGTCAAGGGCTACTCGGGGAAAGCGGGTCATAAATTTTGGTGACCCGAACATTGAAAGTCACCCCTGACATGCTAACTTTGGCTCAAATTTGAACTAGAATTTGTTGTTGTGATTTTAAGTGAGATTACAAATCCTAAGCTAGAAAACTACAAGTTTTGAGTCCCGCAATGACCTAGAGAGTTATACAAGCAACGTGACCTCTACCATTTTGGGTAAAGAACAAATGGATCATCAAGTCTTCAAGAAAGAACTCAAGAAAATCAAACATTCAAGGAGTGAGAATCACCTAGATCCAATGAGTGCTAAGTGTTCCATTTCATTCTCATGAGAGATGGGTTCAGTGAACCACTACTCATGAATCATGGGTCAATGAGTTTGACTCAAAAAAAACTACATAGTTAAATCCTGATAGAAATATCACAATTCAAGGAGTGGTTAAGAAATATTCAAGAATTCATATCTTCATGTTGGAAGGCCTAGAAATCATTATGAAAGCATATCTTTTATGATTTCCTTTTAGGTCTTTTGGAGTCATACTATTGTAACAACACTTGTGACCTCATTTCAAGAAGCACTTGCATCATCAAGGTATAAAAAACTTATCAAGCCTCTACTAATAACAACACACTTCCTTTCCTTTCATGAAATTTCATTTATATTTCAAGGTTAATTCATAAACAAGGGTTTGATTGAGGAAAACCCATTTATCCCAACATTATCCTTATTTTTTGTGTGTAGGTGATAGGTGGCAGAGCTTTGGATCCAGATTCAAAAAGACATAACAATCTACTTTAGATCATGGGCTTCCTTATCAAATTTTGGTAGCACAAATCTAAATCTAGCAAGTAAGGGTGAGTCCATTCACCACTAACAACTATTTTGGGCTCATATTTTAGGTATAGTTCATTATTTATATCGACTTCTCATATTTGGTCTCAAAATTTGCATATCAGTTAGATAACTACCTTTGTTTTGTAGAAAGTTCCTTTCTCTCACTTCCTGGCCCTACATATCACAATGTTAATTCATATTTTCATAATAATCTTACATAATTAGATCAATATCACTACATTTACATAATCCTTGAGCCTCCTCAGGTGTAGTGGTTCATCTTCCTTCCAATGTTATAGGTGATAGGCCCACAGTTCCTAGTTTGCTCATACAAGCTAGTGAACACTATTTCTTTCATTACATTTTCGAGAACCCAACTTATAAAATTTCTAATTACGATTTGGTTTTTGGATCTAATTTATATTCATTGAATTGTAATATTTTATGCATTCATTTCATATATTTGCATAACATTATCAAATTTACATGCATTTATCAATTAAAAAGATAAAATTTACACATTGATACTTCAAATACCTATCCCATTCTTGTATTTTATTTTCATCTTTAAAAAAATAAAAATACAAAAACAATTCTTCTCATGCATTGTTACATGTCTAGATTAGTCTCTTTATGTTTTTTTCCCTTCCATTAGCTTCTCTCATTGTAAAATTTTGGAATCCTTTCTACAAGATTTTACTACTTTTGATGGGTCGTCATGTACTGACAACTTGATATGTTGGATGGAATCCCTTGATGACTTCACCCCTATTAAGTATTAATTTGTGCCTCCTAAACAATCCCTTTAAAAAAAACTGATTCATATGACCCAAGGATTTAAGATAAATGACAATTCCCTTTATGAACCTATTAATGATTCCTCTCCCAGAGTTTCGTGTAAGAAGATATTTTTAACACTTCTCTATATGATCTCTCTCCTTTATATGAAACATTAAACATTTTTTTTGAATATATTCTCAATATGTACCTCGCCAATGAGAGTACCTTGGTGAAAGAGGATGATTTTGTAGTGGAAGAGGGTGGTATGATTGACAATGCCCCTAATGACACTTCACCTTATATTCATTTCAACAGCCTTCCCTCTAGAGATGAGACATTAATGAGTGATGTTTGACCCTCTCAAAGTATCTCCTATTCATGAGAATACTTTGGAAAATTGGATGATATCCTTGAAGCCCTCCCTTCTACCCTTGGAAATAAAGTGCCTAATCAAGTCAATAATATTCATGTTTTTGGTAGTAAAAAGAATAATAAAATGTTTGTAGTTAAAGGAGGAACAAAAATACCTTTCACTTTTTAAAAAGAATCACCCAAAGTTACAATATGGTTTCTCATAGATACAACAACAATTCTCTTCCTCTTCATCAATCATAACATGTTGGTAAGGAGTATGATATTCTTGAGAAAATTCATGAAACTTTAACCAAGATCTCCCTTTGGCACTTAATTAAGAATTCAGATCCATACCATGTGATGATTCAAGAAGCATTGCAAAATATTGCTACAACATTTCCTACAAAGTTACATGAATTAGCAATTGTTCTTGAACCAAAGGTGAAACTTGAGTTCTACCAACATGAGTTACCCTCTTTAGAAGGTCAAAAATAATGTCACACCCTCATAATTATTTTCCTTATCAATGGTGATGCTATAAGACATACTCTAGTTGATAATAGTTCATCCCTTAATGTGTATAGCATTGACTTGCATAAAATAAAAGTGGATACTTCTCTTATTAAACCTAATTCTACTCCTATTTGTGGTTTTTATGATATTGATAAACCAATGCTAGAAAAAATCATTTTTCCTATTCAAAAAAGACCTATCATTCTACCCACTCTTATCCATGTCATGTGAAATACTCTCACATAAAAACTTCTTCTAGGTATACCTTGGTTTAATGCTATGCTCATTGTCCCTTCTACTCTTCTTTGCAAAGTCAAATTTATCAACATTAATTTATTATATACTATCAAAGTTTCTGAAAAACTACATATCCAATATTAGTCTCCTCAAATTTATTCCATTTTGTCTCCATTAAAAATACCATCTCCTCCTAAAGAGGATGATTGGGGATCATTAGATTTCACACCCACCTTTCATAGAAAAAAAAATCCCTCAATTTGAGACTCAATCTTCTTATTCAAACACATGTATGGATGTTGATTGGGCCTCTATAAATTTAAATGCTATTCCACCTAGGAGTGAGACTTATCCTCCTGTTATACACTGAATTTGCGCCTCTGATATCAAGCTCTCGTAGTCTTGATAATCCAGTATAACATGGGAATCATCTCAAGGTTGTGGGACCTTTTGCTAACCGAGATGAGACCTCTAGATTCTAGGCTAGTTCCTCTTGGATAATCACCCTGATTTTTTCTTAACAGGAAAGTAAACTTTTGAGGGAAAAGGGTTAGAAGGAATGCATAAAATGAAATGACTGAAAGCAAATCTACCTACTAGGTGATGCACCGAACTGGGGTTTGGATCTCAGTATAGAGGGATGAAACCAATGGAGGAATCAGGTCTAATAGGTCACCACTCACTAGATAGGCTTGCATAAGTATTTCATAGGAAGGCCTGAACAGAAGACTCAACCTATGACCTGCAAGCAAACATCCTCCTCTGCAACTAGGTGTAGGAATGAGACCAGACTGCTAGGGGTTGTAGTATACCCACAAAACATCTGAATCAGATCAGACATAGTAACACACAAATCACAGAAAGAGAGAGGGACTAGGAACCCCAATTTCCATTAACAGCATTCATAAACCTCAATCCAATAAGAGATAATGCAAACAAGGAAGGCATGAGGACAAGAAAAATGTCACAGAATGCTTTGCAATATTGTATTATCAATGAGAACTTATAGAATGCAAAAAAACAAAGAGCAGGAAGAAATGCTACAGATGATTTTCCCAGAAAAATGATTTTCTTTTTACAAAATGTGAATTTTGAGCACTACAGGCTCCAAAAAACAATATATACACCACTCAACTGCATGCAAGAAGGAGTCAAAAGTTGACCAGGGTTACAAAAATATGCATGAAATAATCAACCCTAGCAGTCATGTCTAATCATAAATGAACCTTGCAAATATCTCAACAGATCATACATACTTCTTTGCGTGCCCATGCTTGAATTGATCAATCTTGCCAGGACAAAAACCTTATCCATCTACCTCTCTACAAGCTGGACTCTGTCATGAATGCACAAAATCTGATCAGATCTGGAAAGGACTCAAAACAATGCTTGAAAGATCTCTGCAAACATATCTAACTGCAACCGCCTCTAGAAAATATCATCAATTCTCAGCTACCCGCACTTTGCAAACACCTCTACAGAAGAAAGCCTGCCAAAACAATCATTCCACCCTTGAAATGAACCTGGTCGCATGATCACATGAGCTAAAAAAGCTTCATGCGATCATGTGACAACTTTCTTTGAAATTGCCACAGCAATGGTCGCATGATCGCATGAGGCCGAAAGGCTTCATGTGACCATGCGACAACCTTTGAAAACCTGCCTCTGCCTTGCCACATAAGACATCTGGGCCCCCGCAAAAATCTACCACCTACCAAGCTTCACCGATCGCCAGCCATCATACTTGCCAAACTCACCACGTGGTCCAACCGAAGCTGACCACATGGCCTTGAAAAGTCAGCGGTTGCATGATCGCATGATCTAAAAAAAGCTTCATGCGATCATGCGACAACCCTTTGAGACTGCAAACTTAACCCCCGGCTCCACCCTGGGTTCAAATTTCCATTTAGTCGACAAGCCGCACAATCTCCCTTAACCCCAGGGTCACATCCAGTGACCACGCAAAAATCATCGATCCTTGCTTCATCCAACAGCAGTCGCTGAGTCTCAAAAAACTTTTGGCATATTCCCTTCCATCAGGAGATTACCCAACTAAGGGAAGTTGCTGAATCGCTAGGTAGAAAGAATATTCTTCTCTTTATCACGAGATTACCTGACCGAGCATAAAATCGGGCCCACCTCCAACTGCGCAACTGTGCAAAGCTTTCCAACCCAGGCCCATAGACCACCACATGTCACTCCCCCATACATCCTAGCTGCTACCCCAACAAACACCTTGGCACCCCTAGCATAGGACCCACCCAACTGCAGATCCCCATTAGACGGTTGTCGCATGATCGCATGGGATCGAAAGATCCCATGAGATCATACGACAATCATCGATCTTCATCGCACCTGCACCAATGAAGAGACCTTGGGCCTGTAAGACTGCCTGTGGTTAATTGCCAGACCATGAACCACCACCATCGAAACCGTTGATGGTTTGTCGCATGGTTGCATGGGCTCGAAAGAGCCCATGTGATCATGCGACTAACTGCATGATGCTACCCGATAACCATCGGTGCTTGGAGTTGACCACCTATCCTTTTCCTACCATTTGTTGCATGATCACATGTAGCCAGGAAGGCCCATGCGATCATGCGACCGACTAGGTGATGCTTAACCAATGACTGCAAACTGCTGGAGTTGACTGCTGAAGATCCCTTGCTGACACTGCATCAATAGTTGTCATATGATCTCATGGGATCAGAAGATCCCATGCGATCATGCAATAGCCATCGATCCTTCTTTGCACTAGTACGACTTGAGGAACTGGGACCCGCCTGTCGAAGTTGCGCGCTTAGGGCCAAAAACACAGAAGGTGTCAAAAACACAGAGGGTTTTTGAGCCAGGGTGGAAAACACACTGAATTTTTAGAGTGGAGAGGTCGAAAACACACCAAATTTCTGGACCGAAGGGCAAAAACTTCCCGAGCCTGCAGAGAGGAGGTCGAAAACACACTGGGTTTTCGACTTTGAGCATAAAACACACTGGACTCTCGACATTTGAGCATTTCTTCTTGGAAAATAGGAACCGTGGCCAAAAATGAATGATAGGGAATTTTGGGCAACACCTCCTATTTCAAATCTTAAGGTTGATTAACAAGATTAGAACATGTGCAACCAACATCACACTTGTTTAAAGAAGGTATAAATTTCCAACCTCCCCCTTTGTCCAATCAAGCTAGAAATTCTTCTCCCAATTTTTCATCACATTAAGAGAATATTTTGTTTGAGATTTTCAGAGCCAAATTAATTACTCTTCATTTGAAAAAAAACAAAAAAATAATAGACAAAAATAAGAAAATCCTTTTATTTGTATGTATCATCAAATTCCTAGCCATAATACTAATGAATGTCATGATTTGAAGTGTAAAATTCAACAATTCATTGATTGTCGAATAATTCAAATGACAAAAATAATGAATGGAACCTTTGTCATGATCATTCAAAATAACATCAATGTTATTATTATGTTTCTCCACACTATGTGACATCGCTATCTTGTCCTTTAGGGGCTCATTGTCATTCATGGTGGTACAATCTCAATTGAAATCATACTTTGTGAGCAACATAATAGTTTTTCTTATTCCTTGTCCCTACACTTGGGGGTCAAGGGTAGTGTTTCAATCCTCTACCTTTCTTAAGGACCCATTTTATCTTTGTTTATGTGTTTTTTTTATAACATGATATCCTTTCTTGTATATAATTTTATGTTCTACATGAGGATTCTTTTTCTTTTTCAAGAGGTTTACATCCTTGTTCACAACCTTTTTCTTGCTTGAAAATGCATGCCTATTATAAAATATCTATTGTTTATAGTATATAATGTGTTATATTTTGTGGATACACTTTATCTCAATTATATGGTATTTATTTATTACAAAATATCCTTTCTTGCATGAAGTTATTTGTTCTACATGAGGATATTATCTTTTTCATGAGATCTACATCCTTGTTTACAACCTCTTCCTTTCTTGAAAGTGCATGTCTATTATAAAAAAAATAACTTTCTTGGGGGCTTAAAATATGTCATCCTTCATCAAGAATCCCTTTTTACTTAGCATTAGAGGGCTAAAAGGTGAATATTTTTTCTCCTTCCTTTCTTAGTCTCAAAGATACTATTTTTGTTCAAGAATTCCTCTAGGAGGTACATGTATTGGAATAAAGATATCTTCCTCACAAGGATCCCTTTACACATGTTGAAAGATGTATTTTTACACAATTATCTTTCCTTGGCTTTATAAAGAATTATGCCTCTTTAACTAAAGTTGTGCATAAATGGTTGCTTAAAAGATATCTCCTTGGTTTTGAAGGTGGGTATCCTTGTTCTTCTTTTCCTTAAGATTTCATCATAGATTTATGTTTCCATCTTAATGAGAGGGCATATATGTGACCTCCTTGTGTATTATATCAAAAATTCCAAAATCATTTTTACATCCTTGTGCGTTATTTAGCATATTTTCAAAGGATACAATGCTTTACTTGGGATTATCCTTTTATGCCCTTGCACATTATTTTATACCCTTGTGCATCATTTTCCCATGTACATTATTTTATGCCCCTATACATTATTTTGCATTTTTTCTCAAAGACAATTCTTTCTTTGGATATTTTGTACTATATAATGGATTTACTTAAATAATGTTTTACTTGGTTATCCATGGATGAGTTGAGTAGCACAACACAACTTTCTAGACTATTGATTCCATATTTTCTCTCTTTTGGATGAGTGGAACTAGCCTAAAATAGTTTTCTAGACTATTTCCTACTCTTCCTCATCTTTATCTCATGGATCACTTTTCATAACACAACTTGCTAACTAGTGGCATCAATGGTTTCCTTCTTCTCTCTCCCATAATATCGTAATTTTTGTAGTTGGTTGGATCATGAATTTTTGTCTTATCTTTGATGTGTGCTCTTACTCTTCCTATGAGATCACTTATTCTCTTGAAATAAAATTCCAAGCATGATACTAGTGTTTGAGACATTTGGTTCATTGAGGTCTCTTAAACTAGTTGACATGGAGCCTTAGTAAGTTTTAGTCTTAGTTTTGCTTTTTTTTTTTTTGTGTGTGCCATTGCATGTGACTGTATGACTTATGATCCTTATTTTGGGGGCTTCATTTGAACTCAATGATATCTTACCTCCTTAATTATTTCCCATGACCTCATCTCTTCTCTATCATACCTCTTTCTTCTATTGTGTGTATGTGTAGACACATACCCTTGCTAAAGTAGGGGTTAACTATAGTGTCATAAATTTTAAGCACCTTGTTAAGGTGTAAAATTTATGCTTAGTTAGCACCTTTTTTAGTATGTGTTCATTCTTCTATTCACTATAGGAATTTTTCCATGCATTTTGATCCTTTCTCTCCATTTAGTTAATGTGGGCCCTTAATTATAGGTGTGCCCTGTTTAATTATTTTATTTAAACATTATATTGTTCATACTTAGGAATTATTACTATTTGAGGCCTATTTTACATGTCTATGCTTATCACACCCAAATTTGGCACATATTTTTTGAATACTCATATCAAAATTGACCCTTGATTAAAACTTGAGCCATTTTTACCTCATCGATAGTGACTTGGGATGAGTTGTTTATAAATTTTGTGACCCACACATCAAAATTCACCCATGGAATGATAACTTTGGCTCAAATTTGGAGGTTTATGTTGTGATTTTGAGTGGTATTCTAAATTTTAGGTAGAATTTTTATTTTTGAGCCCAAAAATGGCCTAGATAAGTATAAAATAAATTCTAGCTCTCCCATTTTTGGTAAGAAACAAATAGATCATCAATTCCTCAAGAAAGCACTTAAACATTCAAGTAGCAGTCAATGAATCTTCAAGAATTCATGTCTTCATGGTGGTAATCCTAGCAATCAGTATGCAAGCATATCTTTTATGATGTGTTTTTAGGTCTTTGTGGAGTCATGCTATTGTATCAACACTTGTGATGTCATTTCAATAAGCACTTTCATTTTCAAGGTATAAGACACTTATGAAGCCTCTACTAGTGACAATATGCTTCCTTTAATTTCATGCAATTTCATTCAAGGTTAGTTTTTAAACAAGGGTTTGATTGAGGCGAACCCCTTTCTCCCAACATTCTCCTTGTTTTTTATGTGTAGGTGATAGGTGGAAAATATTTAGATTTGGATTCAGAAAGAAATACCATTCTACTTCAGATCTTGGGCTTCCTTATTAGATTTTGGTAGTGCAAGGGGAACTCTAGTAAGTAGGGGAGAGTATAGTCACCCTTGAATATCCAAGTCACTACTGATAGGCATTTTGATCTCAAATTTCAAGTACATATCAATCTCTATGATGGATTTTTGGACATGGTCTCAAATTTGCATATCAGTCTGATAATTATCTCTCTTTTATCGAAAGCTCATTTATCTCTCTCTTCTTATCCCTATATCTAATAATATTCATTCATATTTTCACAAGAATCTTCCATAATTGGTGAAGGATCATTGCATTCACACAATACTTGGGCTTCCTCAAGCCTAGTGGATCATCTTCCTTCCCATGGTTCCTAGTTTGCTCATACAAGTTTTTAAACATTGTTTCTTCCATTACAATTAAAAATTATGGGATCATGAGAGGGATTAATAGCATGGAATGGGAAGGTTTGATATTTTTTTATTTAAGTATTTAGCCTTTGAAATTTTAACCAAATCCATTTTACCATCAAGAAACTACCAACCAATCTTAGATAAAATATCCTTATTAAATAACTTTAATCTTCTAATCCCCAAACCTCCATATTATTTCAAATTATAAACCTTGTCTTAGCTAACAAGGTAAATTTTTGATCTTTCTTAAGTACCTAACCAAAGAAATTTCCTTTGGAATTGGTCAAATTTTTCCACTATAAAAGTAGGAGTCTTAAACATTGAGAGGTGGTACACTAGAATGTTTCAGATTTAGTCCTTAATCAATTGTCATTTTCTAGCTTGATTGATCATTTTCTCTTTCCATTCCATGAACTTCTTCTAAAACTTATCAATAATGTTATTCCAAAATGAATGAGTTGAGGATTTTAAAGAAAGTGGAAGACCCAAATAGGATGCGGGAAGGGAAACAAACTAACATCCAAGAATTCTTCAAAATATCTTGTTTTATAACAAAATCAGCATTGAAGAAATATAGCTTAATTTTATTATAATTAATATGTCAGACATGACAAAAGTATGATCTATTAAAATAGGTTTCCATTTTCTTGCCTTAACCATAGAAGCCTCTTTAAAAATATGTGTATCATCAATAAATTATTGATGATTTTCTAGGGGCAGAAAAGAGGTAACCATGACCCCTTTGATTATTTTTTGATCGAGCAATTTTTGACAATTTCTTCCCGAAACATCAGTAACAATAATGAAAAGATAGGGATATAAAGGATCACCTCACTATATCCCTCTACCACAAGAGAAGAAGCCTCTAGGAACACTATTGACCAAATCAGAGCAAGAGGGGGAGGTTACACAAGTATAAATGAGCTTAAAGAATCTTACTTTGAAACCAAATTTTTGACGAATGACCAGTAGAAAAGGTCAAGACACCCTAAAATAAGCTTTAGAGATGTCCAATTTCAAAACCATACCTAGTCTCCTACTTGATTCCATGTCCAATGAATAATTTCATGGGTAGTTTAAGAAACATCCATTATGTGCCTTACTTGAACAAGCCCCTTTTAATTTTGATCAATCAACTTACTAAGAACAAATTTTAACATGAACTAACAATCAACTTAGTAAGGATCTTATTTATATAAACTTATAGGCCTTAAGTATTGCATAAAAGACACATCTTCTCTTTTGGGAATTAAATCTATAAAAGTGGAGTTAATTTTACTCAAGAGTCTTCCATCCACATTCAAAAGATAATCTTAAATGAACTCTCATAAATCTTGAAAAAATCTCAAAGGAAACTCATATGATCCAAAATATTTGAAAGCACCAACATAAAAGACAACATATTTCACTTGTAAAGACATTGGTGTAAGCATCTTTTTAAGATCCGAATCTATTACCATATGAGGAATAAATTTAAGTATCTCCCCTATGTTAGAGTTAATATTATTGTCCTCTCTTTATAGGCTATAGAAGAAGGAAAAACTTCAACAATATATATGGGTACATTGGCAAGGAAAATTACACTACTCAACAAGTATCTTGAAATTAGGATGGAAAGTGCACATAATTTCATAGTTTGAGGGGAAAGGGATTTTTATCATATTCTCTTTCCAATTTAGAAGGATAACATTATGGTTAGAGCCTATTCTAGGAAGGGCATTCAAGGTAACGCCAGATAAGATATTCTAGTTATTATATATCAAAAACTAGTGAAGTTTAACTTGAATCAAGAATTCCCCTTGTCTTCTATTAGACCATGTAAAAAGAGAATATCTAAGGTCTATATCCATTAAGTCCAATGTAGCTATAAAATATACTAAGTCCACCATGCTATCCAAGAAGTCATCTAGTCATCCAAGTTTCTTGGAGGGTGAAATAGTGTTAATGTTGGAAACTGAATTGAAACAATTGTTGTATTGTCATTGATGTCAAACCTTAATTGGTAAAATTTTTGTTACTTAGGAAAGTACTATATCTATTTGAGTGTTTCTAAGGGGCTAAGCAAGGTTGGTAACAATAGCACCTAGGGAAAGGTTGAGTTATCTTGATACTACAAAGTGTACTTGACTATGTTGCACTATGATGAGATAATGTATTGTTTATCTTAGTAAGACTGAAGACTAAACTAGTAGGCTTAACCGAGCAAAGAATGGAAAAATCATGTTTAAGTTGAGTGATGTTAGTGTCGACCGAGTTAGTATATGCCGAGCAAAATTATAGTGTCGACCGAGCACCAATAAATTACCGAGGAAGACAGTGCAAGCCGAGGAGATAGTTTTGGTATTGAGCGAGAGTTCTACATGGAGACCGAGTGAACAATCACAGTATTGACTGAGCATCAACAATTTTATATTTGAAAAGAATTTAATTTTAGAGTTGACATTGTTGAATTTTTGGATTATGTAAAATGTGTTGACATTATTTATTGATTGTTTGGAAGCATTAAATGCTTTGTAAAATGTTTTATTGTAAATCTTTAAGAGATTTGAGATGATTCTAGAAAAGGAGCCGAAGAACATAAAGTGGGTAGATTCAATGAATCTAACCTAACCCTAAGATATGTGATTGAGATTGAGTGATAAAAGATGAGTTAACCTAATTGAGGAAAATATAAGGGAACCTAAACATTGTGATATGTATGTACATGGTGAATAGAGAATGATGGAAGAGAAAAGTTTTATTGAATAAATAAGTAGAAAAGGCTGAAGGAGAATGGTGGTGATTGCTTGAAGAAAAGTTCTGAGCAGATCAGAGATGGAAATGGCAAAG
This sequence comes from Chamaecyparis obtusa, assembly GCA_027943335.1. NCBI lineage: Eukaryota > Viridiplantae > Streptophyta > Pinopsida > Cupressales > Cupressaceae > Chamaecyparis > Chamaecyparis obtusa. The sequence goes on along the minus strand of BSBK01001189.1, from coordinate 459,852 downwards.
TTTCAAAGTCAGTAAACCAACATTAGTGTACGGAATCGGATCTGATATTTGTAAAGTGAGTTGTATATTTTTCAGATAATATTGCTGCTACTTTCTAACCATTGTAATAGTCAAAATCCTTTTAATAGAGGTTGACCTAACAGTCATATGTTAAATCCTTTGAACAAGGTTGCATTCTAATGGAGTGTATATAAGTCCTATGACTAGGCTCACTTTTAACAGGGTGGTTGAAATCCTTTAACCGGGTCACATTGACAGTGTGTATTGTAACCTTTGATAGGGTTGGCTTTTTACCGAGCTCACTTCATAAGAGTGAAAATAATAGTAGCATGTTACAAAGTGGTTTTTCCCAAATTGGGTTTCCACTATAAAATCCTGGTGTTTTTTTTTTACTTGTGTGAATGTTTAGATCTGAACATTACTATGTTTTACAAGTTAAGTTACAGCTGGGTAGTGGACTGCATTGGTAGATGTTTCTATTATTGAATCAGTGATGACCGAGTTTGTTTTGGTTTTGGATATGATTTGTTTTGGTTTTGGATATGTTTTGTTTTGGTTTTGGTTTTCCTTGAATAGGTTTTCAAGGGTTCTCTACTTTTCAATGGCAATGTCTCTTGCTATATCTCTTTGAGAAGGTATTCCCTATCTATTTGGAGCTCCTATATTAGATTTCTCTTTTCTCTTCTGTTTGCTTCTTATTTGAGTCCATTTCTCCTCAAAGGATTCATCCTTGGAAGTTTCATATTTGGGGAACCAAATCCAATAAGAAAAATTAATTATATTATTTCTTTAATTTCCTTTTCTACATGTGATTTTTTCAGAGACCCCGATCCTTTTGATTTTTCCATATTTAGGATTAGGTTATTCTCCACCTCTAGGTAAATCAACACCTTGCCTTCTTAAATATCTTCTCAAGTACTTATCCCACAACATGATTTAATTGTTGGGATGAAGCATCTATTAGATAATTGAGGGGGGGGGGGGGGGGTGAATCAATTAAGTCCAGTTATCCTACAGTCCCAAATACTCCTAGATGTATATTAAAAAACTTTCAAATTAATTAATCAACTTGGTAAAATATCAACTATGCCTTTCTCTTTATATACCAATTACCAGTAAATTAAATATTGTGTTTACCGATCAATCAACACACTTTGAGGTGTGACCTAGTTAGATGATTTATCACTAACAATTCTCCCTTGACCAAACATTCACTATGGGGTCAACAAGAAAATAATCAACATTCATTGAATGTCATATTGAAATATAAAGATTATTAAGTCCCACTTGGTTAAGAGATTTATCTGTAGCAATGGTTAAAATGATATAGTAATGATCTTATTCAAAGACAACTTGATTTGTAGATTTTTAGATCTATGCTAAGCTCAAAAATACCTCTAATCAATTATCAATTTAATATCTTTGTTTCCTCCAAATCTGTTATGCTTGGTAATTTCTTTCTTTGTCGCTCGGTGTTGTCTATAGATTTGCTTGGTTCTGTCTTCAAACACTTTGATCAGTGTTGCATGAAATCAATCTCTTCATGTGAATTCTCCTGCAACAGACTCAATAATGAATCTCATATCTCTTTATATAGAAATCATATACCATTTCAATTCTATCCATAGATTTTTCCTCTTAATCTCCACCATTGATTTTGTCGCTTTAACCTTCCTTGACAGTTGTGTTAGTAACACATTTCATTCTCCTTCATCTGATCATCCTTGAATTTTTTCATCCATTTGATCATCATAAAAAATATTAGCATTTACCTCATAATCATAAATAATAGTCCAGCTCATCATCTTTAGTCAGCAGTCATAAGTTCCATTTATTCTTTCACTTAGTCAATACCAAAATGCATCGGTGATAACTAGCTTGATTAACACTATAATCAGTATACACTACACTTGCTCAGTGTATACTGAATTCTTCATTTACCGACCACATAAACTTGTTCATTCTTGATCTTCAATACATTATGGATTCATGTAATACAATCAAATAACTAACATAATGACATAGACTCATCAATAAGTTACCCAATGAATACCATATCCATATCTTTCTCATCCATCTCATCTTCATGTAGATATCTAATTCCTTTATCATTTTTCCTTCTTAATATGTTTGTGACCATCATGATAAGTATAGTCAAAACTAGTTGACATCAATGAAAATATGTTAACTAATTTAATATCTTGCATACACTTTAGTAGCTTGGTGATAATCAATCACTGTCTTTCAAATATCCATTCCATTGTCAAACTTTCCCTCAAGATATTCAATCAGTTGTAGTTTATCAATCTCTCCATTTGGGATCGATGAAAACACAATATGAAATATGCCATAGAATACCAAACATTTGTTCTAGAACTCTGTATGAAAATGTTGTAACTTAGTTATCTCTCCCTAGCTTGTAGATTTAATATGTTTAATCACTACACAACATCAATATTCTCCATACAGTCTCTCCCTGTAGATTTGATCTTCTCTCCATGTGTTGATATTATCTCTCCCTTTAGATAAATATTTCATTGATTCTTCTCTCCCTTTGACAACAATGCCAAAAATAAAATAAATAACTCTTTGATAGTCAAAATATTATCTTTGGTGTTTGGTTCAGATCAAGTACCTTTCTTGTACTAGCAGGTAGTTTTAGTTTGTCTTTCATCTTTTAGTTTTCACAACCTCGTGAAACCTAAAGTGTAAACAATATGCATCAACATCATTTGATATTGTGATAAAGTATAGGTTGATGCAACCTCCTAATCACCTTAGTGATTGATAGATAGGGGATGGAACCATAGTCTACTCCTCAAGTACTCAAATGTGTCATTAGGTAAAGGTTTAGAAAATATATCAACAAGTTGCTCTTATGATTTCATATACTCCAGTTTTACTTGTTTTTCTTGTACTTGTTGCCTCAAGTAGTGATACTTTATAGATATATGCTTTGTCTTTGCATGCATCACCAGAGTCTTAGAAATGTTTATTACACTAGTGTTATCACATTATATTATCATTGGGTCAGTGACATCTTAATTCATACCTTCCAAAAGTTATTTTATCCATGCAATGTTTGAACAATTAGCAACAACAACAACAACATATTATACTTCTGTTGTGGATTGAGAAATGCATCCTTGTTTCTTACTTATCCAAGTAACTAGTCTTTCTCCCAAAAAGAATGCTCCACTAGTAGTGCCCTTTCTATCATGAATGTTTCCAGCCTAATCCTATTAATATGATTTAGAACAACAGAGAGGGGGGGTGAATCAGTTGTTCTCAGGTCCTGATTGTACACACTCAAATGGTGCACTTCTCTAAGTAATTACTTTCAAGGGAATCCATGAATGGGAAACCTTGAGAAAGTGACCTAGAGCTCCCTAGGCATGGAGTCACAAGATTGTTTGAATATTGATCTCAGCTAGAGCTATTGAAGCATGCAACCTTGCTAGTAAACCACACAATGAGAGATTAAAAGAGACAAGGGCAAGAATGCCAATATCTTCAAGAATCAACAATGAAGATGCAATTCAATGAAACTATGCTAAGAATGAAGATGCAAGCTAAGCTATGGAAATGAAAATGAAAGTATTACAAACCCTAAGCTATGTGGGCTAATCTAGAGCATAAAGGAAACTAAGCTAGATGCCATGAAAGAAGCTAAGCTATGAAAGCATAAATATGAAGCTAAGCTAAGAATGCAATAATAAAAGCTATGATGTGTATGCACCCTAAAATGGTCGCCTAGACTTTGGGCCCCATTTATTCAATTTGTCAAAATCAATTTCTGAATCAATGCTTTACAATACCTTCGAATCAATCTTTTTGATCAAATCATAATTATTTCAACTATCCCAATACTCCCGAAGGTTGGATATTTCATTAATTTTATTTAATTAAATAAATCCCTTTTAAACAAATAAAATAATAATATTTAATTGAAATTAATATTCCTTAAATAAAATAATATTATTTAATTAAAATCCATTTTTAATTAAATGATTTTATTTTATTTAATTAATATTCATATTTAAATTATATAATCTTATTTTATTTTATTAAAAGAGATATTATTCTTTTAAATAAAATAAAATAAATAAAATATCTTTTCAAAATATCTTTTGTGATGGAAAAGGAAATAAATCAATTAATAAAAAATGAAATAAATGAAATTCCATTTTCCTACAAACTTTCTAAAAACAACATTTGTTTCCTCTTTTCGATTTATCCCACATTGCTTCTAGATTTGCATTCAAATCCACATTTTACTATAAAATGTGCCCTCTCGTTCTCAATTGAGGATCCCGAATTTTCACATCATTATTATGCTACAGATTTTCTTGAGCTTTATCATTTGAGATTGCACATTAGTTAATTTCATAAGCATTTTATTTTAATAGCATATAGTTTAATCTCATTGCATTGTAGCTTAATCCACTTCATTGCTTTAGTTGGATTTTCATATATATTAATTAGCAAAGTAGTTGCATTGTAATCATATAGTTTAAATTAGTTTATTTTGCATTTACAATCATTTAGAATAGTATTTCATTTGCATCCATGAACAAGATTCATGGAGATTAGCATGCTTTCTATTCATATTTGAATCTCTCATTTTGAGTTTGTACTTGCATGGGTAATTTGGTCAATTTGAGGGCCTCAACATCAATCCCTGCACTTCTCGGATAGAGAGCTATGAGTCAATTTGTGAGGGCTCATTCTTGAGTCTCCTTGCATATAAGGATTCATAGAAGTGTACCACATCTTGGTGTACACATGATGCAACAATGATCTCCAAAAATCTCCAAAAGTCTCCAAGAAATCCTGCAGCATAAGATTAGCATAAAAACATTGACATAGAATGAGAGAAGAGAGCTCTTCTTTTATAGGAAATGAGAAGGAATGGACCATGGAGATTAAGAGGCAAAAGATTTAATCAAGGGTGGAGATTGAAAGAGGAGCAATCCATGTGCACAAATATCCTCCAATGAGAAAATAAGAGTTGACTTTTGTGTCCATATGAGACAAAAAGTGCTTTTCTTCTTTCTATAAAATAAGAATAATGCTTTATGTGTGCAACTTAGGATAGGAGGAAAAGTGGGGCTTTTTATTTAATAAAAGGGGAGGAAATTCCTTTTAAATAAATAAAGACTTAGGATAAAATGGTTAGCCCATAGAAAATAATTGAATAAATGATAGAAATAGGATTTGCTCAAGGAAATTGATTTTATTTGAAAAATATTGATTTTTGAAATCTTGATTCTGGGATTTGATAATTTGCTAAATGGGGGCCCAAAGTCTAGGTGACCATTTTAGGGTGCATACATTTTCCCCTCTTTGAATAATGTGAGATTGATCTAGGATCACATGCAATCAAAGAATGAAATTGAAGTGCGAGATCGATTTGGGATCACAAAACAATCCAGACATGTGTTCGATGGATGCGAACATATCAGGACAAGCATAAGCATAAGATGAAAGACAAGACCAACACCATTGTTGTTAAGTGATAATCAAGTCTCAAAATAAGAGATAAGAATCTCAAGAAAAGCTGATTGATAAGGTGAATCAAGGATTGAAGCTGATAGGTACTACCCCCTTGGAATCAAAATCAAAATTAGGGAGAGGAGAAATAGTAAATTGATAAACTTGATCAAGTCACTAGAAATCATAATCGAAGGGTAGGACAATAGGACAACCATCAAGTAGTGAAGATATGCCCCAGTTTGACTAGGTTGACTAAGAAAGATATAGGATAAAGATCAAATCAAACTGTAGAGAGAGGAATCGAGTAAAAATAAATGAAAGACTAGAAGGTTGAAAGAGATGGGGGTGAAGAAATGAAGATGCCCCAACAAAGATCGAAGGATCAGGTCTCAAAAGGTTAGCCAACTGTGCAAAAGAAGGAGAAATTTTGACTATCAAGATGAACTTGGATTTCAATTTCGATCCTAAAAATGGATCCAAGACGTCGAAATTAGCTAGGGGTGCAATTTTCATGCAATTCCGAGGTGTTTTGAAAATTAGGTGAAAAAGTCAAAATGCTAGGAAGAGAAAAGGATGTGATTTGAAAGACAAGAGGTGAAAGACATGATCGAGAAAAGGAAAGGTGAGTGCAGTTGACCAATAGGTCCATGAAAGATGAAAAGGAGAGCTCTCTCCATATGCAAGATGCAAGACTAAACTAACATGAACCTAGAAATGCAAGCTACTATGAAAAGTGGTTTACTTGCAAGGTCACAAAGCTATTAGTCTCTAATATTCATCATCGAGCATTATTGGTAGTGTCACAAAATCATACAATGCACACTAGTATGACTACGTGAATCTGAATATGATCTATATCAGATAGAAATGTGGAAATCCCACCTAGGCACTAAAGACATATAGGTCAAGATGGCTAGTGCAGTGAGATTACCTAAGTTTAGTATAGCAAGATTATACTCGCATTGAGACACAAGGAAAGTCAAGATGGCTGTAAGTATGCACTTGTGAAATAGTCAAGGATAATACCTTGTAGATCCCCATGTCAAGTGGAACAAGCATAAATGTTAATGACAGCGAGGATCAAAAAAATATACCCACAAAAATAAAAAGCAATAAAACATGTCCTCATGCTCCCAGTCTTCTACCTCAACATCATCAAAAACTATTACAGGGAGAACACTCATCAAAGAAATCATCATAGACAGCACACAAAGAAATAAAGTCAAACAAGTCTCAATGAGTCAAGTGTTTAAGTGCATGTGTGTAGGTCATAGAATCAAACTTTGAGTATCACATTAGCCTGTGAGAAAATATCATATCATGCTAGACTGTGGGTAGGATATCTGATAAGTGTTGAGAAACACTTGATGCTAGTGTTGAAAAACACCGTTTAGGGTTGGTGTTGAAAAAAAACACTGTTTGTGGGATGTCCTAAAGATTGACGCATCCTAAGAGACCAAAGCTAACATAGTTATGCCCCTTGGACAAAGACAAAGACCAATTCCAAACCAAGGCATGATGGAGAAAGGCTAAGTGTCAAGGACGCATGCTAAGAAACAAGGGTGCAAAGGCCTCAAGTAGCGCATGTTTCCAAGTTTTCACCACTTGGATATTTTTTTTATTTTTTTCAATTTTTTAATATTTTTGCTACCAAGGCACCTGTTTCCAGGTTTTCACCAAGGCACTTTTTCTATTTTTTTAAATTTCTTTTTGATTTTTTTATATTTTTTCAGGACTTTATATCCTTTTAAGGATTTTTTCAGTATCATATATGAATTTTTTTGGAATTTTTCCAGGATTAATAAGATATGTACAAAGGATGCCCCCAGATAGAATAGGCATCATGGACATATTTTCTTGAGGTGCAAGACATTGATAGGATCAAGGAGTTGTTCTCCCTCTGGATTAGATAGTAAATAAGCACCTGTACCAAAAGTAGTAGTAATGATGTATGGTCCAAGCCAATTAGGTTCAAACTTCCCCCTTTTCTCTCTACATTGTTGGTTCTTAGGGTTTTCTCGCAGGACAAGATCCCCCACTTGAAATTCTCCAAGGCAAACTTTCTTGTTAAAAGCTTTGGACATACGCTTTTGGTAAACTCTCATGTGATCAAAAGATGCTTTACACTTATCATCTAGAAGTTCCAGTTCTTGTAACCTCATGGCGCGGTAGTCTTCATCTGTCACTAAACCTTTAAGAGAAACTCTAAGAGAAGGAATCTCCACCTCTAAAGGTAACACTACTTCAACACCATAAGTGAGGGCAAATAGAGTAGCCCCCGTTGGAGTATGAATACTTGTTCTATAGGCCCACAAAGCTATATTTATCTATAAATGCCAATCTCTACCATTCTTGTGAATTGTTCTATGGAGGATTTTGAGAATGGTCTTATTCGAAGTCTCTACTTGTCCATTTCCTTGTGGGAAGTAAATGGAGGACCAATGCTATTTTATCTTGAATTTCTTGCAGAGATGTTTAAGGTCCTTATTTTTAAATTGACCTCCATTGTCAGTGATGATCTCAGATTGCACTCCATATCGACAGATGATATTGTTCAAAATAAATAAAGAAACTATCTTGCCTGAGGCAATAGAAAGTGGGATAGCTTCTACCCATTTGGTAAAGCAATCAGTAGCAGTGATAATGAATTTGTGTCCACCTGATGAGTTGGGGTGAATTTTCCCAACAAGGTCAAAGGCCCAACATTGAAATGGCCAATGAGAAATAGAAGGAATAAGCTCCCTGCCTGGAGCATGTATCAAGTTGCCATGTTTCTAACACTTTTCACAAGATTTAGCAAAAGCTACTTCATCTGTCTACATGGTAGGCCAATAGTATCCCACCCTAAGCAACCTTTGGGCCATGGCAAGACCATTAGAATATCCTCCACAAATGCCCTCATGAATGTCAACTAACACTTGGTTGGACTCATCCTTTTCTAAACACCTAAGAAGTGTCCCATCTAAACCCCTCCTATACAAATCACCAGAGATAAGGGTGTGGTTAGAGGCATTTCAAATAAGGTTTCTGCATTCAGATCGGTTGAAGGTTTCATGAATAGTACCATCATAGAGGTATGAATATATGGAACCATAATAGGAGGACTCATGGCCAACAAGGGTACAAACAACTTGGCTTTCTTGGGAGTCATAAATAGGGTAACATAGCTCTTCCACCAGGAATTTAAATCTAGACTCATGTTGTTCTAGCTGAAGAAGTGAGGCCAGAGTAGCCATGGCATTGGCTGCTTTATTCTCTATTCTAGGGATTTGTTGAAATGTAACAAAAGTGAAATATCGTCTCAATGAATCAACCATTTTCTTGCAGGGTACCGATTTTTCATCCTTTGTTTGATATTCTTCATTAACCTGGTTGACTATCAATTACGAATCCCCATAAATATGTAGTTTTGTGATTCTCCATTCTATAGCCATTTTTAGTCCATTTGTCAAGGCCTCATACTCAACAATGTTATTTGTGCATGGGAATAATAGTTTGTAGGACTTAGGAATGGTATACCCATGAGGAGAAACAAATAACACTCCTACACCTAAACCATTTTGCATGAAAGAGCCATCAAAGAAAATCTTCCATGTTCTTGCAGTCATGTACATTATGTGCTCATCTGGAAATTCAACTTGAATTGGTGCTTTGTGTCAAATTGGGAAATCAGCCAATTGGTCTACAATGGCTTGTTCTTTTATAGCCTTACGGTCAACATACTCTATGTCAAATTCTGATAAGATCATCATCCACTTAGCATGTCTACCTGTGAGAGCAGCCTTACCAAGCAAGTATTTGAGAGGATCAATTTTTGCAATGAGGTGTATTGTATGCCCAAGCATGTAATGTCACAACTTTTGGGAAGCAAACACCACTGCTAGGCAAGATTTTTCAATACTAGTGTAATTGACCTCATATGACACAAGCGTATGACTGATGTAATAGATAGCTCTTTCTTTTCTAGTATCATCAAGTTGAGCCAATAATGCCCCCAAGGAAGATTATGTTGCTGATACATACAATATAAGTGGTTTACCTGGGATAGGAGGCATTAAGATTGGAGGATTGGCCAAGTATTGCTTGATTTGGTCCATGCTGTGCTGATAATCTTCATTTCAGACACATTTAACCCCTTTGTGTAAAGTCTTGTTAAAGGGTTGAGCTCTATTAGCCAGTTGTGAAATAAACCTTCTTATAGATTGAAGTCATCCTTGAAGACTCCTCATTTGACTGATATTTTTGGGAGGTGGCATATCCAATATTGCTTGAACTTTCTCTGGGTCCACCTCTATTCCTTTGGTTGAAATGATAAATCCTAGGATTTTTCTAGAGGTAACTCCAAATGTGCACTTTTTGGGGTTTAATCTGAGTTGAAACCATTCCATACGATCTAAAATGACTTTTAGATCACCTAAGTGTGTATCCCTTTTTTTAGATTTTGCCAAGGTGTCATCCACATAGTCTTCCATATTCTTATGCATCATGTCATGGAATATAGCTATCATAGCTCTTTGATAAGTAGCTCTAACATTTTTCAATCCAAATGGTATAACATTCCAGCAATAGGTTCCCCATGCACAAGTGAATGCAGTTTTCTCTTGGTCTTCAGGAGCTATCTTGATTTGATTATACCCAGAAAAACCATCCATTAATGAATAGATCTCATATCTTGCAGTCATGTCCACTATCATGTCTATATTTGGGAGTGAAAAATCATCCTTAGGGCATGCTTTATTAAGATCTCTAAAATTTGTGCAGACATGAATGGACTTGTCATGTTTTGAAACTGGTATAATATTGGATATCCATTTGGCATAATCAATGGCTCTGATAAATCTTGCACTGAGGAGTTTTTCTAGTTCATCTTTGACGAGAAGAGCTATGTGAGGATGCATTTTCCTCAACTTCTATTTTACTAGTTTTATTCCTAGAGCTATGGACAAGTGATGCATAATAAGACTAGTGTCCAATCTTGGCATGTCTAAGTAAGTCCAAGAAAAATTAATCTTCTTGCTCTGTAGGAACTTTGTATATGCCTCTTTTTCTTGTGTTGATAGAGATTTAGCCAAATGTACTATTTGTGGAGCCTCTTTTGTATTCAAATTGACTAGCTGTGTAGGCTCAACAAGTACTGAAGACCTGTCTTGAAAATAACTTGGGAGATGATCAAGTACCTCATCCTTAGGTGCCTCAAAGAGGTTTTCACCTTCGGATACATCCTTTATTTTTACTTTTTTAGGTTCTAATACCGCCACATAGTGGTTTTTTCCATCATAACTCTTATTCTTTTTTTCTTTTCTTTTCATTTTGTGACTAAGGTACTTGATATCTGATTTTGTCATGCTTGTAGTTGGTTCACTGGTGGAAGAGACTATAGGTTCAAGGGAATTTAGGTAACATGCTATCTCATAGTCATTTTGAAAAGTTGGAAGTTGAGGTTCTTGATAGCCCTAAGACCAATCAATTAAGTGAGGATTGGAAAGGGGTAGATCAATGGCTGGTTCAATGTTTTGTATGTGAAGGGTATCATCTCTAGTGATAGGAGAGTTAGGATTCATCAAGTATCCCTCTAAGGTACCCAAATCAGGACTTATCCTACCAAGCGAAGCATCGTCCACTAAAGCGACTTGTGGATTCCAATCTTCCAATCTTACACTGGACTCGTTGGCTACCTTGAGTTGAGAACTATATGTATGAACAACATCAATGTCCATGTCAACTATAGAACAATCAGAGAGAGAGTCCCATTCATATTCATGTGAGTTTGTATCTGAATCCCTGTTGGGATGTTTACACAAAGCATGTTTTTTAGGCCTTGAGGTAGAGGCTTCAATGTCACCAAGGGTAACACCTTCTTGAATGCTATTTGTGTATTAATTATTTGGAAGAGGATCCTCAACATGTCTTCAATAGTAGATTCTTCTTGTTCTAAGTCTAAAACTGTGGGATTGACAATTGGAATGTCTGAATCTCCCCAAAGGAGATTGGTGGAAGGGACCCAATCTTCACACCTATCTTGTTGATTTTGCAAATTGGGTATGTAGCTAGATTCATCATCACTATCCATCATAGCAAGGATAGGAGTAGTTTACTTATTCTAATTTTCAAAACCTAGGCCAACCGTTGTCTTAGATCTGTGGCCAAAGAGAGCATGATTGAGTGGTTCAACCTTAGCATCTAATCTGTGACTGAGAGGACCATGACCTGGGTAGCCCATATTTTTGACCAAATTATATCCTCTCCCATAAGCTTTAGGAGATGGGGAGAAATTTTCATTATGCATGTATTTTTCCTCCTTGTAGATCCAATCTCTAATAGCTACCTCTTCTTTTTCATCCTGTATGGGCATTGAGGACTCTACAAATGTACCAAACAGAGTCATTGCTAAAGATGAGGAACGCATCTCTTGTGAAGGTTTACCATAGGACCTAGGTGAGACTGGCAATTTTGTGAAGGAGTCAATTTGATAACCCCCCACACAAAGGTCTATGGCTTTGAACTTGTTCTTTCTCTATTCTAGAGTTGCATCAAAATTTTTTGCTTCCCTATTGAGAGGAACATGAGTCCCTGCTGAAATTGCATTCATAGATAATGTGCTATCCCTAGGTATACAAACTTCTACTCCATTATAGGGGAACTTAACACATTGGTGGTAGGTGGATGACACTACTTGCATGTCATGGATCCATGGTCTACCAAAGAGGATATTGTAGGCTAAAGGACTAGCATCAACAATTTGGAACAAAATGTCCTTTTCAACGGGGCCAATCCTGACAGGAAGGACATCCAAGCCTTTAGAGCTTCTCTCTACCTCATCATAGGCTTTAATGGTTATTTTCTTACGAGTATCAATAAATTTCTTAGAATAACCCAATATCTTCAACAAACTCAAGGAACAAATATTTATCCCAGCACCCCCATCAATCAACACGCGCCTGACACAGGTTTTGTGGATCATGACTTCAATGTGGAGGGCAAGATTATGTGGATGATTCAAAGCTTTGTCATCTTCTTCTGAGAACATGAGGTAGTGAGGGCTAGCAAGGTGGTTAACCATGTTTTAGAATTGGTCAACATCTATGTTGTTAGGAACATTAGCTACACACAAAGCATCCTCAAGGATACGCTTATGTCTTGGAGACAATTCTAGGAGTTCAAAAATTGAGATTTGAGCTGGTGTTCTTTGTAACTGATCAACAAGATTGTAGCTCATTTAAGGATTAACTGCTGACTTGGTGGTGACATTATTGGATGTCACTTGCTTGGGTTTGCTAGACTAACTGGAATTAGGACCTCTAATGACCACATGACCTTGACTTTGGCTTTGAGTGACAACATTAAGAGCATGGGACAATCTTAGAGAGTGAGGACCTCTAAGCACCACCATAGGTTCTTCATCAAACATAGGAGGAGAGCCTACATCATAACCATAAGGGTCTTTGTCTCCAATCATGTTGACACTTTCTTCAACAATCTCAAGCATATTGATTACATTTTCTGCACCTGTGTAGGCATAGTTGATTGTGGCCTTGCCATTCTTAGGTTGAGAGGTTTCTCCCTTTTCATATTTGGGCAAAGGATCCTTGAATGCTTTATGATCTACATTTTAATTCAAACCATCAATTTGAAGTTTACCATTTTCAATAAGATCCTGAATGAGGTGTTTAAGTTTCTAGCAATGTTCTATGTCATGACCAATACCATTGTGGTATTTGCAAAAAGTCTTTTCATTCCACCAGTATGGCTTAACATCAATTATGTGAAAGTTTGTTGGATCTTGTGGTTGTGCAATATTATTAGCAATAAGGGTCTTGAAAACATCCTCATAGGAATCACCCAATTTAGAGAATTGTCTCAACTTTTTCTTGGGTTTCTCTTGATACTTAGGTTTATTCTCTTGTTGGTTAGAGGATGTGTTGAGTTTCATAGCTTGGATTGCACTAGAAAAATTGAGGACTCCTTGATCCTTGGGTTGGGAAGAGTCCACAACTCCATCATTGACTACTTGCTTATTCTTGTTCCAGTGCGAGTGCTTACCTTTGTCCTTATTAGCATTGTTACTGTTTTGACCATTATTGTTGTTGTTGGTCAAAATGCCTTGTTCTTTTAAAACATCCTCTATTTGACATGCTGTCTCAACCATAGTATCAAAGGAATCAAAGACCATTTTTTGGACCTCATAATGCATTTCAGGCACCAAATTACTAACAATGATGTCAATCCTTTCATGCTCAAGAATAGTCCTAGAATAGCAAGAGCATAATCATCTCCACCTTTGCAAGAAGGTCACAAAGGATTCCCCTTGGTTTTGTTTCAAATTGCATAATTCTAACATGGTGACTGATCTTGACAAGTTGAATGCAAAATGTTGAACAAATATGTGGACAAGTTTTTTGAAAGTTTTGATGGGAGGGGTTATGTTGGTAAACCACTCCATGGCTTGGCCCTTAAGGCTCCTTGGAAATAATCTCATAAAGTAAGAGTCATCTTGGTGAAACTCAAAACTCATGATGTAAAATTGACGCACATGATCATGTAGGTCACCATTACCGTCATACTTGTCATATTGGGGGATTTCAACTTTTCTAGGAAAATCCATCATAACCACACTCTTATCAAAAGGATTGGGACACATAGAATCAAGTGAAAAGGTACTCTTAGGTGCCAACACCTTTTCCATCATTCATTTGAGTTGTTTAATTTCCTCTTCTTAAGAGGGACCTTGTTTCTTGATTCTCCTATCCACATCAAAGTTGTAAGGGACTCTAGCACCCTTGTTAATCAAGCTCTCTAGGAACCTATCTTTATTTCGATCAAGGTACTTCACCACATATTGTTGGAATAGTGGCTCTTGTTGCATTCTCATGAAATATTTATCATCAAAACTTGTACTGCTTCCTCCATGTTGAGAGCCATGATGAGCTCGTTGGGAGGGTTGTCTTGAGTTCCTAAGAAGTGTGTGTCTCCTATGTTGTGAAATCCTTCTTCCTGTGGGACTATCAGATCTTGAAGGAGTCCTTGACTGCCTTCTACTTCTTGGAGTTCTTGAGGGTGTAGATGGTGGAGAGTTGTTTCCACTGTTGGTACCCCTATTATTAAATTGGTTGTTGAGTTATTGGGCTAATAACCTATCTTGTTCCTCTTGGAATGCTTTTCTTCTTAATTCCAACAAGGCTTGTTGCTCTTCCTCTAGGTGTCTAAACCTTTCTTCTTTAGTGGCTTGTTCATCCAAGAAGGCTTTCTTTTCATGCTCAATTCTTTTAAGCCTTTCATTAGCATATGTTGAGGTTGTTTTGAGCAGAGAGTTGGACCTTGAATGTTTGAACAAGTCATTAGTGAATGCTGCATTCACATGAGCATCACCAGATTCATTGTTTTGGTCTTCATGTTGTGACCATGCATCTTGGTGAGCTTGCCCATAATGTCTCTCAGCTCTTTGATGGGTGTCTAAATATCTTGAGTTGATAAGAGGTGATCCAGGTTGATTGTCATCACCAAACAACATGTTATCCTTATGTCTTTGAAAAATGTCATCAAGAGTTTCATCCATTGCTTCCCTTTGTCTCCTAGTCAAGGTGTAACTCATGTCCATATTTGATTGAGAAGATGGTAAAGAGGTACTCAACTCACTAAGATTGCTCTTTGGGTCAAACCAAGTCTTGGACTCCCTCCTAGGTGATTGATAAAAAATAGGTTTCTTTCCCTTTTGCTTTTGACGAGTTTGGACTAAGGGTAATTGTTTGAAGACAACTTGAGGTCATTTTCCTTGGTTAACTTGGTACCTTGTCGTAACTGACATGAAAGAAAAAAGACCCTTGGTGATAAGATGACCCTATGAAGTGTCAATAGCAAGCTAGGATAGTAAAAGTGTTCAATTGTCCAAAAAGAGATGGTGAGATAGAAAAGCTGCAAAAGGTGTAAACCAATCCTGCCACAGAGGTGCGTAATAAAAGGATAAGTATCCTAACACGTATGGGCCAAGAAAATGGATTTAACCAAATATGTTTTTTGAAATTGAATCTGAATTTTGATGGAAGTGAATTGGACAAAAGAGTACTAAAACTCTCCAAGTATGTAATCAACAAATCTAAGGGTGTACTTTTTCAACAAGGATGTTTCCTAACTTATCGATGGCAAGCAAGACTACTTTGGAAAACCAAAGAACACTAATTCAAGGGGTCCAAAAATAGGAACCCAAGGTACAAATAGGTTTTTAGTAGCAGAGTAAGTCACTTATCAAAATCTGGTCAACTAAGGAAAGGCTGAAAAATGCATAAATCAGGCAGACAACAAAAAGATCCTGGGTGACAGTATCTAGGCAAGCAAGGTGATACTTTATAACCAGGTGATATTTTCCAGCAAGCAGGGAGACAGAATCTAGGCAGTCAAGGTGATACTTTCTAGGCAAGTAGTGCAATAGTCTTCTAGTGACGAACTATCACATGATATTTCTTAGTACAGGGTGTGATACTATTCCAGTGTCGTATGATTCTTGACCAGTGAGTGCTAAAAATCTCAATTTTAAGGGCAATTTGTTCAAAATTTTAGTTTGAAGGTTGGATTTTTTTATTTCAAGCAAAGCGAGAGTAGTAAATTGACAGGTTTGCAAATAGTAGGTGATCAAACATATCATAAAACACTTGAAACAAGGGTAAAAGAAACCTTGCCAAGACAAGCAATTGTGATATCAAAGCAAGAAAAATCCTATGAATGCTACCATGATGTTTGATGTTTGAGAATGTTTACATGGGTAGATCACAATGAAAACACTTCAAGCAATTACTAGCCTAAAAAATCAATGGCTCAATACTTAACAACTTGGCCCACACTTGATGTCCCATTGCCTCACACAAAGTGGTTGCCCACAATAGATATTGGCTTTGTCATGGAAATTTCAATGACACAACCAAAGGAACACAGATGGTGAGTAATCTTGGGGTGATCTGGGTTATTCCACTTGGATCAATCCTTGCACCAAGAAGCTAAGCAGTGAAATAGGGTGGCTTCTATCTATGGTTCTTAATAAGGGCTTCCATTCATAGCACCCCTCTTGCTTCTCAAAAAGGACTAGGACCTTGTAGCCTCAAGAGTACCTTAAGCATTCTTGCTCAACACTTTCCTCATGGTCACAATCCCAGAAGTACTCACATTAAGCGAAGATAAGTACTACATCTACCAAGGTTTTGTGTCCTCAATAACCTTGAGTTTATAGTGGGTTGGAATAGCTGGTGAAAAGCTTGTCCCCACTTGGGTCATTCCTCTTGATTGCTCAAGAGCAGGCCTGCTAAAGGATCTTAAACTAAACAAAGAGTGGATCAACTTTTTGAGTGTCAAAATTTCTATTTCACCTCAAGGGTGAAGAGCATATTCTCCTAGCTCAAAAGCTTTTCCCAAACACACCAAGCAAAGGTTCAATTACCCTCTTGCTTTCAAAATCTAAAGATGGGTCAAGATTTTCTGGTTCACCTCAAGGGTGAAGAGCATACTTCTCCTACCACCCAAAGATTCCTACAACAAGATATTAAGTGCCTATGAAATGAAGCAACTAGTATATGCCACACTCAAAATAAAAGCAATTAAACAAGCACTTGATTTGTTTTTTTAATGCTTTGGGCAACCCTACAAAAACCGTTAGCAGCCCTTGTGCATGCATTTTTTGGCAAATATTCAAGTAATAGGCACCTACAACCACAACTTGTTAGCCCCACAATGGTTAGCAAAATCCAAATCCAAATGAAATCTGCAAATTAAATCTATCTAACCACAACAAACTAAACCAGCAAGCTAACTAGATCAAAACTTGGCAAGAAAAAACTAATAAACAACTCTCTGCCAGGCACAGGCAACATAATAGTTACCAGAAATGTCATATGATAGTTTCTAGCATACGGGTGTGATAATTTCCTCCTATTTGACAGTTCACATTACCTATAGGTGACAGAATATAGAATACCAGTGTGACAGAATGCAGTAAAGTCGCATGATACTTTAACTAGTAAAGTATCACACCAGTATAGAAGAAAGTATTGCACGACACTGGAAAACTATCGCACGATAATCTGAGACAGAAAAACTAGAGAGCCAAAAATGAAGCTAAATATTGACAAAAAAAAGATGGAAATGCAAAAAATGGACAAAATAAAGCTATTCTACCCCACAGTGGGCGCCAAAAATGTACACACTCAAATGGTGCACTTTTCTAAGTCATTACTTCCAAGGGAATCCATGAATGGGAAACCTTGAGAAAGTGACCTAGAGCTCCCTAGGCATGGAGTCACAAGATTGTTTGAATATTGCTCTTAGCTAGAGCTATTGAAGCATGCAACCTTGCTAGTAAACCACACAATGGGAGATTCAAAGAGACAAGGGAAAGAATGCCAATATCTTCAAGAATCAACAATGAAGATGCAATGCAATGCAACTATGCTAAGAATGAAGATGCAAGCTAAGTTATGGAAATGAAAATGAAAGTAGTACAAACCCTTGCTAATTAAGCTATGTGGGCTAATCTAGAGCATAAAGGAAACTAAGCTAGATGCCATAAAAGAAGCTAAGCTATGAAAGCATAAATATGAAGCTAAGCTAAGAATGCAAGAATAAAAGCTATGATGCAACAATGATCTCCAAAAATCTCCAAAGTCTCCAAGAAATCCTGCAGCATAAGATTAGCATAAAAACATTGACCTAGAATGAGAGAAGAGAGCTCTTTTTTTATAGGAAATGAGAAGGAATGGACCATGGAGATTAAGAGGCATAAGATTTAATCAAGGGTGGATCTTGAAAGAGGAGCAATCCATGTGCACAAATATCCTTCAATGAGAAAATAAGAGTTGACTTTTGTGTCTATATGACACAAAAAGTGCTTTTCTTCTTTTTATAAAATAAGAATAATGCTTTATGTGTGCAACTTAGGATAAGAGGAAAAGTGGGGCTTTTTATTTAATAAAAGGGGAGGAAATTCTTTTTAAATAAATAAAGACTTAGGATAAAATGGTTAGCCCATAGAAAATAATTGAATAAATGATAGAAATAGGATTTGATCAAGGAAATTGATTTTATTTGAAAAATATTGATTTTTGAAAATCTTGATTCAGGGATTTGATAATTTGCTAAATGGGGGCCCAAAGTCTAGGTGACCATTTTAGGGCACATACACTGATGTATAAAACAAACTTAAAAACTTTACTTTAAATCAGATCTAACAACCAAAACCAACTCGGTCATCACTGATTCAATAATAGAAACATATAACAATGTAGTTTACTACCCACCTGTATTTAACTTGCAAAACACATAAATGTTCAAACCATAACATTCACACAAGTATTGACACCAGAATTTATAGTGGAAACCCAATATGGGAAAAATCACTTTGTAACATGCTACTATTGTTTTCACTCTTCTGAAGTGAGCTTGCTTAAAAGCCAACCTTGTCAAAGGTTACAATACACACTATTAGGTGTGACCCGGTTAAAGGATTTCAATCACCCTATTAAAAGTGAGCCTTGTTATAGGACTTACATACATTCCATTAGAAAGAAACCTTGTTCAAAGGATTTAACAAATGACTGTTAGGTCAACCTCTGTTAAAAGGATTTTGACTGTTACAATGGTTAGAAAGTAGCAGCAGTATTGATCTGAAAAATATACAACTTACTTTGCAAATATTAGATCTGATTCCGTACACTAATGCTGCTTTACTAACTTTGAAACTTTGCTATTTCCATCTCTGATCTGCTTGGAAATTTTCTTCAAGCAACCACCACACTTCTCCTTCAGCCTTTTCTGCTTATACAGTAAATAAAACTTACTGATCTTCCAACATTCTCTTTTCACCCACACATTCACATCTAATCTTAGGTTCCCTTAATACTTTCCTTAATTAGGTTAACTCATCTTTTTCCACTTAATATCCTTCGTAAATCTTAGGGTTAGGTCAGATTCATTGAATCTACTCGCTTTATGTTCTTCGGATCCTTTTCTAGAATCTTCTCAAATCTCTTAAAGATTTACAATAAAACATTTTTAAGTGAATTCAATGATTTCAAACAATCAATAAATAAAGTCAACACATTTTACATAATCCAAGAATTCAACAATGTCGGCTCCAAATCTAAATTCTCTTCAAATATAAAAATGCTGATGCTCGGTCAATACTGCAATCAACTACTCGGTCTTCATGTAGAAAGCTCGATCTTTACTAAAAATATTTCCTTGGCTTATATTGTCTTCCTCGGCAATTAACTGATGTTTGGTCGACACTAGAATTTTGCTCAGCATGTACTGACTCAGTCGACACTAACATCACTTGACTTAAACAAGATTTTTCCATTTTTGCTCAATCAAGCCTACCAGTTTAGTCTTCAATCTTACTAAGATAAACAATACATTGTCTCATCATTGTACAACATAGTCAATTGCACTTTGTAGTATCAAGATAACTCAACCTTTCCTTAGGTGCTATTGTTACTAGCCTTGCCCCAATCCTTCACAATAATACAATAGATATAGTACTTTCCTAAGTAGCAACAGTCTTACTAGTTAAGGTTTGACATCAATGATAATACAACAATTGTTTCTATTGTATTTTCAACAATCTCCCTCTTTGGCATTGATGACAACACCATATGATATCACCCGAATAACAAATGGATTACCAACCAATCCAAAAACTTATCTGTCCATCAGAGAAATTTTTTTTTGTAATATCCTTAGCTTCATTCTGATTCAAAATTTATAAGCCTCACTTCTGTGACCGTCAGAAGTATTCAGATCTCCCTGTATCCTGATCCTTCATTTTAGTTCATCATCTCCTTTTCTGTGTCATGTGTTATTATATCATCTTAGTTCATCTCCCTCTTTGACAAAAATGCCAAAGTAACAACTATAATATACATCCATCAAATGTAAATATTATCTATGTAGCTCAGTGTTTCTTCCTCTGTCATCTTGCTTATGACTGATTCCTTGTCTTCTCTCTTCTTCACAACTCTAGGCCAGTCCTAAAGTGTGACAATCTTCTGCATCAATTTATCAAATAATCTGTTGTTGCACATTTGATGTAGTTCTCCTAGCTTGACTAGGTAGCCTCAATTAGGGGAAGGACCCCTAATTGACTTCTCAAGTATTCATGTGCTTCTCTTGGTAAAGATTTAGTGAATATGTCTTCTAATTGTTCCTTTGTATTCACATATTCCATTCGGACTTCTTTATCTTGTACCAATTGTCTCAAGTAGTGATACTTGATTGCTATGTGCTTGGTCTTAGTATGCATCACTGGATTCTTAGAAATATTGATTGCACTTGTGTTGTCATAGAAAATAACAACAGATTCATTGATTTCTTCTTTCATTCCTACCAACAATTTTTTTTATCCATACCAAATTTGAACTGTTTACTGCAGCAGCAACATACTTGGCCTCGACAGTAGATTGGGAAATGCAATTTTGTTTCTTGCTTGTCCAGGAGACTAATATCTATGCAAGAAAGAAATCTCCACCACTAGTACTCTTTCTGTCATCTACATTTCCTACCCAATCAGCATCTGTATATATTCTTATTTTAAATTTGTCATCCTTCTTATAATATAGCCCATAATCAGCAGTTCCTTTCAAATATCTCATAATTCTTTTCACAACCATCATGTGTGTTTCCTTAGGATTAGCAAAGAATCTTTCCACAATCCCAATAGCTAATGCAATATCTGGTCTACTATGTACAACATACTACAATTTTCCAATCATAGTTTCATCATCAATAATCCCATTTGCTCCTCTAATAGCATTTACAACTTCTTTTATTCTACCACAATATTGTACAATGTTTTCACCTTCTTGCATTCTCATCTCATCAAACTTACCTCTGAGACTCTCGGCCTTAGATTTCAATACATTTAAGTCACCACCATAGATCTTTGCAAGAGTGTCCCACATCTCCTTAGCACTTGAACAATCCTTACCATCTTCAAATTCTGGATAGCTTAGGGCAGATGCAATTTCCAACATTGCCTGGTTATGTTCTTGCTTAGCTCTCATTTCCTCAGTAGTCAAAGGTGTGATAGGTGAGACATAGTCATTCTCAATGTAATACCTTGTGAAATCACCAATACCGGCCAGATGTAGCTTCATCAAGCTTTGCCATGCAGGGAAGTTTTTCTTATTCAGATTCGGTACCTCCTTATACATCCTAATCATTTGCTTGAAGTCCCTTTAAACTTGACTTCTGTAAACACCAATAATAAGCAACACAACTCTAATACCAATTGTTAATGTGATTTAAACAACAAAGAGGGGGGGTGAATCAGTTGTTCTCAGGTCTTGATGTATAAGACAAACTTAAAAACTTTACTTTAAATCAGATCTAACAACTAAAACCAACTCGGTCATCATTGATTCAATAATAGAAACATATAACAATGTAGTCCACTACCCAGCTGTATCTAACTTGCAAAACATAGAAATGTTCAAACCATAACATTCACACAAGTATTGACACCAGGATTTATAGTGGAAACTCAATATGGGAAAAACCACTTTGTAACATGCTACTATTGTTTTCACTCTTCTAAAGTGAGCTCAGTTAAAAGCCAACCCTGTCAAAGGTTACAATACACATTATTAGGTGTGACCCGGTTAAAGGATTTCAATCACCCTATTAAAAGTGAGCCTTGTTATAAGACTTACATACATTCCATTAGAATGCAACCTTGTTCAAAAGATTTAACAAATGACTGTTAGGTCAACCTCTGTTAAAAGGATTTTGACTGTTACAATGGTTAGAAAGTAGCAGTAGTATTGATCTGAAAAATATACAACTTACTTTGCAAATATTAGATCTGATTCTTTACACTAATGTTGGTTTACTGACTTTGAAACTTTTCCATTTCCATCTCTGATCTTCTTGGAACTTTTCTTTAAGCAACCACCACACTTCTCCTTTAGCCTTTTCTACTTATACAATCAATAAAACTTATTGATCTTCCAACATTCTCTTTTCACCCACACATTCACATCTAATCTTAGGTTCCCTTAATACTTTCCTCAATTAGGTTAACTCATCTTTTGTGCTTAATCTCCTTCATAAATCTTAGGATTAGGTCAGATTCATTGAATCTACCCACTTTATGTTCTTCGGCTTTTTTTCTAGAATCTTCTCAAATATCTTAAAGATTTACAATAAAACATTTTTCAGTGCATTCAATGCTTTCAAACAATCAATAAATAAAGTCAACACATTTTACATAATCCAAGAATTCAACAATGTCAGCTCCAAATCTAAATTCTCTTCAAATATAAAAATGCTGACGCTTGGTCAATACTGCGACCAACTACTCAGTCTTCATGTAGAAAGCTCGGTCATTACTAAAAATATTTCCTCGGCTTATACTATCTTCCTCAATAATTAATTGATGTTTGGTCGACACTAACATCACTCAGCTTAAACAAGATTTCTCCATTTTTGCTCGGTCAAGCCTACCAGTTTAGTCTTCAATCTTACTAAGATAAACAATACATTGTCTCATCATTGTACAACATAGTCAAGTACACTTTGTAGTATCAAGATAACTCAACCTTTCCTTAGGTGCTATTGTTACTAGCCTTTCCCTAATCCTTCACAACAATACAATAGATATAATACTTTCCTAAGTAGTAATAATCTTACCAGTTAAGGTTTGACATCAATGACAATACAACAATTGTTTCAATTGTAGTTTCCAACAAATCCACATGCATGTAAACTTTCAGTTTAAAAGTGCCTTCTTTCTTGTACCACAAGCCATAGTTATTAGTGTTCTTTAAGTATCTCAAAATTCTTTTTACAATAGGCATATGTGATTCTTTAGGATTAGCAGAGAATCTTGCTACAATTTCAACTGCATGAGCAATATCTAGTCTACTATGCACAACATACATCAATTTACCAATCATTAATATGTATAATGTTTGATTTACCTTGGTTGACTAGTCATCCTTTGTCAATTTGCATCTAGTGACCATAGGTGTACCGAATGGTTTTGAGTCCTCCATACCGAATGTCTTCAATAATTCTTTTATGTACTTTGATTGAGCAATGTATATGCCTTCATTTTGTTGTAAAATTTGCAAGACAAGAAAAAATTCAATCCCTCCAAACATTGACATTTCAAATTCTTTTCTCATTTCATTAGCAAATGATTTGCACAGATTATCATTTCCTCCAAATATGATATCATCAACAAAAATTTTAGCAATAAGAATCTTGTCATTAGTTTCACCTTTCAAATACAAATTGTTGTTGTCACTTGTTCTAGCAAATCCAATACTGATAAGATAGAAATGCAGTCTTTCATACCATGCTCTTGGTGCTTATTTCAGTCCATATAGTGCTTTGTGCAATTTACATGTCATGTTCCTCTGATTAGGATAAAAAAACCTTCAGGTTCTTCAATGTATACCTCTTCTTCAAGTATTCCATTCAGAAATGTAGAATTAACATGCATCTGATAAACTTTAAATCCTTTATAAGTAGCATAAGAAAGCAATATTATAACTCCTTCATTCATGGACTTAATCCATTCATCATTTTTAAGTGCATCTCTAACAGTTTTAGGTTCAAATTCACAAACTAAGCATGTGTTGTTTCTCAACTTACTTTGTGTCATCATGCCAACTTTCTTATCTCCAATAATTTGACCTGTGGATGATGTCTCCTTAAGTATCTTGCAAGTACATGTTTAGTTCTTTGTTATTCATTGTGTTCTCTACTTGGTGTATGATCACGATCTTCATCAGTAATAGTTTGTTGATTCTTAGTTTGTATAGATTGATGCTCAGTAGCGTTACCCTGATGCTCGGTAACACCAAGTTGTTGCTCGGGTAGAGTGTCTGGTTGCTCAATGTAAACAAATCTATCATAGTCTTTCAGTTCCTTTTTTCTTTCTTCATCATTCTTCTCAATAAATTCATCAAATCTCACATTTTCACTTTCAATCATCTTTTTAGTAGCCTTATTCAAACATTTGTAAGCTTTTCTCTTAGTAGAATATCCTAAGAATATTCCTTCATCACCTTTTGAATCAAATTTCCCATTTCTATCATCTTTTAGATTATAACATCTACTTCCCAATATTCTAAAATAACTTACATTAGGTGTGTAACCATACCATAATTCATAAGGTGCCTTGTTTTAATCTTTCTTCAGTTAAACTTAGTTCAATGTGTATACAAAAACACTAACAACTTCTCTGTAGTATATATGTGCCACATCCTTTTCAATCATTAGTGTTCTAGCACAATCCACAATAGATCTATTTCTCCTTTCAACAATCTCATTATGTTGGGGTGTCCTCGGTGCAAAAACATGTCTCTTAATTCTATGCTCATTACAAAAATTAGTGAGCTCATCAGAAATAAATTCACCACCTCTATCTGATCTTAGGCATTTTAGTTCTTTATCACTTTATTTTTCCAATTTTTCTTTAAACCATTTAAACATCTTAAAAGCTTCATATTTTTCTTTCAAGAAAATGATAGTCATCATTTTAGAGAATTCATCAAAAAATAAGATAAAATATATGTCCCCATAATAACTTTGAGTTCTCATAGGACCACACAAGTTAGTATGAACTAACTCCAAAATAGCATTAGATGTATAGTTTTTTTCTCTTAAAACTAGATTTTGACATTTTTCCATTTGACATTGTTTGCACATAACATGGTCAGGTTTAGATAAGCTTGGTAAGCCTCTAACTCTCCTTTTCTTACCAATTTTAACCATGTTGTCAAAATTCACATGACATAACCTTTTGTACCATAACCACACATATTCAGTTCTAGCCAACAAACAAGAAGTTTCAACATTGTCAAGATAAAATAGATTACGTTTAGATTGTTCACTAGTACCGACCAACTTTCTAGTCTCATAATAGATTTTCACCTTTCTATTCTCAAATGCAATTTGATGACCTATGTTATTCATCTTTTCTACACTCAATAGATTATAATTAAGTCCCTTCACCCAATATGAATTCTCACATCTGATCTTATTGTTCAATAATATAGACCCTTTTCCCTTTACTAGACAAGGTGTATCATTTCCCATTTTAACAGATCCACCATTATAATGCTCAAGGTATTCAAATTTCTCTTCATCACTAGTTATATGATGTGTACAACCACTATCAATAATCCAAGTATCATTCTTGCTAACTTTAGAAATAAGTATTGTTTCAACATACCTTTCTTCTTCTTCTTCTTCTTCTTCTTCTTCTTTCAAAGCTACAAACACCACCTCAATGTCTTCATCACTTTTGGTGTCAGTGTCATCATCATCATCATCATCATCATCATCATTATCATCATCATCTTCAACAAGGTAACATGACTTCTTTCCTTTGTCTTTATAATCTCGGTTACTTCTTCTTTCATACTGTCAGTTGCCTCTATGTTATTGGTTATCTTTTTTGTCAAACTTTCTTTCATTAGATCTTTCATTAATTTTCTCATTTGCTTTCTTGTTAGGACATCTAGCTGCAATATGGCCAATCTTTTTACAATTAAAGCATACCAAAGGTAGTTTTCCTTTATATCTTCCTTTACCTTTATGCATACTTCTAGGCACTAATGCTTCAAGCTCATCAAGTTCATCCTCATCACTTTCACTATCACTCTCATTTCTTATCATGTGTTTACTACTTGATTTACCAATTTTAAGAGATGACATTTAAATGTAGACTCAATAGTAGGAAAAACACTATTATCAAAGTTATTCAACTCAAATACAATCAATCTACCAATTAGACTATCAAGTGTAATATGATTACCAGGAGCTTATCTCATCTCATGAATTGCAGAGACTCTAATAGCATAAGAAGGTAACAAGGTTTTGAGAATTTTAATTACAATAGTATCTTCATCAATAATACCTCCTACTCCTCGAATAGCATTCAAAATCTTCTTGACTCGGTTGCTATACTGTGATATATTCTCTCCTTTCATTTTCATGTCATCAAAATTTCCTCTAAGACTTTCATCTTTATCCCTTAGCACATTTTCATCTCCTCCATGTACTAGTGCAAGCTTGTCCCACATTTTTTTAGTAGTTGTACATGTCTTAACATCTTCAAATTCAACATCTGATAAGGAAGAAGCAAGCTCTATCATCATAGTATTGTGTTCATGTCTTTCTCTCATCTGATAAAAAATCAATGGTCCACTCGGTAAGATGAACTCATTATCCAAGTAGTATATTACAAACTCTCTAATCCTTGATAGGTACAATCTCATTCTGCTTTTCTATGTCTAGAAGTTGTGTTTGTTCAACTTTGGCACCTCCCTCTTATACATCTTGTTATCTTTAGCTTAATTCCTTTAAAATTTTCCTTCAAGCACTCTATGCTCTGATACCAATTGTTAGATAACTGAGAGGGGGGGGGGAATCAGTTAAGTCCAGTTATCATACAATCCCAAATACTCCCAGATTTATATAAAAAATATTTCAAATCAATTAATCAACTCAATACAATATCAACTGTGGCTTTCTCTTCATATACTGATTACCAATAAATTAAATACTGTGTTTACCGATCAATCCAGTTATAATAATATGTAAAGTAAAATAACAATTCAACACATCCATACACATATAGCACATAGATTTTTAATGTGGAAACCCCATTAGGAGAAAAACCACCTAGGACCGGTAACCCTAAATAATTCTCTTTTGAAGTGAGCTCTATTAGGAGCCAACCTTGTTAAAGGTTACAAAACACACTGTGAGGTGTGACCTAGTTAGAGGATTTATTACTAACAGTTCTCCCTTGACCAAACATTGACTATGGGGTTAACAAGAAAACAATCAACATTCATTGAATGTCATATTGAAATATAAAGACTGTTAAGTCCCACTCGATTAAGATATTTATCTGTAGCAATGGTTAAACTGATACAATAATGATCTAATTCAAATACAACTTGATTTGTAGATTTTTAGATCTATACTAAGATTAAAAATACCTCTGATCAATAATCAATTCAATATCTTTGTTTCCTCCAACTTTGTTCTACTTGATAATTGCTTTCTCTATCACTCGGTGTTGTCTGCAGATTTGCTCGGTTCTGTCTTCAACCACTTTGATCAGCATTTCATGAAATCAATCTCTTCACATGAATTCTCCTACAACAAACTCAATAATGAATCTCATGTCTCTTTATATAGACATCATAAACTATTTCAGTTCCATCTATATATTTTGCCTCTTAATCTTCACCATTGATTTTGTCACTTTAACCTTCCTCAATAATTGTGTCAGTAACACATTTCATTCTCCTTCATCTGACCATGCTTGAATTTTCTCAGCCATTTGATCATCATAACAAACATTATCATTTATCTCAGAATCATAAATAATTGTATAGCTCATCATCTTTAGTCAACAGTCATAACTTCCATTTATTCTTTCACTCAATCAATACCAAAATGCGTCGGTGATAACTAGCTCGGTTAACACTATACTCGGTATACACTACACTTTCTCGGTGTATACTAAATTCTTCATTTACTAACTACATAAACTTGTTTATTCCCAATCTTTAATACATTGTGGATTCATATAATATAATTAAATAGCTAAGATATGATAGTCTATAACTGATTGAATACATCGATGAATTGAATGGACAAGTAAAAGATAGTGATTGGAGATCATCGAGTTGCTAAGTGTTATGTAAGGTAATTAAATCAATTGATATGTTTGTCATTGATGTAAACTAATCTTGACTATAATTATCATGATAGTTACAAAATCTAAAGAAGCAGAATGGTAAAGGAATGATAAGATGGATGTGAAAGATATGACTAAGGTATACATTGAGTAACTTATTGATGAGTCTATGGCATCATATTGTTGACTTGATTGTATTACATGAACTTGTTATGCATTGAAGATTAGAACTAAACAAGTTAATGCGGTTGGTAAATGAAGAATTTAGTATACACTAAGTTTGTGTTGTGTATATCAAGTGACAGTAATAATTGAGTTAGTATTTGCCAACGCATTCTGGTATTGACCGAATAAGAAGAAATAATAAAGTTTATAATAGCTGACTGAATCTATGAGTTGGAAAGTTTCTTATGATTCCAAGGTAAAAGATAGATTTTGTTATAAGGATCAAATGGCTAACAAAATTCAAGATTGATCGAATGGAAGAGATTGAAACGTGTTATTGGCACATCTACCAAGGAAGCTTGAAGAGGCAAAATGAACGATGGAGATTAAGAGGAAAAATCTAATGGATGAGATGAAAATAGTTTACACATCTATTTAAAGAGACACGAGATTCATTATTGATGTTGGAACTTATTGAATCTGTAAGAGAATTCTCATGTAAGGAATTTTTTCATGCACCACTAATCAAACAGGTTATAAATAGAATTGAGCAGAACTACAGACATTACCAAGCGACAGAGAACTATCAACCGAGTGGAATGAGCTGAATATGATGAAGGATTGAAGTGATTATTTCTCAGAGGAGGTATTTTGAGCTTAGCATAGATATGAAAATCTGCAATATTAGTTGTATTTGAATCAGATCATTATTGTATTAGTTTAACCATTGTTACAATAAAATCTCTTAACCGAGTGGACTTAATCATCTTATTTTGTAATATGACATTCTTAGAATGTATGAAGGTTTTCTTATTGACCCCATAGTGAATGTTGGTCAAGAGTTAACTATTAGTGATAAATCCTTTAACCTGGTCACACCATATAGTATGCATTGTAACCTTTAACAGGGTTGGCTCCTAACTGAGCTCACTTTAGAAGAGTGAAATATTTTGGGTTACCGGTCCCATGTGGTTTTTCCCTTAGCAGGGTTTCCATGTTAAATCCTTATGTCATGTGTATTTGATGTGATTGGATTATTGTTTTACTTTACACATTTCATATTTGGATTAATCGGTTAACACAATATTGATTTTATTGGTATTTGGTAAATGATCAGAAAAATTATTATTGCTACCCTATAAAGTTGGTTATTTGATTGAAAAGTTTGAGTTTATACATTTGGGAGTTTGGGACTATAGGATAACTACATTTAATTGATTCACCCCCTTCTCAATTATCTAACAATTGGTATCAGAGCAAGTTTTCTTGGAAGGAAAGTTTTAAGGACTTAAGCTAAAGATCACAAGATGTATAAGAGAGAGTTGCCAAAGATGAATAAGGAAAAATTCACAACATGGAAAAGTAGGATGAGGCTACACATAATTGGAATTGGAGAATTTTCTATATTCTACCTTGATAATGTTTATGTACAACTATCTATTGGACCTTTGACAGTTGATTAGTTGAGAGACAAACATGAACACAACATGACATTAAGACATGCACAACAACTAAAGCAATGTGGGACAAACTTACACTAGTCTATGGAGGAGATGTGAATGTGATGAGAGCCAGAGTTGAAATTATTAGAGGAAGATTTGATAATATGAAAATAATGGAAGGAGAAAATATTTCATAGTACAGTAACCGAATCAAGGAGGTGGTCAATGCTATCTGAGGAGTAGGAGGTTTTATTTCTAAAGACACTATTGTAAGTAAAATATTGAGAACCTTGTTGCTTGTCTATTCTATTAGAATCTCTACTATTCATGAAATGAGATCTACACCGGGTAATGTTCTTACACTTGATAATCTAATTGGTAAGTTGACTACTTTTGAGTTGAATAACTATGACAATAGTATTGTTCTGACTGTTGAATCTACATTTATGTTATTCTTGAATATAGGTAAATCTAGCATATGATAAGAAATGAAAGTGACAGTGACAATAATGAAGATGAGCTTGATGAACTTGAAGCACTTATGGCTCAGAGACTGCAAAAAGGTAAAGGAAGATACAAGGGGAAATTACCTTTGATATGTTTTAACTGTAGAGAGATTGGTCACATTTTTTCTAGGTGTCCTAACCAAAGAGATGATAATAAAGACAAAGATAATGAAAGGTTTGGAGACAAGAAGTCTAACAGAAGATATAACCAAGATCATAGAGGCAACTGACACTATGATAGAAGAAACAATTGAGACTACAAAGACAAAGGCAAGAAGGCTTTTTACATTATTGAAGATGATAAAGATAATACTGACACTAACACTGATGAAGAAATAGAATTAGTATTCATAGCTTTGAAAGAAGATTCATAAGAGGAAAGGTATGTAGTGTTAGGAATAACAATCCATAATACAACTAAGAGGGGGGTGAATCAGTTATATAATAGAATATTAAACTTTAATCTTTAAACTTATCAATATCAGAAACAATGAATGCCAACACAATAACACAATATTTTGGTTTTGGGGAAACCCTGTTAAAGGTAAAAACCTCGGTGGGAATTAGCACCCACAAATGATGTACTGAAGATATAGTAATCCTTGTTAGAAGATATAGCCCTATTAGGAGATTATTGAAACATTACAGTACAAAGTCCTTGTAAGAGGACAAACCCTGTTAGGAGTCAAGGAACAAAAGAGGGCTCATTTCCCAAAGAAGGTTAAACCCACCTTCAGAACTCACTAGTTCACAATAGGTGTGTATGAAGAAATACACAATCTTTTGAATTGTTTGCCAGCAACTATCTTTGCTTGATCAGTTCCAATGAAGTCCACTAGTAATCCTTTTCTTTACATACAATAGACACAAGCTCGTAGCTTTCACAATCTTCTTCTATCACATCTATCCAACCATATCTTTTCCAAAGGAAATATCTTTCATTTATATCTTATTACAATTTACCAATGATAGGTCGGCCCATGAGGCTTTCCTAAATAAAAATAATTACATAAACCCTTGCTAAGATACACACGGTATCTAAAACAAGTCTAAAATGATTTAATTACAATGATTAAGGACCGAAATCCTTAATTTAAGCTTTCCAAACAAAACACATGCTTCATTCTCTGAGTCAGCTTCAGAATAAACCATCTGTAGAACACACGCCATGGATGACATCACCAATCACTTTGTACCTTGTGATAATCAATGAGCATCATTTAGTACCTTATCTTTCATCCTTCAAGTTCACATACCTTGAATCTAAGTCTTCTGAAAGATATACCAAAAACCCAAAGGCTAACTCTATGAGTTTTCACTGTCACAGTCTAGTGACCAATCTTTACAAAAATAGCTATAACTTTCTTAATATGAAACATCTAATGATGAAATATTAGATATAAGATCACAACATCCTCTTGAATCCTCATCTAACTTCACAACATCTGAAACATCCATACACTGACTGTACACTATGATTACCAGTCTAATTCCTTCATAGAAGCATATGTTGACATTAGTGACAAAACAAAAATGACAATAGTATGAGTGCCCATTCAGTAACATAGTGATTAAACATATTAAATGTCTAAATCACCACCCATGCATTAGCAATATCCAACAATCTCCCCCTTTGGAATTGATGTCAACATATGGGAAAATCTTATCCCAAAGTTATATCAATCCAAAGTCCTTCAATTGAACAATCTCCCCAAATAGTAGATATTTTCTCATAGCAATACTCCCCCTTTGACAAAAATGGCAATGGGTTCCATGAGCCTTCAAAAACCTTCACATATAAACTTTCTTCCATGATCACTCCCCGTGAGAAGTAGATCCCTACATCCAGTCCAGAAAATGATAAATCTCTGAATACCTCTGGACTGATGCACCTCTGCATCATTTAGTTCTGAATGGGAGGGGCTTGAACCCCTAGCATACCCCTAAGATATTGAAAGGCATCTTTTGGTAGTGGCTTTGTAAAAATGTCTGCAATTTTCTCTTTTGTATTGATATATTCTAGCTTGATTTTAATTTATGCCAGCTTGTCTCTCAAGAAGTGATACTTGATAGAGATGTGTTTAGTTTTAGAATGCATCACCAGATTCTTTGACATATTTACTATGCTGGTGTTATCACAATGGATAACCACAAGCTCATTAAAATTTATTCTAATGTTTGTCAGCATTTGTTTCATCCAAACAATCTGAGTGCAGTTTATAGAAGAAGCAACATACTTTGATTTAGAAGTAGATTGTGCTATATAATCTTATTTCTTACTTAGCCAAGAAACCAACTTTTTCCCAAGGAAAAATGCACCACCACTGGTACTTTTTCTATCATCAATATTTCTTGCCCAATTAGTAGTAGTATAACCATGAAGTTCAAAGCTATCATTCCTATCATACCATAAACCATAGTCTATGGTTCCTCTAAGATACCTCAGTATTCTTTTCACAGTAGCTAGATGAGTCTCTTTGGGTTCTGCCTGATATCTAGCCACAATTCCAACAACATTAGCAATATTTGGTCTAGTGTGAGTCAGATATTGTAGCCCTCCAACCATTGATCTAGACAAAGTATGAAAAACACATTTTGATTCATCATCAATTGTTAGCTTGTTTCTAGTCACCATGGGTGTTCCTACTAGTTTACAATCTTCCATTCCAAATTTCTTAAGCAATTCTTTGAGATACTTGGTCTGAGAAATGAAAATAACATTCTCATTCTAAGTTATTTGTAGTCCAAGAAAGAATTTCACTTCACCTATCATGGACATCTCAAATTCTCTTTCCATTTCTTTATCAAATTTCTTACATAGATCATCATTACCTCCAAAGATAATGTCATCCACAAATACTTCTACTATTAGGATTCCATCTTTAGTAGTTCTTAGATTAAAATTACCATCCGCATTACTTTTTCTAAATCCAAGTCCAAGTAGATACTTGTCCAACCTTGCATACAAAGCCCTAGGAGCTTTCTTTAACCCATATAGGGATTTCTTCAATTTACACACCATATCTTTGTCTTCACATAGAGGAAACCCATCTGGTTGTTCTATATATACTTCTTCAAGATCCCCATTAAAAAATGTAGATTTAACATCCATCTGATACACTTTGAAGTTTTTGTGTGCAACATAAGATAGGAATAATCTTACTACCTCTATTTTAGCAACAAGAGAAAATGTTTCTTCAAATTCAATGCCTTCTTGCTATGAGTATCCCTTACACACTAGTCTTGCTTTTTTTCTTACAACCGTTCCTTCTTCATCCATTTTGTTTCTAAAGACCCATTTTGTTCCTATAATATTGTTATTTTTAGGTCTAGGAACTAGTTCCCAAGTATTATTCTTCTTTATCTGATCCAATTCTTCTTTCATGGAAACTATCCAAGATTCATCTTTAAAGGCTTCATCAGTAGTTCTTGGCTCAACTTGAGAAATCAAAAAAATTTCTTCTCTAACTTTTGATATAGTTAGCACTCCTTGACTGGTATTGCCAATAATTTGATTTTCAGGATGGTTAGTTTTTACATACCTTGGAGTTTTAGGTGTCTTTGTAGTCTTTCTTTTATCAGCATCACAAACCTCTTTTTCACTTTTTTCCTCAAAAATTTCTTCTTCTTCTGCAGCAGTAGTGGTTTCTTTCATCTCTGATATCTGACTACTGTCATACATTCTTTCTTATATTTAAAATTTCTCATCTATTCTTACATTGTTGCTTTCAACCATCTTCCTCAATCTCATATTGGAAAATTTGTATGCCTTACTTTTGACAGAGTAACCAAGGAAGATTCCTTCATCACTTCTAGCATCGAATTTCCCTATCTCATCATCCCTCTTGATATAGCATTTACTACCAAATTTTTTGAAGTATTTTATAGTAGGAGTATGATCAAACCATAGTTCATAGGGAGTCTTACTTGTACCTTCTTTGATCTGAATTCTATTTAATGTGTACACTGTTGTTCCAAAAACCTCTCTCCAATGTACATGAGATACATTTCCTTCAATCAACATTATCCTAGCAGCATCAAGTATGGTCATGTTTCTTCACTCTGCTATCCCATTTTGTTGTGGAGTCCTAGGAGCAGATGTTTTTCTTTTTATCCCATGCTCTTCACAATATGAATTGAATAAATCTGATGTAAACTCTCCACCTCTGTCTGATCTTAAACACTTTATTTTTAATCCTGATTCATTCTCTACTTTTTCCTTAAACAACTTGAATTTATCAAATGCTTCTGATTTTTCTTTCAAATAAGTAACCCACATCATTCTAGAAAAGTCATCAACAAAGAGTATAAAATACCTTTCACCATAGTATGATTTTGTTCTTGTAGGCCCACATAGATATGTATATACTAGATCCAACTTCCTTTCTGATGTAAAGGATTTGCTTTTATGACTATCTAGTTTTCTTTCCCATAACACATTCTCTGCATACATTGTTAGAGGGTTTCACAATCTTTGATAGATCTCTTACTGCATTAGCCATACTTGCCTTCACAATGTTATCAAAATTAACATGACAAAATCTTCTCAGCCATAACCAACTGTCATCTACCTTAGAAACAAAACAAGAGGCTCCAAATGTGTTTAGTTCGAATACATTACCTCTATATCTTGAACCGATAGCAATCAACTTTCCTTCCTCGCTTCTGATAAATCATTTACCATTAAAAAAACTTAACTGAAAATTCTTATCCATTAACTGTCCAACACTCAACAAATTGTGTTTCAATCCTTCAACAAGTAATACATTGTTTGTATTAGTCTTTCCATCTAAAGTAATGGATCCTACTCCTATGATAAATTTTGGGAGATTGTCCCCAAACCTTACAACACCTCCATCATAATTTTCTAATTTAACAAACTTGTCTCTATCACTAGTCATGTGATGAGAACATCCACTGTCAATTATCCATTCAGCTTTCTTGTCAACATGAGATACTAAGGCTTTTTCTTCTTGAATTGGTTCATCTTTAATAGCAACAAATCCAATCTCTTCATTGTCTACTTCATCATCATCAAAGATTCCTTCACTAGCATAATAACATTCTTTGTCTCTTCTAATTTTTTCATAATCAAGTTTGTACTTAGGAACTCTTGTAGGACATCTAGATGCAAAATGACCTATCTTATTGCATGAAAAACATTTCAAAGTAACTTGACTTCAAATTTTCCCTTACCTCTTTTTCCTCTTTTAGCAATCAATGCAACAAGTTCTCCCATCTTTCTTTCTTCTTCCATTATCTTCTCCCATTCCTCGACATACTCACCAAGCTCTTCTTTTAGATTTTCTTTGCTTGTGCTTGGAAGTGTAGATACATTCTTGTGTGTGGATGCCCTAAATGTAGATTCAAATTTAGGTGCAGCTTCTCCTAATTTTGTAGCTTCAAAGGTAGTTAGCTTTGCAATCAACATTTCTCTACTAAAGTTTGGTGTCAAAGGTATAGTTTCTTGAATAGACATAACTTTGAACTTGTAAGTAGGGGTTAGAGATCTGAGAATCTGTGCAATCACTTCATCTTCATCATAAGTGCCTCCACAATTTCTGATTCCAACTATAGCTTATGTAACCCTTTGAACATAGTCTCTAATGCTTTCATCTTCATTCATTTGTAGCTTCTCCATCTTTGTCTTCCAATTTTGTAGCTTTTCTTGTTTGGTATACTTGTCTCCTTCATAAAGTGCTTCTAGTATATTCCAAATTTCATGTGCCAGATCTTTAATTTTAGTAAACTCACCCTCAGATAGTGCACTGATCAATGCTTCTCTTGTGACCATGTTGCATGAAAATAACTTCTTTTATCATCAGTGGCTGAATCCAAATCATTCTCAACCTTTAGAGTTTCCTTCTTCTTTACAATCATCTAGTAGTCTATGCCCAAACATAGAAAATGTGTTTGCATCTTGTTTTTCCAACTGTCAAAGTTTTCAAGATCAAACTTAGGACTATCCTTCCTATAGAATTCCATTTCCAAGATCACCTCAAGTTGTTAATCTTTCTCTCTGAGGACCACAAGCTCTGATACCAATTGCTAGGAATAACAGTCCACAATATAGCTGAGAGGGGGGGGGGGTGAATTAGTTGTATAATATAATATTAAACTTTAATCTTTAAGCTTATCAATATCAGAAAAAATGAATTCCAACACAATAACACAATATTTTGGTTTCGAGGAAACCCTGTTAAAGGTAAAAACCCCGGTGGGAATTAGCACCCACAAATGATGTACTAAAGGTATAGTAATCCTTGTTAGAAGATATAGGCCTATTAGGAGCTTATTGAAACATTACAATACAAATTCCTTGTAAGAAGACATACCCTATTAGGAGTCAAGGAATAAAAGAGGGCTCACTGCCAAAGAAGGTTAAATCCACCTTCAGAACTCACTAGTTCACAATAGGTGTGTATGAAGAAATAAACAATATTTTGAACTATTTTCCAACAACTATCTTTGCTTGATCAGTTCCAATGAATTCCACTAGTAATCCTTTGCTTTACATATAGCAGACATAAGATCACAACTTTCACAATCTTCTTCTATCACATCTATCCAACCGTATGTTTTCCAAAGAAAAGATCTTTCATTTATACCTTATTACAATTTACCAATGTCAGGTTGGCCCATGAGGCTTTCCTAAATACAAATAATTACATAAACCCTTGCTAAGATGCACACAGTATCTAAAACAAGTCTACAATGATTTCATTACAATGATTAAGGATCAACATCCTTAATTTAAGCTTGCCAAACAAAACACACACTTCATTGTCTGAGTCAGCTTCAGAATAAACCATCTACAGAACACACGCCACATATGACATCACCAATCACTCCGTACCTTGTGCTGATCAATGAGCATCCTTCAGTACCTTATCTTTCATCCTTCAAGTTCACATACCTTGAATCTAAGTCTTCTGAAAGATATACCAAAAACCCAAAGGCTAACTCTGTGAATTTCCACTGTCATAGTCCAGTGACTAGTCTTTACAAAAATAGCTATAAATTTCTTAATATGCAACATCTAATGATGCAATCTCAGATATAAGATCCAACATCCTCTTGAACTCTCATCTAACTTTGCAACATCTAAAACATCCTTACACTGACCATACACTATGATTACCAGTCTGATTCCTTTATAGAAGCATATGTTGACATCAGTGACAAAACATAAATGAAAATAGTATGAGTGCCCATTTAGTAACGTAGTAATTAAACATATTAAATGCCTTAATCACCACCCATGCATTAGAAATATCCAACATGTAGAGACAAAACCTATTTCTAAAGTTAGCAAGAATGATACTTGGATTATTGATAGTGGTTGTACACATCATATGACTGGCGATGAGGATAAATTTGAATACCTTGAGAATTATAATGGAGGATCTGTTAAAATGGGAAATGATATACCTTGTCTAGTAAAAGGAAAAGGATCTATCTTGTTGAATAATAATATTAGATGTGAGAATGCATATTGGGTGAAAGGACTTAACTATAACTTGTTGAGTGTAGCACAGTTGAATAACTCAGGTCACCGATTTGCATTTGAAAGTAGAAAGGTGAAAATATGTGATGAAACATGGAAGCTGATCGATACTGGTGAACAATCTAAAGCTAATCTATTTTATCTTGACAATGCTGAAACTTCTTGTTTGATGGATAGAACTGAAGATGTATGGTTGTGGCATAAGAGGTTATGTTATGTGAATTTTGACAACATGGTTAAGATCAATAAGAAAAGAAGAGTTAGAGGTTTATCAAGTTTATCTAAACCTGACCATGTCATGTGCAAACAATGTCAAATGGGGAAAATGTCAAAATCTAGTTTCAAGAGAAAAAAATATTCATCTAAAGGTATTTTGGACTTGGTTCACACTGATTTATGTGGTCCTATGAGAACTCAGAGTTACTATGGAGATAGATACTTTATTTTGTTTGTTTAATCAAGGTATATTGTATGAGTCTATAAGTTCTTAGCAGGGAAGACCCCTCACAGGGTAGATCACCAGAAGTGATCAAAACTTTGTATCCCTAATAGACACACTTTATTGTTTTAGTAGTGAATATTTGTGGGTGTCATCCCCACCCCAATTTTACCTTTCAAGGGTTTCTGGGTTACCAAATCTTTATGTTATTGTTTTGATCATTTACTTTCATTTTCATGGATACGATTAGCAGTTAGATCTATTACAACATTGAAGTTAATGCTAATGTGATTCATGATATACATGTTGAATTTGTTTCAAGAGTAAAAGTTTTATAGATCATGATTCTCCCCCTCTCAGTATCTTGCTTTCCCAATTAGACTTCCAACAACTTCAGTAAGAGAGGCCATAATTATCAAAGTATCCTTGGATTCTTATAGTTATGCATCATGGAACATTATAAATTGGGAAAATTCTGAGATATTCTTCTTCAATACTTCACCTCTAGTGCAACAACATATATGTAGAATTCTTGGAATGAAAGTTGGCTCCCTTCCTAATAAATACTTGGGCATTCTACTTTTTGAGGGTGCGACTAAGGCTAACCTTTGGAAGGATCTGATTGACAGTTGTGTTAAATGGATGGAAATATGGAAAAGGAACTGGCTCATTTATGCAGGGCATACTCCTATGTTACAATTAGTTGTTTCAACAATTCCTATTTTTTCGATGAGTTGTTTAAAGATTCCAATTAAAGTCTTGAGATATATTGAGAAATGGATGAGGAAGTTCTTATGGAAAGGAGGTAATGAGGAGGATAAAATACCTTTAGTAGGATGGGATACTATATGTGAGTCTAAAAGGAATGGGGGAGTTGGTTTGTGTAGTTGGTGTTTGATTAATAAGGCTCTAGGGGCTAAACTAGTGTGGGATATCTATTCAAAACATTCTCAACTATGGGTGTGAATCCTAAAAGTGAAAGACTTGGATTCAATGGAAGATAAATGTATCCTAATAGTCTAGGACCCTCCAAAAGGATCAACAATATGTAATTTCATTCTTGAATGTAGGCTTGTAGTGTGTGATCACTTATCTTAGCAAATTGGGGAAGGGTGTGAGGCATCCTTTTGGGATGAATCTTGGAATGGATGGTTGGTACTCTCAGAAAGAGAAAATCTATAGAATCTAATGATAAGCATGAAAAATTTGTGGGGTGAAAAGGTTAAGGATTACATGGAACTTCACATTGATCCTATGGGGGATCATTAGTGTTGGAAGGAGGTTGCTTCTACTGGTCTTAGTGAGGATCTTTGTGATTTGTTGACAGGTATTTTGGTTGAGAGATCTTTGACTTTATTTAATGGTAAAGATAATATTATTTGGTATGAAACTAAAAGTGGTATTTATTTATATAAATTGGGATATCAATTTTTGGATAGGGAAGAGCCAATGAGGAATGATGATATAGACTATATTGGAATAATGATTTCTTACAGAAAGCTAGAGAATTCACATGGTTGGTTATTCAGAGAAGGATTTTAATAAGGGATCATAGAAAGAAGTATGGTTTTGTGGGACTAACAATTTATCTTCTATATAGACAAGTGACTGAGGATGTGGATCACCTCTGATGCAGGAGCATATTGGGTCTTTGAGAAATCTTGCATCAACCAAAAACATTTCTTGTTTTTATGTTCCTGTAGGTTGTTTACGTTGTAGCCATTGCAACTATTGGTTTCTTGTTATGTGAAGTTAATGAGATTATGTGGACCTATTTGTGAACCTTCTCATAAGAGCACAAATCTTAATTCATTCAGAGCTAAGAGTTATCACCGTTTTCCTTGGGTATTGAATTTCCAGCTAGTTTTGCATGAAACATGGAAGCTCTTTGCCTTGTACGGTTTCGTATGAGGAAATAGGACCTTGAAAAGTTGGGGATTTGTTCCTAGATCATGTGTGAACCTAAATGTTTCTTCGCATCATGTTGTGTTCATTCTTTCAGTAGTTTTTATTTTCTCTTCTAAGTGGACCTATAATGTAATTAAATGCCTCACTAGCCGACTTGTGGCTTAGCTGGCTATATATAGAAGCTTAGGTTGGTTTAGAAGGAGGTAGGAGTGATAGTAGAAGAGTAGTAGAAGTAGAAGAGAAGATAATATGTGAGATAAGACTCTAAATTCATAATTATCTTTGTATAAGGTCGAAACCCGGAAGGCCTCATAGTGGGGCATGTTGAAGGATTTATAATAATTGTACCAATTTGGCCACCAGTTGCCTTGTCTTATTTTATATTGTGTTTTCATTATTTCATGTGAATTATATGTTTCTTTCATGTGTAACTCTGAGTAGGTCTTGTTTGTTGGTTCAAGTTGAGTCAAATATTCTTGTACTAACCCATCCCTTGCGTCAGGTGGTATCAGAGCGAGTTCTTTCTTGTGGATTTGATCATGGAGAACCTTATTGGATTGGTTATAGGGTGGTGGATCTGAGATATGACCTATAAGTTGTAGAAGGTAATGATCTTGCTGGAACCTGATTATTAAGATGGTTTGTGGTAGAGGAAATGATAATGTTATCATGGATATGTTAAGGCAGATTGCAACTAGGCTTGAAGCTATAGAGACAGCCTAGAGAAGAGGCACACATCTTGAAGATGTTAGTGATGAAGAAGAGGCAACACCTAATCCTGAATCAAAAGATGAGTAGGATCAGGAAAGACTTTTGAGAATTTTGTCTAAGGCTAACTCCAGACCTGCGGTTGAAGTTGCTTGCTATGATGGAATACTTGAGACTGATGCACTTTTGGATTGGATCTCTAAGATGGATAAATACTTTGAGTATGAAGGTACTCTTGATAATAAGAAGGTTAAGATAGTAGTCACAAAGTTGAAAGGTCATGCATCTCTTTGGTTGGATCATTTGCAAACTGAGAGATAGAAGAGAGGAAAAGAAAAGATTAAGACATGGATGAAGATCCTTGGAAAGATGAAGAAGAGTTTCTTCCAACTAATTACCAAGTTAGTTTGATGAGAAATATGCAAAATTTGAGACAAAGGGACATGAGTGTGAAAAAATATACTGAGGAATTTTACAAATTGGATATTAGATCTGGACATGTGGATGTTGGAGTTGAGAAGGTGTCTAGATACCTGAATGGCCCAAGGACATTGATTCAAGATGAGATCAACTATGTTAAAATAGATAGTGTGGAAGAAGCATACCAATTTTCCTTGAAGGCAGAAGAGCGATTGACAAAAAGACATGATCAAAGATAGAGAGGAAGAGGTGGAAAATTTTAGAGAAGTAGAGGTAAAAATTATGGAGGAAGTAG
Source organism: Chamaecyparis obtusa (assembly GCA_027943335.1). Classification (NCBI taxonomy): domain Eukaryota; kingdom Viridiplantae; phylum Streptophyta; class Pinopsida; order Cupressales; family Cupressaceae; genus Chamaecyparis; species Chamaecyparis obtusa. Next base: position 418,264 of record BSBK01001189.1, on the reverse strand, counting down.
TAGATTTGACAATGTAGTGCAAGATAAAGGATGGAAAGATGAACCTGTTAGGAATGGGAACATTGGGGGGGGGTGGTGAATCTATTTTCTATATATTAATACTTTTTCTTTACTCTTGAATCTTAACTTAGATGCTTATGTACTAAAATGAATATCAATGCAAGTAAGATAAATAACCTCAACGCATAACACCAAATATGATTATGGGGAAACCCAGAAAGGTAAAAACCTCAGTGGGAATTGACACCACTAAGAACTAAACTAGTGTTTTTTGATCCCTGTTAGAAGATCTTGCAACCCTGTTAGGAGTTGTTCTTTACAATGCTTTTAGTACAATGACCTGGTCAAGGGCTAGACCTTGTTAGGAGTCTTTTACAATTAACCCTATTAGGGGTGGGGATACACAATCCTAGAGCTCACTACTCAAGTGGTGAAGGCTACACCCTTCTGGATCTCAGATACACACTATATCTGTAAGGTGAACTATTGCTGCGACACTACTTATATGATCACTTCCTTTTGTGTGCTTATGCTTTAGCCTCTTGTAAACAAATACAACATACTATTTTCTCTTCACATACTTCTGCTCTTCTCTTGCTGATTTCTATATCTTATTGCATTCTTAATTACAAGGGCACATGTCTTATTTATATGCGCATACAAAACTTTTCATCAAGTCGGCCTATAACTAATTACATACAACACTTACAATTGAATTTTCTCAAGCTTATTTACATATAATCATATTAACATGTCTATGACCTAAATACAATAGGCACATAGCCTTTACAAAACAATATTACAAGCACTAATCAAAATAAAAATAGTTGGCCATGTACTCTATTCTGTTCTACCGCTTACTGACTGTGACTCTTCAACTGGTTGTATTTCATCATACTGACTCAACTAATCATGTGCTCTTAGACTTAGCATGAATACATACTTAGAAGCTTATCTTCAAGGGTGCATGTCATAACTCTATCATACACACATGCACTGATGCTCTGCTCACCTGGTGCTCTGCTAACTATCTAGTCTTCCATATTTAGCCATATTTCTGATCTTCTACCTTATATACTGACTCCAAAACTTCATATGACTTTGTTGCCATAATGACAACACTAAATATAGTCATATAATTTAGTATAGTCAAATTGCCAACAAAACCTGCTAGTAGAAGAGGTAATTATTCTAGAGGTAGCTATACTGGTTACTCTAGGAATAACAATAGTGGAAAAAGAGATGAGAAATATTGGTTTAAAGGTACTTGTTACAAATGTGGTGAATAGAGCTTTTGAATGTACTAAATCTGGAAAGAAGACTAGAGGTAATGGAAGAAACAATTTGGCTTGTGAGGAAGTTGAGGAATTATCTAATGAACTTGAACATGGTGAGAACTTGATGCTAAGAAGGATCTTGTGTAATAAAGAAGTGACGAGGAACCTATTCTGAGAAAGAGTTTATTCAAAACTAGATGTAATATTGCTAATAAATGTTGCAAAGTAATCATTGATAGTGGAAGTTATGATAATTTAGCATATGAAGAGTTGGTTAACAAGTTGTAGTTGTAGATATTGAGACATCTGAAGCCTTACCATATTGCTTGGATCCAGAAGGAGCATAAACTACTTGTAAGTGAATGATGCCTTGTTAAATTCAAAATTGGGAATTATCATGATGAAGTCTTGTGTGATATTATGCATATGGATTGTTGTCATATTCTTTTTGGTAGATCTTGGAATATGATACGAAAACTTTGTGCGATGGTAGATTGAATCACTATACTATTTGGATGGATGGGAAGAAACAAATATTGTTGCCTTTAGTAGAGAAGTTTGATGAAAGTCACTGTACTACAATCAAAGTATGCTTGGTTGAGGGTAAATAGTTTACAAGAGAAATGAAAGAAAAAAATATTTGTTTTGCTTTGATTCCAAAGAAAACTGAGAAACAAGATGAGGTAGAACATGCACATGAAGTTAATCCTTTATTGATTGAATTTCATGACATCATTTCTGATAATGTACCTAATGGTTTGTCTCCTATGGGAAGTATAAGTCATTGTATGGATATGATACCTGGAGCTAGTTTTCCTAATAAAGAACCACATAGGTTGACACTTGATGAAAATAATGAGTTGAATAGATAAGTGCAAGAATGACTTGAGAAAGATTTGATTAGAGAAAGTTTGAGTCCCTGTACAATACCTATTGTGTTAGCACCAAAAAAGAATGGACAGTGGAGAATGTGCACTGATTCTAGAGCTATAAACAAGATAATAGTAAAGTATAGATTTCCTTTGCCGAGGATGGATGATATAATGGATAGTTTTAGTGGAGTGAATTATTTCACAAAGATTGATTTGAAGAGTGGTTATCATCAAATTAGGATTAGAGAAGGGGATGAATGGAAAACTGCTTTTAAGACTAATGAAGGTTTGTATGAATGGTTGGTTATGCCTTTTGGTCTGACTAATGCACCAAGTACTTTCATGAGACTGATGAATGAAGTTTTGAAAAGATTCTTGGGTAAGTTTGTGATCGTATATCTTGATGAAATTTTGATATTCAGTAAGAGTAAGGAAGAACATCTTGAACATATCAGACAAGTATTGTGGAGATTGAAGGAAGAAAATTTGCTAATTAATTTGAAGTTCATTTATGAAAGAAGAGATTGTGTACCTTGGTTTTGTAATTTCAGCTGATGGAATGAAGATGGACCTTGAGAAAGTAAGAGTTATACTTGATTGGCCTACACTAGAGAATGTTGGAGAGGTAATATCATTTCATGGATTGGCAAGTTTTTATAGGAAGTTCATCAGAAATTATAGTTCTATTTGTAATGCTATGACTGAAACTATGAGAGGAGATAAAATGGATTTCAAATGGAAACATGGGGCACAAAAGAGTTTTGAAACATTAAAACAAAAATTTGCAAAGTTGTCTACACTTGCTTTGCCTGATTTTAGTAAGGTTTTTCAAGTCGAATGTGATGCTAGTGGAAGTGCAGTTGGAGCTATTTTGAGTCAAGAAGGAAGACCTGTAGCTTTCTTTAGTGAAAAGTTGAATTATGCTAAGAGAAAATATTTAGTTTATGACTAGGAATTCTATGCTATTTTTCAAGCTTTGAAGAAATGGAGACATTATTTGATGCCTAAATATTTTGTGATGTATATTGACCATAAAGCATTGCAGTATTTGGGAAGTCAGAATAGATTGAATCAGAGACATGTGAAGTGGGTTAAGTCCTTACATAATTTTTCCTTTTCATTGAAGCATAAGAGTGGAGAGTTGAATAAAGTTGCTAATGCCTTGATCTAGAGAAGAAATTTTCTGACAGAAATGAAAGTTGAGGTACTTTCATACAAGCAATGAGTGATAACTGGACTGATTATTTCATTCAAGAAGACATTTTGTTTAAGGGAGTTCAATTGTGTATACCTAGATGATCTATGAGAGAGAACATAATAAAGAAGAAACATAGTGGTGGACTTGTTGGACATTTTGGGATTGATAAGACTATGAAACTGATTTCAGAAAGATACTTTTGGCCACAAATTTATAGAGATGTACATAGAATGGTTAGAGGTTGCAAAATTTGCCAAACAACAAAAGGAACTAGTTAGAATTTGAGATTCTATACACCTTTGTCTATACTTGATAGACCTTGGGAAGATGTGAATATGGACTTCATTCTTGGATTACCTAGAACTCAGAGAGGTAATGATTCTATTTTGGTAGTGGTTGATAGATTTTCTAAGATGGCTCATTTCATACATTGTAAGAAGACATCTAATGTATTACATGTGGCTGAATTATTTTTTAAAGAAGTGGTAAGACTGCATGGTTTGCCTAAATCTATTGTTTCAGACAGAGATACTAAGTTTACTAGTTACTTTTGGAAAACACTTTGGAAGAAGATGAATACAGAGTTGAAGTTTAGTTCTACATTTCACCCTCAAATAGATGGATAGATTGAAGTTGTGAACACAAGTTTGGGAAACTTGTTGAGATGTTTAGTTGAAGATAAACCTATTATTTTGTCACAAGAAGAGTTTGCGTATAATAATTCTATGAATAGAAGCACTAAGAGGACACCATTTAAGATTTTTACTATATTTAATCCTAAGGGAACCACAGAGTTGAGAGATTTTCCTACTAAGACAAGAAGAAGTGTTGAAGCTGAGGATTTTGCAATCTTCATGAGAACCTTACATGATGAAGTCAAAAGGAATTTGGAGGACAATAATCTGAAATATAAACAGGGAGAAGATCAAAGAAGGAGACATAAATATTTTGAAGTTGGAGATGAGGTTATGATTAATCTAAAGAAGAATATATTTCTAGTTGGTACCTAGAACAATTTGAAAATGAAGAAGTTTGGACCTTGTAAGATTCTGCATAAATTTGATAGTGGAAATGCTTTGAAGTGGAATTGCTAGAGGACATGGATATATCACCTATATTCAACATTGTTGACATCTTTGATGAGTATTTTGAATCAATAGATGAGATAGAATACGATCTAGATTATCCTAAGAAGAATAAAGATAGTATTGAGGATATCTTTAATAGTAGAGTAAGCAAGAGTACCAGAGGTAAAGACTACATGGAATACCTAGTTTAGTGGAAAGACAAGCCACTTGAAGACAATTCATGGATTACACAAGCTGAGTTGGATCTTTATGGTTTGGGTCTGAAAATGAGTAGTGCTTGATGAGGAGATTAGTTATTTATTTACCCCAAGTGTTTGATGCAAGAGCATCTTGGGTCTTTGAGCAATCTTGCATCAACCAAAAACATTTCCTATTTTTCTGTTCCTATAGGTTGTTTGCGTTGTAGCCATTGCAGCTATTGGTTTCTTCTTATGCAATGTTAATGCAATGATGTGGACCTATTTGTGAACCTTCTCCTAAGAGAACAAATCTTAATTCATCTGGATTTAAGATTTATCACCGTTTTCCTTGGGTATCAACTTTCCAACTAGTTTCGCATGAAACGTGGAAGCTCTTTGCCTTGCGGGGTTTCGTATGAGGAAATAGGACCTTGTGAAGGTGGGGATTTGTTATTAGAACACATGTGGACCTAAATTTTGCTTCAAATCATGTTGTGTTCATTCTTTTAGTAGTTTTTCTTTTCTCTTCCTAAGTGGACCTATAATGTAATTAAATTCTTGACTGGCTGACTTGTGGCTTAGCTGGCTATATATAGAAGCTTAGGCTAGTTTAGAAGGAGGTAGGAGTGATAGTATAAGAGTAGTAGAAGTAGAAGAGAAGATAATATGGGAGTTGAGACTTTGAATTCATAATTCTCTTTGTATAAGTTTGAAACTCAGAAGGCCTCACAATCGGGCATGTTGAAGGATTTATAATAATTGTACTAGTTTGGTTTCTAGTTGCCCTGCCTTATTTTATATTGTGTTTTCACTGTTTCATGTGAATTATATGTTTCTTCCATATGTAACTATGAGCATGGCTTGTTTGTTGGTTCAAGTTGAGTCAAATCTTCTTGATTCTACTTGTACTAACCCATCCCTTACATCAACCTCGTAGTTCAATGTGAAATGGCTTAGAGATGCTGGGATATGGTAAGATTAAAATTGAACCTTATAGGACCGCTGCCAAAATTTTTATTGGATCTCTTTAAGGGATGGCTAATTCATTACTAGAAATCTACCCTATCAAAATTATGGATTGTAAGTCCTTCCCTGGTCATATGGGAATTGTGGAAAGAGAGAAAAAGGAGAGTATTCCAGAATGTTTTTGAATCAGTAGATTTTTTTTTGAATAGGATTAATTCATCTATAGAGGAGGTTATGTGCTCAGTTGTTAACAATTTGAATCTGAACACTATTTTTTCTTTTTTAGATAGACAAGTTCACAAGCATTGGCCAAGGATAAGAATCAAATATAGGAATGATAGAAGCTAGGTCCACAAAGATAAAACTCATCAAAATGATGTAGTTTTATATTCCACTAGATCCGAGGTGGATTAAGATTAATTTTGATGGATCTTCTAAGGGGAATCTAGGGAAATCTTGAGCTAGTGCTATTTCTAGAGATTCTAAAGGCGGTGTCTTGGCATTAGCATCTAAAAGGATCCAAGATGGGACCAATAACACGGTAGAGGTGCATGAGGATTTTTTGGAAGTAAGATTAGGAAGTCTGATGGGGATGCATAAATTGTATAGTGAAGGGGAATCTAAGGTAATTAAGAAATGAAGTTTGGCCACTTGCAAACTTGGTATATTGATAGCATCTTAAAGGAGTTTGGGAGTGCCTTAAGTAAGTTTATTAACTTCAAAATAAGCCATACGTTGAGAGAAGGGAATAAAGAGGCTGACACAATTGAAAATTGGGAAATATATTTTGAGAATATTGATGAGATTGTCTTAGAATATTTTAGCAAGATGGAAGAGTGTTAATTTAGGAAACATTAAAAATATTGAAAGGGGTAATGATTAAGTATGTGCAAATTTTTGGGAGAAGTGTTTATTTTATTATTTTGGAGGTGGACATGATGAATGACGAAGGAAGAGTGTGATCAACGATGCATGTGATGAGTGTTCGATAAGCTAAGATATGATGGAATATTATTGAGTTTAACATTCCTTCATTTGGATTGAAGGATGTGGTGGTGCGAAAAGAAGTATCACACGAGCAACCTTGGTGATTGCATAGACAATCTCACATTTTCGTTACTTATTGGAAAATGAAAAAGCTAGAAAAAGCATTCAGAATTAAAGAAGTAAGTTTTATAGCTGGGAGGTTTTCTTCAGAGTAAGGACGGTGCTCACAACTAAAATAATGGAGGCTACCTTTATCATGGATTCAAATAAACAAATGAAATCCTTTAAAGGGCTAGCAAGCAGGGAGTGAATTAAAGGTCTGTTGAGGATAAAGTCGGAGGTGATGATTGACGCAATGATCATGGTGGTTGGGGAGAAATTCCAAGAGAGACAGATCAAGCAAAGAACTAACTTGGATATTATTTCATTATTTGTTGCTTGGGGGCTAGAAATTAGGTAGAGCACGCAAGAAGTGGGCAGGATAACACAAGCACTATTTGAAGATGTGCTGGGAGGGTTGGACTCCATCTTGGAATGAGCTATTCTAGGGGTGGGAATGAATATATCTAAATTTTTTGAGGATGATGAAGAAGGGCGTCAATTTTGGCTCATCCCATTTTTGTGTTGGAGAGTGAATGTTGACAAAATGCTCATGTTTAGGAATGCAAACGAGGGCTGGCAGAAGGTGAAAATGGAACTTGAGAGGCAGGAAAAGTTGGTAAATGATTTTGTCAGGGTATTGATTCTGAATGTGCCTTGCAGACAACACAACTTGAGGGGCAGAGGAAATGTTGTTAATGATAGGACTTGAGCGGCAACAAAGGATGACTTTTTAAAAAAATTGCACATTTTGATGCCCTGTGGTGTTTTTGATGATGGTTGAACATGGTGGTTTTTGAGGAGGCTTCATGATCACACTAAAGAAGGACCATAGTGAGGTCTCAGATAATAGCTCGGATTGGTAACGACAAAGGCATAATAGATCCTTGGGGTTTTCTTGTAGCTTTTTGTGTTATAATTAGTATGGTGAAATTACAATTTTTTGTATTGAGTATTAAGACGGGGAGATGTTAGGTAGATATTAGCAGAATGGGGTTATTTGCAGTATTTGAATTTGTAAATCTCCTGAAGGATGAAGTGTAGAAATTTTTTGGCTATGTGGATAAACTAGAATGTATATCTGATGTAATGCTTGTTATATTTTCTCATCCTGATTTTGTGTTGGAGAGCGAATGTTGACAAAATGCTCATGTTTATGAATGCAAATGAGGGCTGGCAGAAGGTGAAAATGGAACTGGAGAGGCAGGAAAAGTTGGTAAATAATTTTGTCAAGGCATTGATTCTAAATGTGCCTTGCAGATAACTCAACTCAAGGAGTAGAGGTAATGTTTTTAAGGATAGGGCTTGAGCGGCAACAAAGGATGACTTTTAAAAAAAATTGCACATTTTGATACCCTGTGGTGTTTTTTGATGATGGTTGAACACAATGGTTTTTGAGGAGGCTTCATAATCACACTAAAGAAGGACCATAGTGATATTTCAGATAATAGATCAGATTGGTAACAACAAAGGTAGAATAGATCCTGGGGGTTTTTTTGTAGCTTTTTATGTTATAATTAGTATGGTGAAATTGTAATTTTTTGTATTGAGTATTAAGACGGGGAGATGTTAGGTAGATATTAGTAGAATGGGGTTATTTGTAGTATTTGAATTCGTAAATCTCCCAAAGGATGAAGTGTAGAAAGTTTTTTGGCTATGTGGATAAACTAGAATGTATATCTGATGTAATTCTTGTTATATTTACAAATATAATAAAATACCTTTTACCGATTAAAAAAAGTTGAGTTAAAGTTGTTAATTGGAAAAAGTACATGTAATTATTAATTATAATTAATTAATTGTGCAAAAAGGATTTTGATATAAACAAAGTTGAGTAAATTGCTTTAAGTGGGGAATTATTAATTAAATTAATTCTTTTTACTCAATTTTAATTTGAGTTCCTTTTAGGTTTTGCATGAGCTTTGGAAACCCTAGGTTGAGTAGGTTTCCACTATTAGGATTCTCTTGGTCATTATTCCATACATAGGTTTATAGGGTTTGGCTCTGGTTTTAGATTGAAGGAGACAGTGAAAGTTTTGGATTTTTAGGGTTTTGGATTATTCTTTGTGGATTTTGTCAATTGGTGGATTAAAGTAGGGTTTTGAAAACCTTGTAGATCTGTTCTTTTGAAAAGATTGTTTACTTTGTGTGTGTCAGGTTTGGTTGATGTTTTGATATTGTTGTATTGTGATTCTTCTATTGTATGAATATTTGATTTGAAAAGGCTATTGTTTGAATGAAGAAATATTTTTTGTTTTGAATCTATGAATACCCAGACTTATGTTGAAAAAATAATGGAAAAACTTGTATTATTTCAGCTATGGTTTGATTAGGAATTTTGTTAAAACCCTTGAAACTAAACCAAATTAAAATATATAAATTATTATTATGCATATGGACATACAAATATTAATTTGTATATGGGTGTAATTTTTTTTTATAGATTTAAAGAAATTATCTTCTGGTAGAAAACAACTTACTAAACCTTATTTTTTTTAGAAATCTAATTATATATATATATATATATATATATATATATATATATATATATATATATATATATATATATATATATATATATATATATATATATATATATATAAAATTCTTTTTTTAAAGGATATACTTGTTGGTTTATGTCTCAGAAATTTTTTGTGACAAAATTGATTTAAATTTAATTTTTTTAAATTAAACTAAAAAAAGAATTTAAATCTATACATACATACATACATACATACATACATACATACATAGATATATATATATATATATATATATATATATATATATATATATATATATATATATATATATATATATATATATATATATATATATATATATATATATATATATATATATATATATATATATATATATATATATATATATATATATATATATATATATATATATATATATATATATATATAATGGGGGTGGGGGTTTATTCCTCCCCACCCCCATGACAACAATGCTACCGTGGCAGCATCTGCTACTTGCAACAGTTTGGGGGTGGGCCCAGTACCCCCAAACTTAATTAAAGTTTTTAGTTTATAATATTGATAAATTAAATTAAATTAAATTTATTTTATTTAATATTTACATATTAAATGTTTAAATATTAATTAATATGTTTTTTATTAATTATTATTTATTTTTAGATGAATTATTAATTAATAGTTAATAATTTGTATTTTTAAATATGGATGTTGTTTATAAATTATAGTTTTTCATTTTAAATTATTTACTTGTATAAATATCGACATGAAGTTTATGAGTGTACAATTTAGCCAAATTGGACTTTTAATTAACAAAGAGGTTGATTAAAATAATTTAGACCTATGTGTTGATTTGTTTGTGACTGTATATTTGTGCTTTGTTTATTGTGGTATTTGGGAAAACTACATTAGCTTATAGGGGTTGTACCAGAGGCTTTGGGTGTGTTTCTTTTTTTTGATGCTTAAGTATTTATCTGTTATGCATTTAGAAGTTGTATTGATTCAGATTTTGTTATCCAACTTTTGTTCATGTTTTGTGGACACTTTAAGAGTGCTTTTATGATATCATAGTTTTAAGAACTAGAGTATGTTCCTTATGTTTACATGGAACTCAATTTATGATATTTATGAGTTATGTGATTTTATGAGCTTAAGGTAGATTATCTAGGTGTAAAGATGGGAGTGGCTTACAATAAGTGTTGGGGCCCACAAGTGGTTGTCAGTATCACTTATTATAAGTAACTTAATAAAGTGATAACATGAAACATTAATTGGGGTTTTAAAATGAATTAATAACATAAGTGTGCCTCACCCATGCTTGAGTGCTAGTATAAGCTAAGATGGAGGATGCAATGATGCTTGTGTTCTGGAATTGTTAATAGCTTTGTCTAAATGAGAGGTTATTGATACCACATATGGTCACTTTAGTTTCAAGGTCTAGAGAGGCTTCCAAGATAAAACTCAAGGGTTAGACATATGTGATGACACTTTCTATATGCATATTAGGTTTCCTACATGTGTTTGTTTCCTCTGGGTTAGTTTACATACACATTTTCATTTTGAGAGTTACCTCTTGAGATAGAGAGCTTCTAGGATCCCTTGCTTAGTTTTACCTTATGTTGGTTTTGGTGTATGATATCTGAGTGGGATATGTTGTTATCTCCTCATCATGGTGGGACTGGACCTTTGGTTCCATGAGTTTGGGTCGTAGTGATTCTTTTACTATTTGAGATTCTAATGTCCTTGTGTCGATGTTGGATTATCCTTGCAGTTTTTTTACCTTCTTTCATATTTGTAGTTATGATCTTATCTTTCATTTAATGTTTATGTACCTTGTACTTATATTATTATTACATATCCTACAACTTGTGTAGTGGATATTGACTAATATGTATACCTTATGGTATCAGTTGTATTTATGTTCACACTTATTTGATGGTGTACATGTTATTCATTTTCTTATGAGAAGTTTTCTACTTATAGTTATTCTTAATAAATAGTCAACTTACATAATTCTACGTCATGGAACCCTTGAGATTTGTAATCTGTAAATGAGTTACACTTATGAGTATACATTGTCTTTATGTTATATTGCTTCCTCTTTGTTATTCATTGTTGTTTGTAAACTCTTAAGAAAAAAATTATTTTGTAAACTTAGTAATATGTTTTAGGTTAATTTTTCCTAGGTTCCCTGGCAGGGCATTACACTTGGTATCAAAGCATGAGTTTCTACGCTATGAACACTGGGAATTTGTACATACATTAGATGTCTATTATTTGAAACTTGAAACAAAAAATTAGACATATAACTCTCTTGTATTTTAGACTATTGTGTATGGCTCTAGTGGTATGATATTAAACTTGTATGGTTGGATTGGATTCTAATTGAGTATTGCATGTTGTATTATGTGTGTGGTAATTATATGTGAAAGGATATGATTGATTATGAGATTAGTATATCAATTTGGTCAAGGACCTAAGTTCCTAATTGAATTGTGCATTGCATTAATATGAGAACAATTACGATTTATAAGATACTTGTAACTTTAAATTTTTTTTTTACTCAGTGACATTGCATTAAATACATCTTACCTTAGTGGTTGTCCATGGTGTTTGGGTACATTCTCTAATGCATATGGTATATTGGATCAGTGGGTTTCATTGGGAAGTTACTCCCTTGAGTGTGACTAACATCAATCACCTTGTTATGTGAAATATTCTATGATTGATAATTTATTATGGTTATTGATGAATTGTTCGTGATGTGTATGGGTTAGCATTGATTTAGTTTTAAATTTTATTATGCCTGGATTAGTCACCTAACTCTCTTTTCGCTATCTATTTTGTGACACTAGTCACACTTGATTTACTATTGAAATTGTCAATCGATGTTTTTTATGATTTAATGTTGAACTTGGGATTCCCCCGCTTCAATTTTTCCTTTGTAAATTTTGTGGTGGCTATTCTAAATGTTTGTTATTGTTGGCCCTATTCTATTATAAGTGTTGTCTCTATCATGTTCAATATGTACCTATTATAGTATGCATAAGGGAGGACATCACAGAGAATTATACTATAACATGAATTACATTATGTATCATATATGTCTACATGAATGTTGCATTAACTAGGATTACATGAACTTCTCAACTTATTTTTTTAATGTAGATGCAAATGTGTACCTTATACGATTAATTTGTGGATGTTTTCTCTAATGTTGAATGAATAAAGATCTAGATTTATTTAAGAAATTGTTAGATGATGAATGATCAATCAATGTGATTTTTGGTTTATGCTTAACCTAGAATCATATTGCTCTTAGTGGCTGGATATGCATGTCCTTATCATAATAGATTAATGAATTGTTTGTATTAGTTCTTGTGTGAATTATGCTTATGTGATTTGTATGTTTTGTTGTTGAACATTTGTAGATAGTAGATTGTGACTTACAATTTATCATCATGTAATTGTTGGCTTCCAAGAGTAAACCTAGTTTAAGGGGGGGTGATGTAACACCCCATCTGTCTACTACTATTCCAATTGGTGATGTCAAACTCTTTTAGATAACTTATCCTATGCATATTAAATCTTAAGTAATATTTGATGATGTTGTAATGTGATTTTAGTGCCTATTATTGAGGCAGAATATTGATACCTTGTTTATATGAATTATATCATGTTAGTTAGATGATGATGTTTACTGACATATGATTATGTTAGGTATATTATAGTTTCTACTTACCTCGCACTTCCATGTGTATGGTTGATGTGTATGTTTAACATTTCTATATGATGTGTATGATATGGTATGAGATTGAGTCATAGTTATTTGCATGTGCGATCCACACGATGTACTATTCCCAACCATTATCTATTATATATATGTCTGTCTGTGTGTGTGTGTGTGTGTGTATGTATATGTATATGTATATATATGTATATGTATATGTGTATATATATGTATATATATATATCGGTCTTTGTAATGGAGGGATTGCAAGTATCAGGCATTGTCTTCCTTGAATTGGTAGGAGTGAGTGTGCCCTATCGCATTATCTCAATGGTAAGAGAGGGGAGATAACATATAGATCCAAATCCCAACCTAAGACAATAATTGTCCTGAAATACTGGACAAGTATCCGATTTACTACCCATCTAAATTTGTTAAGGTGATGTGAATTCGTGAGCCTTTTTCCTTGAGCATGATTTTGTATGTCAAGTTTAGTGGTTTGCTTCATGTTGGTTGGTCATGTGGTTTGGTGTGATTTTTGTAAAAAATAGTTTAAGTGATTTATTAAGATTAATTATGTGGGTAAATAATTAAATCTTATTAAATATAGAAATATTAAATATGAGGTATTTAATTAATGAGAATTAATTAAATACATTTATTAATTAAAAAGTCTAATCATGAAAATAGAAGACTTAATTAATTATTAAATCCAAAATTATAATTACTGGCATAATTAATGAATTGGTATTTAATTATCAATTGTATAATTACTAATATGTTAAAAATATTACTTTTAAATTAAATATAGATATGCAATTTAGCTACACAATTCAATTAAATAAAAATTTAAATTTAAATTAAAGTTGAGTCAAAGTTGTTCATTGGAAAAAAATGAACGTAATTATTAGTTATAATTAATTAATTGTGCAAAAAGGGTTTTGATATAAACAAAGTTGAGTGAATTGCTTTGAGTGGGGACTTATTAATTAAATTAATTCTTTTTACTAAATTTTAATTTGAGTTCCTTTTAGGTTTTGCATGAGCTTTGAAAACCCTAGATTGAGTAGGTTTTCTTTATTAAGATTCTTTTGGCCATTATCCCATACATAGGTTTACAAGTTTTTTCTCTAATTTTGGATTTTAAAGAAAATTGTGAAAGTTTAGGATTTTTAGGGTTTTGGATTGTTCATTGTGGCTTCTGTCAATTGGTAGATTAATTTAGGGGTTTGAAAACCTTGTAGATTTTTTTCTTTTGAAGACATTGTTTACTTTGTGGTTGTCAGATTTGGTTGATGTTTTGATATGGTTGTATCGTGATTCCTCTATTGTACACATATTTGATTTGATAAGGCTTTTGGGTTTTTTTTTTGAATGAAAAAATCTTTGATGTTTTGAGTCTGTGAATACCCATAATTTTGTTGGAAAAACAATGGGAAAACTTGTATAAGATCAACTAGGGTTTGATTAGAAATTTTGTTGAAACCCTTGGAATTAAACCAAATTAATATACATATAGACATTAGTTTTTATATGGGCATAATTTATTGTTAGATTTATAAAAATTATCTTTTGGTAGAAATGGTTTAATAAACCTCATTTTTTTTAGAAATCCAATTGTGTGTATAGTTCCTTTAGAAAAAAGGATGTATTGTTAGAATGACTTAGAATAAATCAGAAGGGGGGGGGGGGTGAATCAATTATCCTCAGGTCCATATGTACTAAGTGAACTTTTCAGTACCTCAGTAACTTAGATCTAATCAATAATTCAACTCGATCTCTATAGTATATATCAAAAACACATAACATGTAGTCCACTGTCCAAAAGTAATTAACTTGAAAAATATAAAAACATTCACATCAAAACATTCACACAAGTATAACACCAGGATTTATAGTGGAAACCCAACATGGAAAAAACCACTTTGTAACATGCTACTGATTTTCACTCTTCTGAAGTGAGCCCTGTGAGAACTCAACCCAGTTAAAGGTTTACATACACACTGTTAGGTGTGACCCCGTTAATGGATTTAATCACCCTGTCAAAAGTGGCCTGGTTAGACGACTTAAGAACATTCCATTAGAATGTCACCTTGATTAAAGGATTTATACAATGACTGTTAGGTCAACCTTGATTAAAGGATTTCAGACTGATACAATGATTAGAAAGTAACAGTAGTTTCTGATCTGAAAAACATACAACTCACTTTGCTAATATAGATCCACTTCGTACATATGCTGATTTACTTACTAACCATCATTTTCATCTCCAGCTTTGATTTTCTCGTAATTCTCTTCAAGCAATCACCACAACTCTATTCAGCTCTTCACGGCTTCAACTTCAACCTTCTGCTTAGACTTGTCAGTCAATAACATCAATCTCTTCTCACACTATAACCTCACAATTAGGTTTTCCTTTATACCTCTTCGATTAGGTAAATCGATCTTTTTTCGCTTAATTGCTTCTGTAGATCTTAGGTTTAGGTCAGATTCAAAAAATCCTTCCATCATTATGTTATTCATCTTTCCTTCTAGATACATCTCCAAAATCCTATTTGAATCCATAAGAAAATGATTTACCATGCATTAAATGCTCAATACAATTCCTTAATAATGTCAAAACATTTTACATATCCCACGAATTCAACTATGTCAGTTGGGATTCTCAATTATTTCTCCAAATGTAAATTACTGACAATCTATCAATACTGTGTTCATCTTCTCAGTCATCATTGTGTATCTCGGTCATCACTACAAACTGTCTTCCTCAACAAACACTAACTTGCTTGGTAATTTCCTATCGCTCATCAATCACTGATGCTCAGTCAACACTAGATTTACTCGGCATATACTAGCACTCGGTCGACACTAACATCACTCTGCTTAAACTAGATTTCTTCACTTGTGATCGGTTAAGCCTACCTTCCAATCTTTCTTCTTACTTAGATAAACAATACATTATCTTATCAATGTGCCAACTAATCAAGTACCCATTGAAGTATCAAATAACTCAACCTTTCCTTAGGTTCTCTTGTTATCTCCTCTTGCCTAATCCTCTTCATCAATCAATAGATATGGCACTCTCCTTGATAGTAACTATCTTGCCAGTTAAGGTTTGAAATCAATGACAATATAACAATTGTTTCAATTGTAGTTTCCAACATATACTTGTTGGTTTCTATCTCATAAATTCTTTTTGACGGAATTGATTTTAAAAAATATACTTGTTGGATTCTGTCTCAGAAATTCTTTCTGGTGGAATTGAAAAAGAAAATACATGTCATGGGAGGTGGGGGTTTAATCCTCCCCACCCCCATCATAGAAATGTTGCCAAGGCAACATGTGCTACCTAATGCTATTGTGGCAGCATGTGTTGTCCACAACAATTTTGGGGTGGGTCTAGTCCCCCCAAACTTAAATAAAGTTTTCACTTTAAAAAATAATATTAATAAATTTAATTAAATAAAAATTATTTTATTTAATTATTAATTTATTGAATATTTGTATATTAAATATTTTAATATTAATTAATATATTTTTTTATTAATTAATATTTATTTTAAGATTAATTATTAATTAATAGACCTTACTAATTAATAGTTAATAATTATATTTTTAAATAGGATGTTGTTTATACATTGTAGTTTTCCATTTTAAATTATTTACTTGTATAAATATGGGCTTGAAATTTATGAGTGTACAATTATACTCAAATTAGATTTTTAATTAACAAAGAGGCTGATTGAAATAATTTAGACCTATGTTTTGATTTGTTTGTGAGTGTATATTTTTGCCTTGTTTATTGTGGTATTTGGGAAAACTATGTTGGCTTATAAGGGTTGTACCAGAGGCTTTGGGTGTGTTTCTTTCCATTGATGCTTAAGCACTTATTACTTATGTATTGAGAAGTTGTATTGATTCAGATTTTGTTATCCAACCTTTTCTCATATTTTTTGGATACTTTGAGAGTGTTTTTGTGATATCATGGTTTTGAGAACCATAGTATGTTCCTTATTTTTACATGGAACTAGATTTATGATCTTTATGAGTTATGCAGTCTTATGATCTTAGGGTAGGTTATCTAGGTGTAAAGATGAGAGTGGCTTGCAATAAGCATTGAGACCCACAAGTGGTTGTCGGGATCACTTATTGTAAGTAACTTATTAAAGTGATAACATGAAATATTAATTAGGGTTTTAAAATGAATTAGTAAGATATGTGTGCCTCACTTGTGCTTGAGTGCTAGTATAGGCTAAGATGGAGGATGCGATGATGCTTTTCTTCTGGCATAGTTAATATCCTTGTCTGAATAAGAGGTTATTGATACCACATATGGTCACTTGAGTGTTAGGGTCTAGAGAGGTTGTCAAGACAAAACTTAAGGGTTAGAAATATGTGATGACACATCCTATATGAATATTAGGTTTTCTACATGTGTTGGTTGTCTTTGGATTAGTTTGTATATCTTTACATTTTGAGATCTACCTCCTGAGATAAAGAGCTTTCAAGATCCCTTGCTCAGTTTTACCTTATATTGATTTTATTGTATGATATCTGAGTCACGTATGTTGTTATCTCCTCAGCATGGTGGGACTAGACCTTTGGTTCCATGAGCTTGGGTGGTACTGATTATTTTACCATTTGAGATTCGGATGTCCTTGTGCCAATGTTATATGATCCTTGTAGTTTTTGTACCTTCTTCTTTCATCTTTGGACTTATGTTCTTATCTTTCATTTAATGTTTATGTACCTTGTACTTAGATTATTATTACATATTCTACAACTTATATAGTGTGTTGGACTCATATAATAGTTCGGATAATTAGGCTTTAGAACCATAACTTAGGGATTGGACATCCATGCCAAGTAGTTATCTCATCATTATGAAGGCACATTTAAATTGTCAACCCAAGGACATATACTTGAAACAAGTTTGCAAATTATATGCACTATAGGATTATCTAAGCTATTCTATCATTGGAAAACTAAAAATATAACAATGTTGGAAGTGAATATAACATCACAGTAATGGCTGCAGGAAATTGACAGTAATGGATGTAGGAAATTGTGTAATACATAATAGTTTGTTGTGTGTTCTACTTCTATAACTAGAAAAGGTTAAACATATCATAAGTGGCCCTTTCTTAGATAATTTAAACTCTAATATATGTCATTAAAACATCATATTTAAGTAAAATGCTTCCATGAAAATGTAATCTACTACATCTATTAAAATTGTTGTTGTTGTTACAAAATTTCTTTCTACAGAATGATGACTCTCTAAAGATAATGAAAATCTACCACTTGCTACCTTATTTTCTTGATTAAAATTTCAAATATATAAGCTTATTGACTCTCTAAAAACCATCTAACATGTGTCTCATAATTCCTCTAAACAAGGAAGAGACTTATTCTAAAACAATGACTAAGAAGTAGAGTCCTATTACGACTTGTCTTCTTGACTAATTGGAAAAAAGAGTTTATTTGGACTCCTTTATGAAAAATATGATTTTATGAATATATTTTTTATGTTCATAAATATAATACAAATCATATCCAGCCTCTTTTGAAGTTGTAACTCATATTGCAATAAATAGAAGAAGTTTGACTAAGTTTGCTGATTTTTTGTTCCACTTTTTCTATAGTCAACTTCAAATATATGGTTCTCCTTTATTATTGAGAGTTAGCTCAAATGATTTTACCATGTTATGATCCTCCTTCTTATATTTATAAATCATTTTGAAAATCTTTATTTTATTAAGAAATATGGAAGATATGATTATTTTACTAAAACTGGGTTTTTGCTACCTTCAAATTTGCCTATTTTTACTCAGCCAACTGTAGAGGAGTGCTTCTCACTAACTATTGTGATTTAGATAAAAATATTTTAAAAAGTTTTAATCCTCCTTTTTAGATTTCCAAATCATTAATAATTGAGTGAGATATGTTTGTTTTACTAAAACTGGCTTTTTGACTTTTTTCTGCATTTCCAACAATTGTTGAATATTGACAAGTGCAACTCTCTTCTCCTTCTTTCCAGCTGCATGAACGACTCAAATATCTCACAAACAAAATGTTAATAATATCAAATGAATTATTATTTAATAATAACCATTTATCATAATTTATCATTAACTAGCTACAGATATAAATCTTAATCAATAAATTATTAATCATATTTAATGCTTCACAAATCAAGGTAATGTATGAAAATGACTTGAAATAATATTATAAACATGAGGTAAAAAATTATAGAAAATGATATAATCATGTTAGATATTATGTATACCTTGTGGTATCAATTATATTTATGTTCACACTTATAGGATGATTTACATGTTATTCCTTTTCTTATGAGCAACTTTATACTTATGTTATTCGTAATAAATAATTAACTTAAGTAATTCTACATCATGGAACCTTTTGGAGTTGTAATTTGTAAATGAGTTACACTTATGAGTATGTGTTGTCTTTATTTTATATTGCTTATGCTTTGTTATTCATTATTGTTTCTGAAAGCTTAAGAAAAAAATTATTATGTAAACTTAGTTACATGTTTTAGGTTAATTTCTCTTGGGTTCCCTAGCAGGAAATTACATTTATAGTTCAATAGAAGTGGGTTGTGATCAGACATTGTTCAAGAAAAAGAAATCATAAGCAATTAAATCCTATATCCCAGTTGGAAGATCAGAGGTATCTATCAAGTCTTACCTAAATGAAGTTGAAACCATTCATTTGGTTAGACCAGGTGAGCAAATGTATCATAAGGTTAATATCAACCAAGCCTATTTTGTTAATGAATTTTGATAGGTGAGCCATATTATTTGTATAGTCTTCAAGTCTACCCATCATTTCTAAGGGGTAGAGTGGGGAGTTGAAGTCACCTACTAGGAGCTAATATGAGGAGATGGAGTATTGCATAAGGGGTGCAATCTCAATCCAAACCTTTCTTCTACTAATGCATGAGTTGGGTGTATACACATTAATCATGAACCAAGTATACCTTCATAACTATACCTGGTAACCAAAACATTCTAATTAGAAAATTTCAAAGCCTCTTCAAGATTTTACAAATTCCACATGTTGGAAATACCATTAGAGGCACCATTTAATTTAGTTATAAATTTTTTTATTCTGGCCACAAAACCCTCACAAGGGAGTTGAAATAGAAGTATGCCATCTTTACTTCCTAGAGGAGACGAATATCAATACCATTTTCTAGAATATAATTATTTAGTGAAAAATGTTTCTAGGGACCATTCAACGACCTCATGTTCCATGAAAGGAACCTCATTTCTTTGTCTTGGGTTCAGAATCTAGGGTACTTTTCCTACCATTAGTGATTTCCCTTGGATCCTCCCTTTTTGTTGTGACACGTTTTGATGGTCAACCAACCTTTGTTTTAGTGTCCACATATTCCTTCTTATTTCTTTTTCTTTTTCTTTTTCTATATCATCCATCCATCCTCATCTATTGTGGTAGTGATAGAAGCTCTCGATGGTGATAATCTCTTTCCCATGGGTGGGGGGTTAAGAAGTGGCTTTGGCAAAAATTTTGTCACCTTGGGGGGTGAGTACTAATTTAGGGAATGAAATTCAATACTTCACCCTCCTCTAAAGTATTTTTTTGATCTACAATTCTTGCAAAAATATTTCCTAGGCTAACCTCGAAAATAGTAGCCTAGTTTGAAGAACCTTTAGGTTCAAACCCTAGTCAAGTTTCTTAGGGGTTTCAAGTATCTTAATAAGTGAATCCATGAAGGGATATTAATCACTATCATAATTTAATCCCACACCCCCTGGTAGCACACTCACCCTCAAAGGGGAGGTAGAGATACCCTTTGGTTTTTTTGTTCCATTTTAGGGGTCTTGCAGTAAAAAATCGCATGGCCTTATTTTTTACACTTTTGAAAGAAGATAGTAACATTCTTATATACCAATGTTTTTATCCTTTTCCCTATTTTGGATTTTAAATTAATAGATTTGGGTAGAGTTTTTTTAACAACCACATTGATACAAAAATGAGAAAATACTATCCTAGACTTCACTTTAGTGATCTTGTCCATTCAAACATAGTTATGAAAAGAAATACCAACCCAAAAAAAGTTTTTTTGTACTATAATTCAAGTGGGAGGCTCAACATTTGAACCCACATAAGGGTTGTCTAGCTAAGATTGACCGCAAGGTCAAAGCCTGACTTCCATCAAAATAGAGAGGAGATGTTTCCTATAAGTCCATGATCCTGATAGAATGGAAGTAATATCCTCCACTATCATAAACTTAAATAGAAATAAGGCCTAAAGAATTATAATATTCACAACACTTCCTTTAACCTTCCATGTTTAAGAAACCCACTTTCTAACAATATCAATAGTTGGTTGAAAGGAGAAGAAATGGCCTACCAATGTATTGGTAATGGAAGAGATGATGCATTCAACAAAAATATCAAGAATATTGATAGTAGTCCACTCCTTTTTTTTTGTGCATGCTCTGGTATGGCCTCAACATCCGCCTCCCTCTAGAAATCACCCAGTAGGATTTGTTTCCATCCCTCAAATAGAGCACCAAACTAGGTCTTTGTCTAATCCCCTTTATTAAAGATTATAACCAAGATAGAGAAATCAACCTTGGATAGCTTACCATTGTCATCATTCCATTATGTTCCTCCAGTGGGAGTAGCGGTCTCCTCCTGCACATGTTTTATAGCTAATGGTGGGGGATTCCCATAGAGGATTTGTCACCCATCACTATCATCTGCCATGAAAGATTAGAAGTTTGAAAAGTTGTAGAGAAGGAGGAAAATATTAGTTTGATTTCTTTTTTTGAATGTAAAATTTTAATTAAGGATATCTTTCACAACTACATGGATCTATGAATTCCACCCCAAGATCTTTAGTGTTGTTATGATTGATAATTTTTTCCTTGAAGAATGGATGAATTAAATGTATGTAGATAGAATAAAGTATCTTCTTGTTTGACCGAGAACTCCTCTACTTAGCCATCATGGGAGAACATCTTTCTACAATGAAGGAGATTTCCTTCAAAATTGCCTTGGTTGCTTGAATAATGCTTAAAACTTGATCTTGAACACTTGAATATGAAATTGTAGGAGAGCACTTGAAATCAAATTGCCTTATGTATCACAGATCTTACCAAAATGAGGAGAGATAGGCCATTTATATACCTCTCATGATATTTTAAGATTCAAAATTAACCCAAGTTGACCACAAGTCTAGAAATATTACTAAAACACAACAATAAGCCATCCATTCAAATTTAGGCCCAAAATCTAGGGTATAGAATCCCAAAACCACTCCATACTTGGGTATAGAATGTCAAAACTATTATATACCTAAGAAAATGAGTTCAAATTCAAATTGGGTGTTGATAATGAAGGGAAGATGTTAGAATAAGTGTAGTTAGGTTGCTAGGATCAAGCATAATGGACGTGAAATCTTGAAATCATCAGAATGGAGCCTAATAAAGAATCTAATTATAGGTGCTAACATGTTAGGATGGTACATTTAGCCCTCACTTTAGTGATATTATGAGATAAACTCATGCTTATGATAAAGTAGATCAATGCATAGGAAAAAAATATCAAGGTCAAGGAGACAAGGAAATACCAAGCCCCAAAAAAACCTAGGCCCTTATCAAATGTAAAATGAAGATAAAAGAGTCAACAAGAGAGAGAGAGAGAGAGAGAGAGAGAGAGAGAGAGAGAGAGAGAGAGATGGTGTTCAATAAATGAGATTCTAGTCTACCCATAAAAAAAGGCTAAGTGAAGTATAGTCCCACATAAAATTTTCAAATAGAATTAAAACTTAAGGAAAACATTATGTCAATTAAGATATTCATAAAAGAGACTAGTTTTAAGGAAAGAAAAGTATTCAAAGAGATCAGTCCTAAGGAAAGATTTGTCTCAAAAGTATCTAGAAAAGGAGTATCAATCTAAGGATCAACTAAATAATGCATGGGGCATGATAATGTAATCTAAAAATGAATCTAAGGAAAAAATTGTCTCCTTAGCCATCTACACAAATGATTTCATTTAATCATTGTGTGTGTGTGTGCATAATGTGAGATAAGGAGGGGAGTGTATGCCCTCATATTAAAGTGACTGCAAATGTCTTAACAAGAGTAATGGACAAAGCATATATGCACCCACAAGAGATATTTCATCTCTGAGATGCCCCCAAACAAGGACAAACCAATGATAATGAAATAAATGAAAAAATGATCACAAAAGGGATCTACTAACTTTGGGGTCAATATAATCATATGATCTCATGTATATCAAATTTGTATTAAAATTAATTGACATCATCCCCCAAAGGTAGCTAAACTATAAGCATAATGGAAGAAGATAAAATACATAAAAGAGTCTTTTTGGGGTAGCATTATGGAGACCAAAAAGAATGGTAGCTACCACTTTGTGTCATCCCCAATAAAAAAACACAAAGGCTCATTTACAAACAATAGCACATGCACAACATAACATGTATACAACATATAGAAGAATGAGATACAAATAGAAGAATGTCATAATAGGTTGATTCCTTTATCACCTTGCACCAACTGAGAAACACAGGTTGTCTAAATAAATCTAAACAAAACACATAACAAGAAACACATCATGAGGGAAGCACATCATGATAGGAAACCACAAAAATGAATCCACCATACAAGAGGAGATAGTCAAGCATATTGCCTGCACCCCATCTTGGTCTGTATTATTTTGGAAAGGTGGGAAACACACAAGAGGAGAAACATAAAGCACAATGGATAGAACTATGTTGTCTTAAAATAGACACACTCCTAATTTAAGACCTTTTATCTCCTATCCGTTATCAAATTTTTGAACCATGGATGAATTCGTTCTCAATTCCCTTTTTCTCTCGGTCAACCCTATTTTTCCCTCTTTCATCTGTGTAGTTTTTGAGACCTCAAGGTTGGCTCTTTGTGGGCCACTCTAGGAAAAGGTTGATCAAGTTGACATGTTCCTAGGAAAATATCTACTAGGTCAACCTATTCCATGGGGGTTGTGAACCTCAAGCCCAGTATTGTCTCGCGGATTTAACTCTAAAAATATGGTGACTGGGTCAGCTTGCATTATTTTCCCACCTGGAAAATTGTATAAAAGGAAGCCTAGGCACCTCGGTTTGAAGGGGAGGGAAATTTTGGAGACACATACATGATATAAATCTCACGTTTAAGCATTCAAGCCTTTAAAGATTCAAGGATCCTTTGGGAGCATCTTTCCTCTTCGAGATCTATCATATTGTTGGCCATCAAGGGAAGAGATCTAAATTGAAGAATCCATAATATTCTTCATTTGATGCACACTAACATCCATGGCTCCATGAAGTGATTTTGGTAGATCCATAGATTTGTGGAGATTTCCTATATTGCAAGTTCAGGATCAACATACAAACACAAAAAAATCTTTATTAACAAGGGTTTTTCCAAACAAGGTGAATATTTATATTTGTCTTGTTTCATTCACACATTTACATTTCAATTCAAGGTTGATTCCTCAATATAGGGCTTGACCAAGGAAAGCCCTTATCCACCCCAACCCCAAAACCTAGTTTTCTATATGTAGGAGCAGGATCTCAGAAGTGAAGGTACACATCTGGAAGTTGTAGACAAAGATCTATCTGAAGAACCAAGGTTGACTTTAGAAAAGTACCTCGGGAACATGGTGACTTTGTTGACCTATTCTAGAACATGGTGACATGGTCGACCTATTCCTAGCAGTCTAATATTTTTAGCATTTTCTGGGTTTCCAGCTATGATCACAAATCTGTAGTTGGAAATTCAGTCACATGTCCATAACAATAATTTTTAGAGAAAAAGGAATATTCCTCCTCATATTTTAAGGTAAGTAACTCATCATCTAATTCACATCTTAGTTTAGATCTATTTTCTTATCTTAATTAGATTGATTTCTTATATTTAGTACCTAGATCTCTATTGCTTATCTTGCTAAATCAATTAGTTCAATTTTACAAGTGCATTTACATGACCTTAATCAAATCTTACATTGCATTGAAGAGGACTTTCTTGTGTACTTCATTAGTATAATTTGGGTTTAGTATTGGAATACCTTTATCTCCTTGGTTTTTACTAATCGAACTTAGGTTATATTGAGAGTTATGCTCAGAAGCACCTCTTTCTCTTGCATCTTGAATGTTGGGATGGAAAATGTTAATTAATGAATATGTCTCACATATTTTACATTACTAAATTCATCAACACCATTTTTCACCTAAACATTTTGGCGAACCAGATACATTACAACTACCTTTTGAATTTGGAGTTATATCCCTTGATTTCCTTTTTCCCATTGATGAACCCTATTTTGAAGTTAGATTTAGCTATACTTGTGTGGGTAGATCTCTCTTGTTATGTTATTTATTACATTGAAAATTGTGTGGTTGGATATCATTAGAGTTTTCTTTTGTGATATCCTCTTTGATGATCTTTATTACACTAAGTCCAACCTCTAGCATTCCCATTAGGAGAAGCCATAGACTCATGGGCTCTTTTGACCATGATTCCTCTTTCCTTCCTAGGACCCATGATGATACTAATATTTTCCCTTAAGATATAAACCCCATAATGTAACATAATTCTTCTCATTCCTCCCATGATGAGGATGATGCACATGTTAGTAATCATGAATATGAAAATATTGACATGGATTATGATTTACCTAACATATTTTCTACGCAAATTATAATCACTCCTAGTGAAGAGCACAATGACTCCCACCAGAGTCCTTGATTGGATCTTGTGGTGGTTCCTACTGTGTTGGATTTTGTTCCTCTTGTGAGTTTCTCACCCTTCCCTAATATTTATGACTGAGATGGGGGGGAATGAAACACGCTTGATGTGGACTTATCTAGTATGGTAGTCTTTATGTGTTTGTGTTGTTTTTCCCTCATGTTGTGTTTTTTGTTATATGTTTTGTCTAGATTGCTTTAGACGATTCTTGACTGCTCCATTGACACAAGATGATAAGGTAGTCAAACATGTTGTGAATTTCTTCTATTTGTATCTTTCTCCTTCTATTTTGATGTTACATGTTGTGTTGTATATGTGCTATTGTTAGTAAATGTGCCCTTGTGTAGTCTACTTGGATGCTTGTGACATAGTAGCACCGATTATTTTTGGTCTCTTTGTTGTAGGCCCAAGAAGACTCTTCTTCATATATCTTACTTTTTTTTTCCTCCATTGTGTTGTAGTTCTACTTCCTTTGGGGAATGATGACATTTCATACTTGACATAATATTGCATATTATCATATGATCACACTGACCCCAATGTTAGTGGATCCCTTTGTGTTCTATATTTTGTTATGTGTTTATTTCCCTTGGAATGTTCTCTCCTAGGGGAATTTCATAGTGTTAATGTTCTTTGTGGATTTATGTACGCTTTTATTAAAGTCATTTCTCTCATTAAGGTGTTTGCAATCGCTTTAACATGGGGGAATACACTCTTCTCATTTTTTTCACACACACACACACACACACACATTGATAGTTTTGGCTCCTCTATCAAACTATTGACATTTCTTGAGGGTTATTTTCTCTTTTGGATCTCTCTTTGGATTATTGACAGTCTAAGAGGCCTGATCCTTGTTTTTTATCCTTCTTGGGACTATTGATAGTCTAGGAAGCCTAATCACCTTTTTGATCCCTTAAGGACACACACATCCTTATGCCTGGGTCATTTTTTGATTCTTCTTTTTGGGACATGGAGTTCCCTTGAAGTTGAATTTTTTGATGAGTTGACTATCATGCCACACACACTTGCTAGACCATTCAATGTCATCTTTTGTTGCACCTTTTTTTTTTATGTAGCTTACAATAAGGAGCACAAACCTTATTGGTCAAGTTGGCTACACTTTATTGTTAGTGACATATCTCTTATTTTTTGGCTTTGGATATGGTGAAGACTCAAGTCTCTTGGGGGCTTGATGATTTATTTGTCTCCTTAGACATGATAAGATCAACTCTTTCTTTTTGATCTACTTTACCATGATTTTGATGCAACCCATACTCTCGCTAAAGTGGGGGATAAATGTACTATCTTAAAATGGACACACTCCTCATTTAAGACCTTTTAGCTCCCATCCTTTATCAAATTTTTGAACCATGGATGGATTCATGCTCAATTCCCTTTTTCTCTCATTCAACCCTATTTTTCCTACTTTCATCTGTGTAGTTTCTAAGACCTCAGAGTTGGTTCTTTATGGGCCACTCTGGGAATAGGTTGACCAAGTCAACTTTTTCCTGGGAACATGTCAACCAGGTTGACCTATTCCTTGGGGGTTGTGAACCTCAGGCTCAATTTTGTCTTGGGGATTTAATTGGAAAAATGTGGTGACCTTGGAAACTTGTATAAAATGAAGCCTAGGAACCTCATTTTGAAGGGGAGGAAAATTTTGGAGACACATACATGATAGAAATATTGTGTTCAAGCATTCAATCATTCAAGTCTTTAAAGATTCAAGGATCCTTTGGGAGCATCTTTCCTCTTCAAGATCTAGCATATTGCTGGCCATTAAGGGAGGAGATCTACATTGAGGCATCCATCATCTTCTTCATTTGATGCACACTAAAATCCATGGATCCATGAAGTTATTTTGGTAGATCCATAGCATTTGTGGAGATTTCCTATATTGCAAGTTCAAGATCAACATACAAACACAACAAAATACTTATTAACAAGGGTTTTTTCAAGAAAGGTAAATATTTTAATTTATCTTGTTTCATTTATACATTTACATTTCAATTCAAGGTTGATTCCTTAATCTAGGGCTTGACCAAGGTAAGTCCTTATCCACCCCAACCACAAAACAAAGTTTTTTGTATGTAGGAGCATGATCTCATAATTGTAGGTACATATCTGGAAGTTGTAGAAATAGATCTATTCGAAGAACCAAGTTCAACTTTGGAAAAGTGCCTCAGTAACACAGTGTCTTCATCAACCCATTCTAGAACATGGTGACATGGTCCACTTGTTCATGGAAGCTTGAGATTTTTAGCATTTTTCAGATATCCATCTGTGATTGCAAATCTGTAGTAAAAAAATTCAATCATAGGTCTAGAACAATAATTTTTAGAGTAGAAAATCATATTCCACATCATATTTTAAGGTAAGTACCACATAATCTATTTTACATATTAGTTTAGATTTTTCTTTATATCTTAATTAGATTGATTGCTTAAATTTAGTACCTAGAGCTCTATTGCTTATCTTACTAAATCAATTAGTTCAATTTTACAAGTTCATTTACATGATCTTAATCAAATCTTACATTGCATGAAAGAGGAATTTCTTGTGTACTTCCTTAGTATAATTTGGGTTTAGTATTGGCATCCCTTCATCTCCTTATGTTTTGTTAATCTAACTTAGGTTATATTGAGAGTTGCGCCTAGAAGCCCCTCTTTCTCTTGTATCTTGAATGTTAGGATGTAAATGGTTAATTAATGAATACGTATCACATATTTTACATTACTAAACTCATCAACACCATTTTCACCTAAACAAGAACTATTATCTATTCCAAACAAGGACCATGCTCTAATGATGAGTCACTTTGTGACTAGGAGCAAGAGAATTATTTTGCAAATCTAGCAAGTAAATCATGATTAACATCAATAAGCTCATACAAATTGATGGGCCAAATTAATGACATGTTTTATGATGATTTTATATAACTTAGTAGGGTGTTTTTATATGGTTTTATGTAGACATTGATGATATTCTATGTATAACTTTTATATATGTTAGTGCATGGATAATACTTTAAATACCTTATAGTTCAATGGGATATATGGTCTAAGTTGGAACTTATGGTTAAAACTTATGGATATAATATGATAGATGAATTAGTAAATATACATGTGTGTTATTTAATGTTCATTTCTCCTAAGTTGTTTTGGGTTAGGATTCCTACAACCGCATATGTTGCAAGAGTTAGTTAATGAG
The DNA here is from genome assembly GCA_027943335.1 of Chamaecyparis obtusa. Lineage (NCBI taxonomy): Eukaryota > Viridiplantae > Streptophyta > Pinopsida > Cupressales > Cupressaceae > Chamaecyparis > Chamaecyparis obtusa. The sequence goes on along the minus strand of BSBK01001189.1, from coordinate 389,366 downwards.
ATAATACATTTTTCTATTTTAATGATGCAAATATATGTGTTTTGAGTTTGGCATGTGTTACTAACTCCATGCAGGAACATGTCAATGGTGTATTCATTGAGTAGCAAGGTGGAATTGACAAAATCAACGCTGTAGCTAAAGCAATAAAGACATAACCACGAATCATTCTTCTTTGGAGTAGTCAAACGATTTCCATTATACCTGAGCGTAAATTTAGAAGGACAACTTGCTATATCTTTGGAAGACTTGTTCTCAAAAGTTGTTAATTATTTTGTATAACATTATGAATCTTATTGGTCCTTATTGTTGGAGTGATCATAGTTTTAGGAGTTGATTTCTTAGTGTTTTCTTATAAATAATTGTTGGCTTAAATTTTAGGGGATTCGAGCTAGAAAATTTATTGTAATTTTGTAACAGCAGATAGAATTCAGTTCTATTTTACTTCAAGTGTACCTTTCAATGAATGAATAGAATGTACTTTGCAAGTTCTATATTTTTATCTTGATTGTGTCCTATTCACTCATCCAAGGGGGCCCACTTGGTGAGTGAATTCCATTGTTAGTTAGGATTTATTTCATGCTTTATTAGAGTTAGAAAGAACTCTTTGGTTCCTGTAGCCATTGGTAGCAGAACTAACGGGTTGTTCCTACAACAAAGGCAGATAGAGAAGTTCCTATCCATGATTAATGTTTTTAGTAGAATAAACCTATTTATTTTTCCTAGCTTAGACTTTCAAGCTTTCAAGTATTTTAAATTTAATAGTTTAGATAAGTGAAAGTTAAGATAGTTTGGAGCATATACTTTGCAGACACTATTTCAAGTCTACGTCCCTATTCGATATTATAAATGAGTTAAATGAGTCAATTAGTTTCTATTTAGGATGTCCAATCTTAAATGAATGGGTGTTATGATCTAAGTTTCTAAGAAATTTATTTGGCCAAGCATTTTTGGTGCCCTTACCAAGGATGGTGTCAATCTAAACTTATCCTTAGGGTCATTTTTATTTCAAATATTTCATAATATAGGTCTTAATTTTAATCAATCCTTTTATGCATAGGAGAAGAGACCATCTTAGAATATTTCTCCCTCAGTATGTTCCATTAGTTTCAGAATAAATCTTAACTCCTGATTAGGAAAATCAGAAAGAAATTGACTGTGAAGAGAATCAACCATTTTAGAATCCATTTGCTAACCTACATCAAGACATTCCAGCACCACCACCTGCAAAATATACCTTTGGCTTAGAAAATCTCTTTCCTGAATGTGAATACTAGGATAATCCATAGGCCCTTGTTGTTTTCAAAGGACAACTCGTAGCTCCAAATCCTCCAAGGATGGTACTTCCCACCTTTTCCTTTCCTATTATTGACCTACATGATAATAACAATCTCAAGAATATTCCCTCTTCAATACTTCCAAAGTTCTATGGCTTGTTTACTGAAGACCACGAGACCTTCCTTTTTGAGTTTAATATCCTTCGTAGAAGCTATGAATATACAATAGATGCCCATAGTTTGAAGTTTTTTCCATCTACTTTGAAGAAGACAACAGTAAGGTGGTTCATGGGTCTAGGAGCCAATGCTGTAAGAGATTGGAATGTAATGAAGACCGCAATCTTGGAAAAAATAAAGAGTATTGTCGAGGTAGTGATATGAAAGGTGGTGATATTTTTAAGATGAAAAAAAAGGATGAGGAAACACTTCAGGATTATGTTTCAAGATTCTTGTTTATCCTTCAAAAGAATACTCAACAAACTTTGAATGAAGAATCCATGAAACATCTCTTTTTAAGAGGTGTTAATGAGTCTTGTATGGAGGCTCTTGACTTGATGGCTGGAGGAGACATCACTCTATGCACTTGAAATGATATTAAGAGGACATGTCTTAATTACTCTAGAGATACAGTAAAGAAAGGAAGAGAGTTCAAACAAACAAGAAACAAAACTAATGGCGCTGGTATTTCAAAGATGGATATATCTAACTTCTTGTCTGATTTCAAGAAAGACATTATCAACAATGTAGCTAGATAGTTTGATACTACATAAGCTAAGAAGAAGCATGTAGAAGCAGAGGCCATGTTAGCTAAATTGTGTTCCCATTGTAGGGAAAAGAAAAGAAGCTGCAAATGCAAAATAATTGCATGCTTGGAGGCTCAGTCAATGCCAACTAAATTCAAGGCTATTGATGAGAACAAAGAGATATTTTATGTTTCTCAATGAAGACCATGGGTCTAGAGACAAGGTATGACTCAAGACCCTTTGCAAAATTTTGGTTTCAATAGTAATCAATGGCAAAATGAAAGTTCTCAAAATTTTGGTCCCTAAGGTCAAAACTGGAATAGCAATTGGTCCTATCAATCTCAACCCCCAATGGATTAACCAACATTGGCAACAACAACCCCCTCCTGATAAGTGGCGACAAGCAAGCCAAAATTGGAAACAAACTAACCATTGGCAGCCTCAGCAATATAATTGGCAACCATCACCTAAGTGGGGTCTCAATCAGCCCAATCAGTAGTCCATTATGCCACCTCCACAGTGGAAAGCTATAATGCCTCCACCTCTTGTAGCCAATACCTACGCTCCAAAGAAAACATAGTTTCTTGCTCAGTCTTCACCAAATCCTAATAACAGGAAGCCTAATCACCAAAAAAATTATTCCATTAAGGTAAATGATATCCACTTAAGGTCAGGAGCTAGATTTCTTGCACCAAAAGGCCCTCTCATAACTAAAGTAACTATTGAGGATGATATCTCTGACAAAGAACATGTTACCCTTTTGTAGCCTGTTTTACTATCTAAGGATCCACCATTTCCCCAAAGGCTCATGCAATTTGTATCCACATAAGAAAATCCATCTACAACTATTTTAGTCAACCAATTGATGCAAATGACTATGCAAATTCCTATATTAGATGCCCTCAAGGAAGTCCCAGTTTATAATAAGGCTATCAAAGAGGCTTGTATTAAACAACCTGGTAGGAAGAAGAAAGACCCTAAGACTATTCGTGTCCTTGGACAACTCTCTGATCTTATGTTGAGCAATGTCATCATACCCAAATATTTTGATTTAGGTAGCCCTATTTTTCCTATCTATGTTAATGGCATTCATATCCAAAATTTTTTGACTGACTTAGGAGAATCCATCAATTTAATGACAAGGGAGGTTTTGTTGAAACTTAATATCATTGACTTGAGAGAAACTCCTACAATCCTTCAGTTAGCTGACAATTCTACTATAAGGCTTGATGACATGGTACAAGACATAATAGTGACACTTGATTCATCAGACTATCCCTCAAACTTTGTAATCTTATCTCCCAAGGATAGTCTAGGTGGTTATCCATTAATCCTAGGAAGACTTTGGTTGGCCACTATCGATGCCTATATAGCATGCCACTCTGGAAAGATGACTATATCTGATGGAATTAGAACTAAGAAGTTGACCTTATATTGTCCTGCTAAACACCTGATTGATCTTGATCAAGTTGTTTGTCTTGACTTAGGTGACATTGATCTTGAAGTAAATTTAGTACATTAGTTAATGGTTATAGAGAGGAATTCATTCATGATATCTCAAGAAGAATATGACATACTTGTTTCAATCCTTACCAACAAATATGATGTTGAACCATCTTCTTGTACTATTCCTAATTTCTCTTTACAAACCATACTACCTCCACAAAGTTCACCTCAGCTTCCTGCAACAACTGATTACCTTCATACATTGCTATTGCATGAGATTAAGTCACCCTCATTTGTAGAAGTCATCATGATAGATAAGATAGTCAAAGTGGAAACTGTCCCAGGAAAGGAGTTGAATGTTACCAAGAATCTTAGTGCTAAACACTTAAGAAGCCTTCTTAAGCTCCTACAAAATAGACAACAAGCCTTTGCTTGGGATTATATAGCTATGAAGGGATTGGATCCAAGGCTTTGTACCCACAAAATCTACATCAATCCTGATTGAAAACCACTTAGAAAGCCTCAAAGAAGAATAAACCTAGCACTACGAGATATAGTGAAAATTAAATTGCAAAAATTACTTGATGTTGGTTTTATCTACCCCATTTATGATAGTTAATGGGTCTCACCTTTGGTCATAGTCCCAAAGAATAGAGGAAAATGGAGGGTGTGTGTAGATTATAGGGAATTGAATACATCAACTAAGAAGGACCACTTTCCATTGCCTTTTATTGATCAAGTCCTTGAAAACCTAGTTGGTAAGAAGTACTTTTCATTTCTAGATGGATTCAGTGGATACAACCAAATTCAGATAGCACTTGAGGACCAAGACAAGACCACACTTACATGACCATGGGGAACCTTTTCTTATTTTGTCTTACCTTTTGGATTTTGTAATTCACCTGCTACATTTTAAAGAGTAGTTATAAGTATCTTTTTTGACATATCTGTTGATTGTGTTGAAATATACGTGGATGACTTTATTGCATATGGATCCACATTTGAGGATGCCCATGCCAACTTAAACAAAGTTATTAAAAGATTTCATGAACACAATCTCTCCCTCAATAGTTAGGAACACAATCTCTCCCTAGAGAACTAGTCACCGACCAAGGTACTCAATTTACCTCAAACCTCATAACTACCTTGATGAATAAATACACAATCAAACATGGGAAATCTTTTCCTTATCACCCGCAGGCTAATGGTCAAGCTAGAATCACAAATAGGAAAATAGAGGCCATTCTAACAAAGATAGTAGCTATTCATAAGAAGGATTGGGAAACTTGACTTCCTTAAGCCAATTGGGCCTATAGGAAAACATGTAAAACTACTACTAGATTTACACCATTTGAGCTAGTTTATGGAAAATTTGTTGCCATGCCCATTGAATTTCAGCACAAAACCCTTAGGAAAACACTTGAGCTGGATATAGATCTTCCTAGGGCTCAAAAATAATGGCTTCTACAACTCAACAACCTTGATGAAATCAGAAATTCATCCTTGCATAACACATAGATCATTCAACAATAGAGGAAGAAATGGCATGCCAAGTTTATTAAGGATAAACAATTCTTTGTTGGTGACTGGGCCTTGTTATATGATTCCTGTTATCAACACACTCCAAGAAAGTTTCAAACGAGGTGGTTGGGACTGTATGAAATTGTTTATGTTTTTTCAAATTGTGTCGTACAACTGTCAACTATTGATCTAGTTCATTTCAAGCTTCTTGTCAATGGTCAAAGACTCAAGCTCTACCATAAACCACAAAGTAGAGATGAATTCATGTAGCAGTTCTCCCTCACTAGAAAATCAAGTGGTCTTACAACAAAAGAATCTGGGTCTTCTACCTAGATTACCACTAATCTCTTATTTTAATTAGAGATTTCATAATAAAATTTCACATTCTATGAAATTATTTCTCCATTATAAATATTCCTCTTATCTTCTATCTATACCACCTTGCCATTTCATCATATTACTCTATTGCCATTTCATCATATTACTCTAGCAACAGATGTTCACACAACAATAATTTCTCCTTCAGCAATCACAGGTTAGTAGCATATGATATCATATGTATTATTTAATTCATTTATTTTAGATAAGGTATATTTATTACTACTCTTACATATGTGGCCTAGGGGGACCCATGCCTAAACTTAGTTGGGGGGAATATATAATTGTTTGTATATTTAAAATTTTTCCATCTTTTCAAAATATTTTTACAAATATTATGTGACCTGTCATTAAAATCACCATATCATATTAATGATTAAAACAAGGCTGATTAAGGTGCCATGTCATAATTGAGTAATTAAGTACCTTCACAATGTGCTGAAGGTGGAAGACTTCAACATGTGTGAAGGTAATTACAAAATGTTATGGTAACCTTTTTTTTAATGAGAAATAAATCTGCTAAACTGGTTGTATTTTGAGAAGCGAGTTCTGCATTTCTTTAAGTTTGAACTATTAGTTCCTATGTGTCCAAATTACCTGAGAATTTTAGCTCTTTGTTTAGAATTTTTGAGGTTATTTATTCCTACAGTGTGGTATCATGGGTGTTGATTTAGTGAGACACGAGTCAGATGATCATACAGTGTTGCTAAATGATCTTCCTAGTTGACAATTGTTTGAGTAGAAAGGATGGTTGAATTATTGTTTAAAGCTTGTTTCCTTTGATGATGATGTAGCTTTTCAATTTTTGAATAATTTGAGGGATGGAGTTGCAATAGTTAAAGGTCTCCAAGTTTAATGCAGTGAAGAAATAATTGCGAAAGTATCTAGTTTGCCGCAAGTAGGATAAAATTACGAGAATGACTTAGACCCTCGCTCAGCTAGGGCATAGTTTACAATGCATGGTGACCCCAATTTGATTGTTGATAGGAAACATAGAACATCAAGGCTTTCTTTACCCAATGAGTATATGCAACCAACATTGTACATGATGAAATACTTCACCTATGAAGGTCGCTACACTGCATGGGCTACATTTCAAAATTCTTAGCAACTTACGCCATGCGAACAAACCAATAAATCTTCCTAATTTCATGTTCAACATTTTGAAAAATAAAGTTGTGAGTGTACAAATAGGTAAGCCTCAATCTATATCACATCATTGTTTAATAAAATTACTAGTAGAATGGGAATTAAACAAACAGGTACTAGGGACATGGAAAGAAGTAGGCAAAAGGGATAAAACAACCCAAGGTAGTGTTAAAATAGTTGAAAGGTTGGAAAATACTCCTAAAGATTCCACCTCTAGCCCTAGGCCTTCCAAAAAGAATATTATTGAACCCATTTCCACTACTTCTCAGAAAGATAAGGAAAGAGAGTTTGATGCTTCACAAAATCCCCAATCTTCTATGAAGACTAGGTCTCCTAGCATAAGAGGAAAAGGAGAAACCCTTGGAGCTGAGGAGTTAACCCCAGAATCTTGACTTGATATAGAAGGAAGTAATGCAAGGACTAATGAAACTCCTTTGCCAAAGAAGAAGAGAGAACTAAAAGAACCTCCTTTAGCTTCCGCTAAAGGATCATCCTCTAGTAAATGGAGAAGGAAAAAACCCTAAGCACTTGTTTGGAACTCTTGTGTAGTGAAGTGTTCAGTTTTCTCCTGATTTACCCCAAGCTAAGATATCTAAGCCTCATTTAGTTAATCTGGATTCTAAAGATTCTTTAGAAACTCCTTCAATAGAGGACATGGTAAATACAAGTGATGATTGGGTAAACAGTGTTAGTGTTCCCTCTCCAAGCGAGTGTGATGTTGTTGTGTCCCCAAATGAACCACCTATGTAAGATGAAGAAATTAACCCTAATTTTATTATTATTGACAGTGATAAAGAAAGTTCAAAATCATGAAAAGATGATGAAACATATGACTCTGTGGATGTTGATGATAACTCATATGGAGGAGACATCCCATTTGATCAAGATGTTCTTGCAACATCAGAGGAATTTACCTCTAAATATTTTCCAAAAATTAACTTAGATATTGTCAATTTTATTTTTGAGAAGACAGGACATGATGGGTTGGATACCCTTGCTCAGGTGGCTGAGCAATGTACAGAAAAGAACCCTAAGTGGGCCATTATTTTATGGGTGGATAAAAATTCCATAGGTAACAAAGAAAAAGAGATTCCTAATTTATCCCCATGATGGTAATAATCAAGGACCAATGTCACCCCCAGACCTATCTACTCCCTTAATAACTGGGTTGAGTTTATATCAACAAATGTTGTTAGAAAAAGTACAATGGAAGTTAGAGAAGAAAAGGCTGAAATAGATTATTGATAACAAAGCTCATCAAATTGAACAACAATCAGATAAAATTGTGGTATATGAGAAAAAAGTTACACAAATTACATAACTTTTTCCAGAATTAATGAAGTGCAGGTCACCCTCATAGGTATATGCATTGTTCTTAAAAGAGCAATTTTTGAATTTTCAATTGACTAGAATAGTTCAAGGAGTTAGTCCTTTGGTTTGTACACCACACAAATTTTATGATGCATTTCATTCTTCTCCAATGTACATTAAGAATCTATTATGTGAACTATATCTACACAATCTAGCAGTCCATGATGATAGAGATTAGAACTCACTCATGTATGTGGGAGATTTCCAACTTCAGGCCTTTATGTCTTGCGTACAAAATGAAATCAATCAAGAGAACCATGCTCGATCCTACAAGGCTGATGAGATGGGAATGAAACTCTATATTATACCTAAGACTAAGGAAGCTCGAAAAAAATTCTATGATTGGATAAAGGTTACAATGACTGATATTGGGAAACATAAAATTTATCCCTTAAGGGAGAGGGATTTTAAAGATTATGAAGCATTCACTGCTAGAGAGATCCTTGTATCCATTACAACCAACACTCATAGATGGGTAAGGATGCCTGAAGAGTTAATGGCTAAAGAGCCCCATTCACCATAGAATTTGACCTTGGCAAGTCGCAGAGCTCCCTGGTATATCATGTTGGGTAGAACTAAAACTAGTTATTGGTTTCGTTTAAAGTTTCAACCACTAATTTTTATGTACCCTTTGTTAGGAATGAAAAAAGATGTAGATGGTCATGATATGGAAGTTGAGGTGAGAAGGTGGAACAAGTTAGAAATGGACAAGGGCTACCCAAATTACAAGGAGGGAGCATCTAGACAACAGATTGCAGAAGACTTGTGGATGAAGGCAAGGATCAAAAACTTTATGCTTAGAGAAGGACCAACAAGACCTTAAGCTAGGGGAATGATGGGCCAAATTAATGACATGTTTTATGATGCTTTTCTATAACTCAGTAGGGTGTTTTTTTATATGGTTTTATGGATACATTGATAATATTCTATGTATAACTTTTATATATGTTAGTGCATGGATAATACTTTAAAAACCTTACAGTTCAGTAGGATATATGGTCTAACTTGGAATTTATGGTTAAAAATTATGGATACAATATGAAATATGAATTAGTAAATATACATGTGTGTTATTTAATGTTCATTTCTCCTAAGTTGTTTTGGGTTAGGATTCATGCAGCCGCATATCATGAAAGAGTTAGTTAATGAGATAATGCCTTTTCTAATTTAATGATGCAAATATATGTGTTTCAAGTTTGGCATGTGTTACTAACTGCATGAAGGAACAAGTCAATTGTGTATTTGTTAGAGTAAATTATTAATTATATTAATTAACTTTACTCCCTTCTTAAGATGTCAACACTTTTATTTTTAGTTGTTTATATTTAAACACACATGCACTATTTGATTCAAACTTATGCACTAGTTGTTTTAAATATAAACTTGCATGCATTAGTATTGTAATAATTTAACTAATTATTACATGCACTTCTTCTTTTTAGGTTTGCCTTTCAAGGCTTTCGATCTCCTTTATAAGGATGATCCATTGTACATTCAATTCATTCATTATTTGAGGATATTTTCTTCTTCATATTTTTGAGTCAAACCCTTGCCCTCTTCTTGTCTCTACTTCCTTGTAATAGGTTTTTGTATGCAGGTGATCTTCGGGTTTTTTGGATTTGTATTGCTCAAATCCTACATGGTATCAGAGCCTAATCTGCTACAACTTGTTCACATTTGAAGGATTCAAATTAGGGATTTTTTTGCTGATTTGAGAGGTTTTGGTACTCTCTGTAGGACATTATTTTTTTGTTTCTTTAGCACTTTTTATAGAGAGGGTTTCCTGTCAAATCTAGGGGGACCTATTTTTCTGGTCATCTTGGCTTCAAACGGACCTCACGGTTGCATTCAGAGCATCTAAGAATCCTAAGATCCATATAAAGTTTGTCCAATTTGTACACAGTTGGAATTTGTGAGAAATTTTTTTAGCAGTCAGCCTTGACATGAATCCCGAGGTGATCACTAATTTTTGGAGCACTTCTGGCCCAAACGGACCTCACGATTGTGTCCGGAAGGCCCCAGACACTCAAAATCCATATAAGACTTGTCAAATTCTAACAAGTTGGCTTCTGAGGCAAAAAAAAATTTCCATACAAGGGTCGTACGGCCCTAGCACACAGCCCGAGGTTGCAATACGGCAAAAATTTAAAAAAAACATAAAAAAGTTTTTATTTTGCCGCAGCCACCTAGGAGTCTACACCGCCATCGCCGCACCGTGCCGCACTCCATCAGAGTCTGCACCACCACCACCACCATAGTCTACGTCACCACCACTGCTGGAGTTTGTGCCATCGCCAGAGACCACATCGCTCACTGTGCTCGCGCCGCTGCCTCCCTCTGCTCCGCCCATTGGCCCCCACCCTACTGTCACGTGGGGGACCAAGTGCCAGCGCCAGCACTGGAATATTAGCCCCTTGGTCACCCATGTGACCAAGGTCTATTGTTTCATCCCCCGGTGGATATGCCCTAGTTGGCCATTTGGACGTCAAATTCAGACTCGTGGTTTGCTGATGTCAGCAGGCTTTTAAACCATTTTTTGGTTTTTTGGGGGTACTTGGGCCTTTTTTGCGAATATCTTGGGCATATGGGATTGTAATTGGACATGCAATATATCGTTGGAAAGCTGATTTCAAGCCCAATCTAAATTTTCTAGTATGGTTTTGTGATTTTTCCATTTTGATGCTTTTTTTTGTTGTCAAAGTTAGATGTTCTCTGTGATCGTGGCATTTCAAACCTCCTGCCTTCCGGGATCCGTTTCTCTTCCATCCGGGCTCTATTTTTGGCAAACAAGATATTACCAAAAAGCTCTTTCTAAGATTTTATCAGATCTAATGGTTTCATGTGGTTTTTGGTCCTTTTTCTGACGTCACCCATCCTCAGATCCTTGCAGACACCTTTTTTGGGCCCTCCAATGCAACTGTTGGTTTTTTGCTCATATCTTGAGCATACGGTGTCAAAATTTGGCAAACGAGATATCATCAGAAAGCTAATTCCAAGATCTTTCTAGATCTTTCTAGATCTAGAGGTTATTTTTTCTAGTTTTATTTTTCTGATGGTGTTTTTTTTTGTCAAAGCCAGATCTTCAGTTCTACACTCTGGGAGCTCTATCTTGCACATCCAGACTCCATTTTTGGAAAATGATATATCATTGGAAAGCTTTTTTAGAGAGTTTTTAGTGCTATGAGTCATTTTTCCAGCTTCTACTCCAGGTTCATTTTATTTAGATTCTTTTTTTTTTGCAGTCTGGTGGATATCTTGGTTGTTTCAGGTCTTGGGATCTCTTCCCTTTGAGGGATGGCTCGTCTTAGGTTGTTCTTTTGTTTCAGAAGCCTTTTATCTTCTTTGAGTAGTGTATACTTCACTTTCATAGCATTCTTTTATGCACACACACTGAGATAAAGTGCCATTCTATTGCTTTGTTGGGATCTTGCACATGTTCGTGCTATTTGTACTCACACTCCATTATAAAGTGACAGGGGAGTTTGATGTTTTCCTTTGTTTGCCATCTTCTTTTGTCATGTGAGCATTCCTCCAATGACATTAGCCTCAGGTATCTTTCTTTGTGTCTATACTCTCTCTGCACATTCGATGTTTTAGATTCATCTTCATCATGCAGTTCATATTGGATGATCTTTTTAGTGTACCTATCATTACTCCCTTGTCAGCAATATGGGGGGGTTTCTACTGTTGGTTCTACTACTTCCTTGGTTTGATTATGTGAGCCATGTAATTACTATTTGATCCTATGTACTAGGTAGTTGCAATGGCTGGGTACCTATGCATTCTGGTGAGATGGATCATTTACCATATGGACACTCTTTTCTTTCCTATTTTTTGGATGCACTCTTCCAGCTTTGATTGATTAGCTCTTTAGGCTTTTTGTGTTTATGTCATCTGTATCTTTGAGTTTAGGTGTTTGCCTTTGTTTGCCTCCTAATTTGAGTAGTGTCATTTGAGGGCACTCATGCAGATTACAGTCTTCTCTACCTAGTCATATTTCTGTGGAGGATCTTTAGATCAGCAGTTACTTTTTGACAGAGTTTGCATCCTTTTGCTTCGGTGATGTTCTACATGTTCATTTTTTGTTCCTATTTTCTAGAACATCCCTAGTTTTGGAGGCTTCTTTAGTCCTTCAGACTAGCCTCTGTCTCTTTTTGGAGTAGAGTTTTTCCCATGTGGTTTTCTCTATTTGTCCGCTTTATAGAGACTCTCTTTTGTACATGGGTACCTCATCAGGCCATGTTGCTGGGACCCATTTTTATGCTTTCAACATTGTAGTTTCCTTTGCTTTCTTATTGCATTGTTTGTAGTTGCATTGTTGTGCATCTTAAGGGGGGGGTGTTAGAGTACAGTACTAATTATATTAATTAACTTTACTCCCTTCTTAAGATGTCAACACTTTTATTTTTAGTTGTTTATATTTAAACACACATGCACTAGTTGATTCAAACTTATGCACTAGTTGTTTTAAATATAAACTTGCATGCATTAGTATTGTAATAATTTAACTAATTATTACATGCACTTCTTCTTTTTAGGTTTGCCTTTCAAGGCTTTCAATCTCCTTTATAAGGATGATCCATTGTACATTCAATTCATTCATTATTTGAGGATATTTTCTTCTTCATATTTTTGAGTCAAACCCTTGCCCTCTTCTTGTCTTTACTTCCTTGTAACAGGTTTTTGTATGCAGGTGATCTTCAAGTTTTGTGGATTTGTATTGCTCAAATCCTATAGTATTCATCGAGAAATGCAATGGAATTGACAAAATAAACTCTATAGATGAAGCAATAAAGACATAACCTCACATCATTCTTCCTTGGAGCGGTCAAACATTTCCATTATACTTGAGCACAAATTTAGAAGCACAACCTGCTATATCTTTGGAAGACTTGTTCTCAAAAGTTGCTAATTCTTTTGTATAACATTATGAATCTTATTGATCCTCATTGTTGGAGTGATCATAGTTTTAGGAGTTGGTTTCTTAGTGTTTTCTTATAAATAAGTTGTTGACTTAACGTTTAGGGGATTCGAGCTAGGAAATTTATTGCAATTTTCTAACAGTAAATAGAATTCAATTATATTTTACTTCAAGTGTACCTTTTAATGAATGAATAGAATGCACTTTTCAAGTTCTATCTTTTTATCTTGAGTGTATCCTATTCACTCATACAAGAGGGCCCACTTGGTGAGTGAATTCCATTGTTAGTTAGGATTTATTTCACACTTTCTTAGAGTTAGAAAGAACTCTATTGTTCCTGCAACCATTGGTAGCAGAAGTAACGGGATGTTCTTGCAGCAAAGGTAGATAGAACATTTCCTATTTGTGATTAATGTTTTTAGTAGAATAAACCTATTTATTTGTCCTAGCTTAGCCTTTCAAGCTTTCAAGTCTTTTAAATTCAATAGTTTAGATAAGTGGTAATTAAGATAGTTTGGAGCATATACTTTGCAGACACTATTTCAAGTCTACATCCCTGGTTGATACTATAAATGAGCTAAATGAGTCAATTAGTTTTTTTTTAGGATATCCAATCTTAAATGAATGGGTGTTATGCTCTAAGTTTCTAAGACATTTATTTGGCCAAGCACAAATCATCAAAAACATTAGCATGAACATTATTTGCATTAGAAATATTGAAATAATCTTCATCAAGAGTATCTTCTTCATCCAAATTAATCACAATAGGATCTTGAATATGAATATAATTATCATGTTTGTTCAATTTTATTTTCTTTAAATTAACTTCCTCTCATGGAATATGCATAGGTTGGTCAAAGGGAATCAAATCATCAGTTGGTGTCTTAGGAGGGGAAAGGTTTTGGGAAGAATGCTCATGGGCCCTAGCACAATGTTTTTGGTGGTGATCACAAGAATAATGGTTACATTTAGTTTTGTTTGAAATTTGAGGTGGTTTAGGATTAATCAACATTGGGTCCTTTTCTTTTTTAGGAGGAAGAATAAAATGAAGCATACTAGGTTGAGATATAGGAGATGTGGGATATAGGAGGTGAAACTAAAGGATAAATAGGAGGTACCAGAGGTGTAGGAAGAAGTCCAGGTCCAAGGAAAGGAGATGGAACTTTGGAAGGATTGTTATCTTTGTAAGGTTGAATTGGTTGAGACATGGAAGACCAAAAGAAGTCAAGGTAAAAGTTATCACAAATAGCTAAAGGTTGATAGAGGCTATGGTTAATCATGATGATTTCTCCATTGTGGGAAATTTAAAACACTTATTGTTAGGAGTGACTACAAATTTTATGGAAGTAAGCCAAGGAAGACCAAGTCTAACTTGAAATTGATCAAAAGTTGGGATGAAAAAAAGGTGACATTTAAGGTTTTCTTACCAACTTATACACAAAAAATAATAGAATCATGAGTGGGACAAGTGAAACCATTAGAATTTTTAACCATCACATCAAGTTTCTCATAGGGCTACCAGCTGGCCATGTACAAAAGGTGTTCCTATGAAGCCAACACCAAGGCTCTTCAGATTGCCTCTGAAGCTCTCACTTTGAATCCTTTTGATTTTGAGCTCCAAGTTCAGCATGCTAAACTCTGCCATGAAAAGAAGATTGTTGACAATTATGTTGCTTGGGGAGTGCAAATCAAAGCTCACCTCCATTGGTTGGAGGTGGGTGATCAAGCTTCCAAGGAATTCATCCAAGCTCTTAGGGTCTGTCATACCAATTTTGGGATCAAAACTATCAAACAAGTTCATGAAACTCTTTTAGACCTTCTTGCTATTCTTTAGGATTTTGTTCAACACTATGAAAGAGTGTTATAGGGAAATTTAGTTACTCAAGATGAGGCTCTCAGAATGTGTATTATTATTACTCCAAACCGCCTAGAGGTCAAGCAATGTGCCTTTTGTGAGAAACTTCTCATCATCAATGACCTCAAATAGGTTGTCTTTTCTATGGTTGATGACAAGTCCCCTGGGTGTGATGGCTTCCCTTGTGAATTTTACAAGCATTTGTAGGATTCTATAGGCCCTGACCTGCATAAAGTTTATCTTGAAGCTTATCACAATAAAAATTTGGGAGATATGATTAACAAAGAAAATATTAAATTCATACCTAAAGCTGGCAACCCTGAGGATATTTGAAATTGGAGACCCATCACCTTGAAGAATGTTTCATAAAAGATCATTGCTAAGGCTTTTCCTCTCAAAATCAGACATCCCCTTCCTTTGATTATTCAGCCAGAACAAACTGGCTTTATTAAGTCCATATATATCCTCGACAACAACATTGTTGTCTCGGAAGGGATGGAGTGGGATTGTAAGTCCAAGAAGCATACCTTGTTCCTTAAAATTGATTTCACTAGCTTATGATTGCATTGAATGGCCTTGCATTCTTTCCATGTTGCAGGCTCTTGGTTTCGGCCCAAATTTTTTGCAATATGTGGAAATACTTTTTGGTGATGCTTCTGTTTGCATCTCCATCAATGGTGCCCAATCTAAAGCCTTTGGGCTTTTCAGGTCTATTCACTAGGGTTTCCCTCTAGCTTCTACACTATATGTTCTTGTTGCTGAAGGTTTTGGTTACTTACTTGCCTACTTTGTTTCCTCTAGTTTTGTGTGTGGCATCTCTTTGCCTGATTCCTCTTCCTAGCTTGTTAATGGTCACTTTGTGGATGATTCCTTTCTCACTCTCATTGAGGATGAGGAAAATTTCTCCAATGCCTTGCAATGCTTGGATATGTTTTGCCTTGCCTCTAGGTCAGTTATTCAATGGCACAAGACTCTTTGCTATAGATAATCTTTTCTTCCAACTCCTCCTTGGTTGGCTCAGTATGATTGGAAGTGGGTCTTGCATGGGGAAGTTTTTTTACTTCTTGGGAATTCCCTTTGCTTTTCAAGCTTCTCCTATGGATATATGGAATGTTGTGCTTGCTAAAATTAAAAAGAAGTTGGATTACTGGATTACTAAGCCTCTCTCTTGCTGGGAAGTTCCATATTTTCTCTAAGGTTTTGGCAGCCACCCATGTTTATTACTCTTCCTACTTGGTTCCTTCTAAAGCTTCTTATCTTAAGCTGGAGCATCTTCTTAGAGACTTCCTTTTGGCTTCTAGTATTGATTATCATGGATTTCATAGAGTGGCCTGAGATTATTGTTGCCTGCTTAGGGACTCTGGGGGCCTTGACCTTCTCTCTACTCAAAAGAAGGGTCTTTCCCTTTATGCAAAATGGATCACTTGTGCTCTCATAGATGATGAAGCTTGGAAAATATTGGTTATACATTGCATTTCTTCAAGATATCCTACTCACCAGCCAACTTGGAAGGGGATTGGTCTTCAAACCCTTATTATTATGTGGGAGCTTGTACATATCCAAGGTACCATTGTTATCAAGAGCATTTGGAAGGCCTGAAAAGTTGTCAAGCCTTGGCTCTACTGGGCTGGCAATGGTTTTCATGATGGGCTTTCTTTGAACCAGCAGAACCTTTGGCGGTCCCCTCTTTTTTCCATTCAGGGTGTCCCTCTTGCTAAGACTCAAGGTGCCAGTGCTCTAAATTTTTTCAAATGTGGCATCAAGACCCTAAAGACCTCTTTTCCAGAGTCTCCATGAGTCTCCACTCTTGGGAAGATATGCAGATCCAATTTTGTCTTTGTCAACCAGATCATTAGACTTTTGATTTGTTGGTCTCCACCATTCCTATTTATTTACTACATAAGTTAGGTATTCAACCTGTTTGACCTTAGTGGAAAGAATGGAAGTGGTACCCTGCTACACCCTTTAGTAGTTACAAGCCCAAGTTGGGATATCGGTGGCTAGTGCATCATCTCCCTATGATTGACACACTCAACCAGAGATGGCATTTGCATTCTTTGCATCACCACTGGAGGGTTCACTTTCAAACAATATGGGTTGTTATTACAGAACCCAAAATTTCTCTTTTTTCTTGGTGCATGTTGTTTCAAGGGCACCCTCTAGGGCCTCAACTCAAACACATGGATGTGTCTGATCCTGAGTGTCCCTTTTGTGGGAATCCAGAGTCTTTTTTGCTTATTTTTTGGTTTTGCAAGAGAGCTCAATAGTATTGGCTCTAGATTCATGATTTTTTTAAGCCTTTCTGACCTAAGCCCTTTTCCTGGCACATAATGTTTTTTGGAGATTCCCTGAGGCTTCCATCCAAGTTTACCCAAATTTGGTATACTTTCAGGATGGAGATTTTGTTTACCTTATGGAAGGATAAGAATGTTGTTCTTTTTTCCCACAAATCTCTTGATATTAATGTTTCTTTATACACTAAATCTTGTATATGTAATAATATATATAATGATGTAGATTTAGGTGCAAGCCAAGAAGGTAGTGCTAGAGGTGGCCCACTTGTAGGAGCTACTTAATCATTGAGGAAATGTTCCTTGTATGGTTGTCAGAGTTTCTCATGACTCTATTTCTGCTAAGTGTAGTCTACCCTAGGGTCACCGTAGAGATTATAGTTCTTTGGCCCATCAATCTCACACCCCGAGTTAGAAGGCTCCCACTACAACTCTCCTAGTGGTGGTGATGCTAGCTACGGTGTTACTCAGATTCTCCACCCTGTCGCAGCTCTAGCTAGTCCCGGTGGTTCTTTCCTCCTATTTCTCATGTGGCTCATGATGAATCTACTTGGCCGGAGGCTAGCTCCTCCAAATGGTCCTTCCCTTTCCTAGCTATGGCTATTTCTCTACCACAAGAAGAAGAGAAAAAAGATGATAATGATGATGTTGTTGATGGATGGTTGTTCCTGACCCTCCTATCAATCCAAGGATGTCTAGGGTTCTGATGACAAAGATCCTCCTCCTTTAGTTGGCACTACTCTTGTAGCTTGAAGACTTTCTTATATGTTTTTTATATGAATAGTTTCTGATTCCAACCTTGTGCCATGTGAACTTTCGCAGGGTGATCTTGTATCCCCTGACCCCTTTTTGTGAATATATAATGTTTATATTTAATTTAATAGAAATGAGACTATTCATAAAAAAAAGTTTCTCATAGGACTCTTGTGTGATATGTATTGTGTAAATATGTGCTCCGATTATAACATTGACCATGAAAGTATAATCTATAAGGAATCCATGAGAAGGAAGACCATTAATCTTTGAAACAATGTAAAGAGGACCATAAGATACCCTAATAGTCTCCATAGCATAAAATATAATACAAATCTTAGGTTTTTTTTGGTTCAAATTGATCAATAAGGTTGATAAAAATGTTTGCCTCAATATATTTAGCATTATAGTTCACAATGGTTGGAGGGTAAAAAATATGGGTAGAAGAAGTAGGTAAAGATTGGGTAGACTCAATCATATTGGTAGAATGGGAAGGTAAGGGATTGGTATAAATTTGAAAGTTTTGGTTGGGAGATGCAACTGAATTGTTTCCTTTATCATTGAAACCCTTAACAATTATAGCATTAGAACCAATAAGGTCTTGAACAATAGATTTAAACTGGAAACACTTCTTGGTATCATGACTAGGTTGACGATGGTATTAGAAAAAAGCTTTGGGATCAAAATATTTGGATGATTTCTTTTAAGGACCAATTGGTTTAGTGGGAGGAAGTGTTAGAAAATAGTATTAATCAACTTCAATATCAGATTATGCAAAGACTTAGAAAGAGGTGCAAAATTATGAGAAGGTCTAAAAATAGATGACAAAGGAGCCACACCTTTGGAAGTTGTTGCCACTTGTGGATCAACATTGTTTGATGAATTGTTGATCTTGATGAAGCCTTTAGATTTTTGAAGCCTTTGGAAAGGCTAGGATGTGGCAACACTCTTATCAAATGGAGCCAATGAAGTGGTTCTCTTGAATTGACTCACTTGAAGCTGATAATTATGAATCACTACACACAATTGAGTAAAGAAAAATAATTCAGAAAGCAATATCTTATCCCTAATGTATTTTTGTAAATTAGCAATTAAATTATTTCGCACATCAATCTCAGGCACAAGATAAGAAATCTAAGCATGCAAATATTTAAATCTACCAATGAAACCATATACTTTTTCTTTAACACCTTGTTTACAATGCATTTGTAATATATAAAATGTAAGATATGAAAATGTGTAGTGTTTTTGTGTAAGCCAAAATATAAAGAACATAAAATATTTTTAATGTGTAGATAGGATTGGGGAATGTAAGATCTTCTTCTTAACCCCAAATTCCCAAATGAAAGATCCAAATTGATTAACCACAAGAAAATAGTCATTGCATAAATGAATCAATCGATGAAGAATATGAAGAAAGAGGAAAACCTTACATTCCATTGTGGAAGAGAGTATTAAAATTTTAATTGAAGACAAATACTAACCTCAAGGTATAATAGATCTGGAAATTGTTATTTTCTAGTGTCTGTACCGAGTTTCTAGAAATTCTACAATCAAATCTGGGATGAAAACATAGAGACGGAGAAAACCCATAAATATTTTTTCTTTTCTGAACCAAGTTGACCTTGACCCAAATGAAGGTTGACCTTGAACCCTTTATGTCG